>JAUPFT010000003.1:32729161-33086661 GCA_036936625.1 Parnassius smintheus behrii | reverse complement strand
CTTTAATCTCATGATTTAAAAATCGGCCCATAATAATATAAATAACGTTTATATATTTTTTTTAATAAACAAAGTGTAAAGGCAGTTCTCACCTTTGGTTTTGACGAGGGTGTTCCAGGCGGGGGTGCACCTCCCCCCGGCATTGTGACCGCCGCGGTTACCGCTACGTATGAAAAAATACAATCATAAATGATCAAATTTATATTTAATGGTGCGAGAGTTTTAGGGAAACCACATCTTCCGATACAACTCTAAATTGTTATCAATGCATTAAGTTCATCTAAGATAAATTGAAAGGTTGCCGTAAATACCATACAGAAATTAACTATTTATTAACCTCATATATTAATTATTACACTTTAATACCAAATTAGTACATAAGGGCGAATAACGATATTTTTACCCCACTCTAATGAACAAGTCGCTGGCGAGTGGTTATCGACTGATAGCGGAAAGTACGGTGAATCCTTAAAGTATAAATAGCTTGCTTATATATACTCCAAGGTCCGCCACATACTACATACGGAATTCCGAAACGGAATATCGAATTTCGTATGTCTGTGACCGGCCTAAGGGTGAATCCAATCTCATGCTAGAGCAACGAGGAGAAGCATTGACAGTGTAACAATGGAATTCATAGTCAAGGTAGAATTCATAGGCAGGCTTTGGGAATATTTCAGACCCTTATGTTGCGACTTTTAAGGGCAATTTATAACAAATGCAAATCTTAATTAGACAGATGTCCGGGGTCTAATCGCTTGAATGTTATCGAGCAAACAATGTCCTAACACCTAATGTAACACTGTAATTTATCACATTGCATGGTCGTTATGAATATTGTATAACTGTTTGGGTAATTTGATATAATCTAACCTAACTAAACCCAACCATATTAATCACTTTCAAGACAATAAGTTAACAACTTTTAAAAATTTCTATTAAATAAGATAATAGTGCACTAAATCTGAAATTAACAAATCTAAAAATTTGAATACTTTTTTGCGTGTGTACTTTGCGTTACTAAGGAAAAATACCTATGATTGAAATTTATATTCCCAGTGTTTAAATATTAAATATGTGGCATCAAAAAAAAACCTGGTCTATCTTTTTACAATATTGCCATATTTTTTTTAAATTAAAATGTACATTTTTTACATTTAATTTCAAGTTAAAAGTTACAGTATATATACGTCCCCACTGCTAGGCACAGGCCTCCGCTCATTTTTGAGAGTTTTAGGGCAAGGAACCGTCCGGCGCGCTGCCCCAATGCGTGTTGGCGAATTTCACAAGTTCATTTTAATTTATTTATGGTGAATGATTATTTCACTACAATGTACGTGGCTTTAGGTTAAGGTGCGGCTTGGGTGGCGCTCTTGGGCAAAGCTGTCACTGACATTGCAAGATGGGTGAAATGTTTTATTAGACGCCTATAAAATCTCAATAAATCACTTGGTCTATTAGGTAACAAATACACTCTGGACTTAAAAATAATAAAATTCTCATTTTCAAGTTCTTCAAAAATCTATCCTTAGGTCTTAAATGAGGATGCAAAGTTTGTATGAAATTTTTGCTATTATGACGCACTTTCCAAAAGCCTAGAAGTAGAAATTCAAAATTTTGACAGTAGCTGCCTTTTATGACGTGCCTACGTCTACTAAGAAAGGCTTTATTCAACCCGTAAAAAGGGGGAAATAACACGTTACAGTTTTTATAGAACCTTATAATATCTTCGAGACTGACTATAAATACTCTGATAATAAAATAAATCAATACCTAGTTTTTGATTTTTCAAAACAACCCTTTACTTTACTATCTTCTTCTAAACCACGCTACGGATTTTAATACGATTTTCGCTGTCATTTAGATATTTTTTTGCGGAAGTTTAGTATTTAAATAGCAGGGTAAATTCAATATTTTGTAATTAAGGCTTAAAAAACCGATATGTTATGAAAAGCCAGCTGTAAATATTGTATATATAAACATACTACAATAACTACAGTTGTTTAATCTGTAAGCCGTGGATAAATTTGGATCTATGATTTAGGATAAAATTACAACTAAAACCAAAGAACGTTAACTAATTTGTATATTATTAACGTCTCATATTTAATTCATACGATTAAATATAATAATAAGATAAATATAACATTTTCTTACTTAGCCCAATTGACTTAAATATTATTAGCGTAAGGACCGGGCCGACCGAAGAAAAGAACTAAAACGGACCAGTGCGCTGGCCCTAAAATAACAGTTTAGGGCCAACGCGAATCGGTCGACAGTGGTTCGCGCGCAGGACAGATTTGCCTGTCATAAATATGTCTAGTTGCGTAGTAAAAGGACGCAAAAACTACGATACAGAATAAAAAGGAACATGGGATATCGTATCATCGGTTAATAACTTTATATTAATTTTGTTACAATTAAATTATTATTTAAACGCATTTTTAAAGTTTTATTTTACAGTTAGTTTAATTACGATACCAAGATTAGGCCAGGGTTGGATTCAGACCTTCAGAAATATTGTACATGCAACATAAAATTATACTATTTTTAAAAAATTATATCATGTTTGACGTTTCATGTTTCTTTTTTCCCATGTGCCGGGATTTTGGCGTCACGCGTCTAGTTTATGTCTATACGCATTGAGTTATAATGTATTACGTACTAGAGAAGCTATTCCAAACAAAAATTGTGCGCTACTCTATGTCTTCGCGCATGCACGGTAATAGTAGAGTCGCGCATGCGCAGTTGGTATAAACGCGCATTGCGCTTGCGCGGTCAGTTTTTGTTATTATAGATTATATGTAAGTAGAATGGTCAGTATGTAATAATTGTTCGTTTATATTGTATTGTTAATTATATCGAGTACAATTTTTTAATTTGTTTTTTTATTTTGTATATGTGCTAATTTAATATAATATTACATAATATTATGTCAGAATTACATTTTAAGGGTATTTTATTTAATATTTTAATAGGTAAATAAGTGAAATATAAAAATATACATTTAATACATTGAAGTAATATGTACTTACGTACTAGAACAGCTATCTCAAACAAAAATGTGCGCTACTCTGTGTTCGCGCGTTTGGTTTTTTTATCATAGAATAAACATAGGTAGAATGATCCGTAGGCAATAGTAGATTGTATTGTTAAATAGGTAAATTATATCGAGAACAATATCTAAATTTTGTCATTTATTTTGTATATTATATTTGTTTATTTAATATAATATTACAAAATATTATATTACAATTACATTTTAATGATATTTTTATCTGAATATTTTAAAAGGTATCTATGTCAAATATAAAAAACGTACTAAATGTATGTTTAACAAAACTTATTAACATAAAATTTAAATTACAAATATATTTATTTAAATTAGAATCATAAATGTTGTAAATAATCGTTCATAAATGCTGGGCATGCGAGAGTTAAAAATGGACGAATTTATTCCACTTTGACTTTGAAGTGGAAACCTAAAAATAAAATAAAAGAATAATAAGCAGATTTAAACATGAAAAATTTAGCTTAATTATAATAACTTATATGTTTCTACAAAAAAAATGTGTAGTATAATAATATATTCGTCCTAAACTTAAGTACCCACAGAAATGTCGCATCTGAACATATTAATTTCATAATCTATATTCAATGATACGAGATGGCGTCTTAGGAATAATTTGTTTTATTATTAATTTATAATACTTTTTTATTGAATAAGTATCTTATTAACCGATGAAAAGTAATTCCTTGGTTTTTACTGACATTTCTTGAATTTTTTGTGCAATATCTAAGTACACAAGACGGCATATTTTTATCAAGAGATTTTTTTTAAATCAACACAACACGTGACAATTCTACAAGCGCCTAGCGAGTGACTGATTAAAGTGCAGTGCATGCACCGCAGTTGAGTGGAACAGAGTAGCTGAATGCAGTGTCTCCTCTAGTACGTAGTACATAATAGCTCAATGTCTATACGTTTCGTTTTTGATGATTTTATTTTTATTTTTGTCTAAAGAACTTAGTGTAAGTAAAATTTTGAATATTCGTGGTGGTACTAATATATTTTAGATTCAATAAGGTAAAACGAAAAGAGTACAAAAGAAACCATACCTGCTTAATAGAATCTGAAAATATTATTTATAAAATATTTTTAAATTTTGTTTTCAAACTTGATTGCTTCTGGAGCATAGAGTTTTTATCATGGTAGCCCCTCATTATAGTTGTATCAAGGATGCAACATAAATGCATCGATCGAGCACCGATTGACCAGAAAGGGAGTTAATTCTAATTTTATTAAAAAAAATGCGATACTCGTGTACAATACAGAAATTCTCGATATTGTAGGGTTAATATTAAAAAGTAAAAGGACCCAATAATAATACAAGTCGACATTTAGGTAAAATTATGGTATTTTCGCTTAGTATTATTACGATATTATATACTACAAACTATAAAATAATGATACAATTAGGATAATTATCCGACCCTGGTTACGTCGTGTTATGATATGACGTTTGCATTTAGATGGGCCTATCCTTTCTTTTGAAATCATTGCTTAGCCCACTTTTCGTAATAATGATTGATCAATATCAAAGTGACAAACTCTAAATCGTTCGAACAGCGCTTTTTAAACACAAATGTTAAATTACACCCGTACGAAGTCGGGGCGGGTTACTATCATATATATCCACATGTCTTGCTAAGTTTAACGCGTAAGTTAAACTTTTAATAAAACTTAAACAAATTTTTATTAAATAAACGAATGTAAAAAATGTAAGCCCTTCCAACAAACACTGCTATTTTTTGGCGTAACTTTTGTGAATGTTTTCTTTTTGTAGCTAATTAATCTTACCGTGCATAACAGTGCAGCTGTGTATAATAATAATTAGCAGTTTTATTACGATGAAGTTTTGTTTACTTCCGTCTCTATTATATACATTGCATAAATCATCTTTTATTAAACGTTTCCGCACAAACATCTTGAGTTTTGATGTCAATAATTATACTGTATGTGTACATACTAGGAAAACACCTATTTTACACATTCGTTTGATAAGTTATCTTTGACCATCACAAGTCCAACAGAATCGGCCTAATATAATATTTTTTTTTAAATATTGGTAGGTAACATGCACCGAGTGAAACCTGACCTAAAATTATACCTTTTATTGTAATGTATTAGATGTACAATTTAAATGACTTGGAAAAATACCTTTATGGAAGCAAATGTCACGCAAATTATGTTGATTTCAACATTTTAATGCAAATAGGATATGGACAGTAAGAATTACATAAAAAGGCAAAACGCACGCCAGTTATCAAGTAGTTATCCTTGCACGACACTTGTATTGGCGAAAATGTTAAGTTTAATAACTACTATTATTATTAAGGCAAGTTTTATTCGTCTTTCCGATGGTATAAGCCAGGCTTAATTATACGTCTACTCGTAGATATTATTACAAGAATTTGACTTGTTCAACTTTAATATTACAACTTTGAGAAGATATCCTAGTACTATTTAATACAAAAACATATACCGATTAAATAAATGAATTATTATGGGAAAAATCAACGCTTATTCATTAATCAACATAACAAAAGCCCTAGTAGTAGACTACTGAATATAGGCTGAAAAATCAAATAAATATTAAAACGCAAGAGGTTTTAAAATAAAAATACGCACTGGCTATATCTATTATTTTAAAATTGCTGATGTGTATAAATAAAAATATCCAAATAGCAAGCGAAGAATACTTTGAAAAGATCGGTACTTGATACCTTTTACGAAATAAACTATACTTTGCAAAGTTTTTTTCGGCATGACTCTCGTCTACTATTTAATTTTTCTGTCAGTAGGGCAATAAGCTTTATTGTCATTAATGAGTGATAAAGATTAATGATTGATATAGATTGGCTAATCGGAGGGATATTTGTCATAGTTGCTGGCCTTGGACTTTGGACTCACCCGGAGTTATATAATATTTTTAATTGTTATCAGGAAGATGATGCTGCCTTTCTCCTGTTTCAGTAACGCTCTACCGCCTCTTACGACATCTACAGGATGATATGGGATAGTACATATTCTAACGCCGCCTTTACACAGTAAATTCACTACACAGCAATTCTCGTCTCGTATTTATTCTGACTGTTCTGACGAATTTCCAAAACATTTTCTTTACATAGTCTACTATCATTCTATTCCGTCCTTTCTTCCTTTTTTCCTTTATACAACACTTTCACTCTCTTATTTAGACATCTTAAAATCATGTATTTTTTTCTCAATTTCATCATTCATAGAGCCAGAATTAATAGCTTCAATCGCTTATACGTCTAACATCTTTCGGCAAAAAATTCACCAAGTATCGATAAAATCGTCTCCATGCTGACATGAACGTTTTAAAGAGAGAAAAACTTGTTTGTTTTCTACAAGGTGATAAGATAATTATGACATTTTTAGAATAAATTCAACTACACTATAAATTAATACTGTCCTTGATTGATACAAATCATAATATATGCATAATAAGAGAAAATTTAAAAAACCTTTTTCGCACAACAGTAAAAAGATATATACTCTTTCACACTACATAAAAATTCACAAATATTTACGAGAAACACACTCAGTGACTGCATAAGATTGGGATTCCGTTACGTTGCAACGTTCAGCAACGTTGGCGAAAACACCCAAAACCACTTTGTACACTCCATACCAATATGTGCTAAAACACTCTTTAAACACAAACACAGTATCATTGAACACAAACTGCTTGCATTGCGTACACCTGATTGGGACAAGAAAGTGAGTGCAACGAAACGACTGAAGGCAATCGCTGGCAACGAGGCCACTGGTTAAAAAGGTCAGCTGAATTTTGCCATACCCTCTAGTGCTGGGAGGAACGAGGATAATGAGAGACATGGTATCTTCGACTTCTTCTTGGTGACCATCTCATCGACTTTGCTCTGCAACATAACATCGGCGAACGGACGTCCGTCGCGACACCACACCGTCGACTGTCCGACGACGTATCAATGTACCGTTGCGACGGTAAGGCGCGGTACATACTGCTGCTATAAACCTCTCGAAGTATGGTTTACAAGTCGTTGTCTTAACTTTGACATATTTTTCAAACTTTCATCAATGATTAAAATAATTGTGAATTTTCAAATTAAATATTAATGCTGGTAATTTACATAACATGATCTCAAAGCAAGACAATGTAGTATTTAAGTGGTTAAAACATTGTTTAGAACCAAAATTAAGGATATTAAAAGCAACGTATCTTTTTGTCAATAGACAGGAAAGCAAGGTAAATAAAAATCAAATTTTCAGTAAAATCTGTTCAATGTGTGTGTTTATATATAATAAATAAAAAATGAATGGAATACGTTTTATTCAACTTAATCAAGTAATACTTTTTGAATATCATTTATGCTTTTACACCTGGGAAGCACCAGCAAGAGGACCAGGGGGGCTCTTTTAAATTAATAATTTACAATATGTATTTTTAGAATGCAGTCCAATCGACACAAATCAGATGCAGCGTGGTAGCGATCACTTCGTTGCCAGGGATTATTTTAAGTCATATATGCTTAACTATTAAAATAACATTTTTAATAAAGGTTTTTTAAATAAAAGTTTAGACTTGATACATTACATTTTCTAAACTATGTTTTAAAAGCGTATGCATTGCACCAGGAAGGGATTATTGAATCTTTGAAGTTTTGAAGTCGAATATCTGGGCATAACTTGTGTAAGCTTGTGTTAGTTGAAAACTTGTATTGCTTGGTAATAAATCAATAAATAGAAGCTGAATTTTCAAAACATTTTTGTACTTATTTTAGGACTTATCTTCTTTGCTCGCTTCTTCGCTCTAAACACACCAACGTTTATTTGTTATTAGTAAATTAAAATAAATATAGAGAACGAGGCTTTAGGTTTCACGAGACGAGGCAGTGAGGGCATCAAAGATGGTCGCACGCGGCCTACATTCACCATTCGATGCTTACGCGCAGGCGTATGAAGCTATCTCACTTCACCTACTCTAACTTTTCATAAGGGCGAAAAAGATGAAAGTTTTACGTCATAAGTTGCTTGACATGAATAAAGCTATGTCATGATAATTTAGAAGCCTAATACGATATTAGTATATATTTGGCTACAATAAATTTGTGTACATGTTTAGATGAATATACACGAAACATAATAATTGTAAATTAATTTACAAGCAACTGTTTCCTTTCAAAGAATGATGAAAAAAATGAACGTGTTAAGAGTTATAAAAAATAATTATTACAGAATTCATCATTCGCCGTGTAATAGCAGGGCAGGGGAAACCACTACCCCGTATGATCCTACAGATGTCGTATGGGGCGGCAGAAGCAAACTAAAACAGGAAATGGGTCATCTTCCTCTTAACAATTCGAAATTTAAAAAAATGTCGTTGCAAACCACCTCCCAGGCGCGACAACTATGGAAAAACTACCATTATCATCATCATTATAGACTAATAATGATGATGATGGTTATAGTTAAATTTAATTTAAAGTTAAGGTTCGATAAAAGAATATGGTGAATCATATTCTTAATGGTGGTTTTATATACAATGTAAGACTGCGTCACCACTTACCACCAGGTGGCGTTGCGGTCAAGCGCTGGCTTATAATGAAGTGTTTTAAGATGTTAAAATTAATTAGCCAAGTTCCGCGAGCCTAATAAAATGGCGTGTCTTGCCGAGTTTTAGAGCAACTTGTTCACTCCCACGTATTTATCACGAAGATCTCAATTAAGTAAATAATATTAACATTTTAAATATAATGAATTTACGCAATATAACGTCTGATTATATAGTATAAGTTAAGATAACTTTACGATGTTAGAGTCCCAGTACTATTAAAATTAATATTCTATGCGCGCTGGCAAACTGCAGATGTAGCAAAACAATGATGCTATGGGGTGATATAGTTATATATGATATAGATATAGGGATATAGCTATATACCGTAATATAGTTATATGAAAGCGGTTCATAACTGTCTTACTAGGAATATAACTATGATACGAGCACGATCTAGTAATATAACTATCTTACTAATCTAGTGAATTAATTAAACATAATTGTAAAGTGAATATGTAGGAGCACACTCGTCTTACTCGTGTTATTTGTGGAATATGGCCATGTGGTAAAAGCTACGCAACTATTGTGCAATTAATGAACCAAAGAAAAAAACGACGGGTTGCACTCCGGGAGTGCCGGCAGAAGTGAAAACTTGAATATTAACGTTGTGCATTTTTGATATTTTGGAATGGTTAGGGAATAATTTTGCACGAATTGTTTTAATTATCAATATAAAAGTACTATCATGTTGCACATTCGCGCAAGCGCCCTGCGCCGCCTAAACGAAACCAGGCCGCCGCGCAGTAGAAAGAGAGGGGGATACTTCCCCTCCTACGCCGTCCGTCTTACGCATTTTCGATCAGGGTCACGTGTCCTGATGCGAGTTTAACAATTTTTACCCATTACAGAAAGTGTCCAACGCCGGTAAAGAAGTTTTCAATTCAAAAAACATTCGGGACCAAAGAGTACAGTCGTAACTTAAAAAGAGCTGCTGAAAAAATTAAAAAAGAGGCCTCCAACAAATTTCGCGACATTGACATTGGATCTTCGGTTCGTGATGTGCTTTTGTTCATGTTACTTTTTTGACAGTAGGCTAAAGTGTTCTCCTTTTTTGACAGAAGTTGAGGTGCGTCTGGGGTGGCTCTTAGACCACCCCAAAGCCGGATACATTATAATGGTATAAAATATTCATCATCATCATTACAGCCCTTCACAAGTCCACTGCTGAACATAGGCCTCCCTCAAGTAATGCCACATTATAAGAATTAAACTTTTTAATTTAAAAAAAATCAAAAAGTACAAGGTAGTAAAAGTGGTATTGATCCTTAGTCAAAAGTGGTTTCGATCGGTTATGAGTTTTGACTATAACATACACTTATACTTATTTCCCTAAATTAGTCTATTAAGATAGGATATTACTAGCTCGTGATCGTATCATAGTTATACTCCTAGTAAAACAGTTATGAACCACTTTCATATAATTATATCACGGATTTAACGATCTTACTGCGCGATATATTTTAATTTACACAGCACCACGGCCCTTTAAAGAACATTTGCGACAAATCAAAGTAACTTGCCTTAAGTACAGTAAGTTATGTTTGCTTGACATTTGATATACTTACCTGTGCAAATCTTAACTTATTGTACCTGAATTTCCCGCGCCGCTTTCTTCATTATGGTCAGTCTAATCATCCAAAGAAAAAAAATCTAATCAAGATCCTATGATGTTAACGTACCTCTACCTTTAAATTACAATTTAAAATTTCTGATTCTTAGCTTACACTTCATTATAAAGATAGTTTTATAAAGTTTAGCTTAGGGTTGTATCAGACAGGAAGCGGTCACGCGTTCAAGCGCTCCGTGTTCGCGTTTTGTGTTCGAGCGTTCCGTTGCTCACCAATCTACGTTATGGTTGACCGACGCGGTCAGAATGCTTGCTGTCTATCGGCGTCTCTACACGTTCACGTTGGCCAACACAGTGGCGAATGTAGTGGCCAATAGCATTGGCCAACGTGTAGACGGGGTGTTTGGGCTTCATTGGTATGTATTGGAACGATGGCCCGCAAGTTGGCGCCAGATCCGTGTGGTGTCGGTTTTTTACAAAAGATCAAAGGATTGTTGGCAGAGTTTGGTCGCCGTGTTCACACGTTGGCCGCAAGTTTAGTTTGCTACAAGCCCCCAGAGTGATTACACGCATCTGATTAAAATTTTATATTCACGCTTTGTAGGGTGGATGACCCAATTACCAGCCTTTTAGTGCCAATTTTAACTTTAAACATTCTACTATTTTAATTAGCGCTATTTAATTATTTTTAAACATTTGTTTTAATCGATAAGCTATTGATAAAAAAAATAACGAACATTTATTTACAATCAGATTATTACGAGAACAATTTTAAAATGAAAAAAAAAAAATGAAGCACGTCGTTTATACGTGGTAGAACCATGCAGTTATATTAGAAGTATAGTTGTAGCACGAATGGGTCGGTTCGACCGGGGAAGGACCACGCTCTCACAGAATATCAATGTAAAATATTATAGTAGCTTAATGATGCTGTGTTTCGTATAGTGAGTGTAGAGAACCAGAAACACTTTTTAAAGGAAACGAGGCATTTCATCTTAGTCCTCACGGGTGGCAACGCATCTGCATTTTGATTCGTAATCAAGGATAGATGTAGATGTCTATGGGCCACAGCAACCACTTACCATCAGGTGAACTGTGTGCTCGTTTGTCACCCTATCCTATATAAAAAAGCGATTTCTTATAATTTAATCGTGCAAGTTTTCGAATCATCACTTCTGAACCGAACATCCTCCTCCAAAGAATGCCGCAAAGCATATTCCTGAGCCACTTTCCTTGTCATGAGTTTTTCATTTATGTTCTAAGTTATAATTAGTAAGTACCTATTATTAAGTCAGTGTTAATTATATTTATTGCTATTGCTTTTGTCTTTCTCAAAAAATAATTAAATTACCAAATAAATTATAAGGTGGTTTTATATACATCAAATGTCTGATAGAAAAGCAAGTACATGTTTTGCTAAACTTTAAAAACAAAACCCAATTTTAAAACATAGACTAATCGATTAAAGTTAAAGGAGTTATTCCTTTAACTTTAAAATTAGTTACGTTCTGATTAATGGTATTTATTCCAGTTTCTGATGCACGTAAAGAATAAATAAAGCTAATCATATATCGTATATTTATTTACAGCCCCATTAATATCCACTATTCTTTTATAATTATTTTATAAAAACGTTACCCCCCACACTTGGATTTTCTCCTGTATCGCGGAGGCAGCTTACAAACATAATTGCACAAGGACACACATCCAGACCCGAAACAATTATTTGTAGGATATACAAATACTTGTTCCGTGCGGGATTCGAACCCGCGGCCCCCGGCACAGCCACCCATTGCTAAGCCACTGCGCCACGGAGCCGTCGTCTAAAATAAAATAAATTCATCCTCACATTGGCCCGAACCGAAGTAAACTGTACGACCTTCCAACGTGTGGACGCCGTCACCAACTCTCGGCCAATATATTCGCCACTACATTCGCCACTGTGTATTGGCCAACGTGTAGAGCCGACATATGGTTATGTTTGGCAGAAAAAAGCGCTAACAAGCGCTTGTAAGCAAAATTGCGATCGTAAGCGGTAAGCGCGGTCAAATCGTAAGTAGCTATTTTCCTCTAGGACACGAAGTTAGTTTTAACCGGGGAACCTAACCTAAATTAAATATATGTTTGTAAAGTATTCATAATAAAGACTTACCAATCATGAATTTTTAATAACATGTATATGTTTATACATGTCATGATATTACTTAAAACTAATATTGCACAAAACAACTTATAAACTCTACTTCAAAACAAACAAATTAAATAGGCAAAATGGCGGATTGTGTCAGCGCTACTGAAGTTAGCAAACGTGTCCTGGCCGAAAACTGTTTAGTTTCGCCATTTTGCTTACAAGCGCTTGCTAGCACTTTTTCTGCCAAACGCACCCTATGTAACGTAAATTACGTAATACAACACACAGAACGCAGTTCAGGCGTTCAAGCGTTCCGCGTTCGCGTTCTGCGTTCATTGCGTTGTATGCCGTTACATAGACGTAGCCATTACCCAGACAGCAGGCATTCCGACCGCGTCGGTCAACCAGAACGTAGGCGTTCGCGCGTTCTCTGCTGTTTTGGTGTCCAATACGGAAGATGGAGACCGAGAAGTTCATTACGTTAGTACGCGAAAGATGTTTCTTATATGATGTGAAGAATAATGATTATAAAAACCGAGCGAAAGTAGCAGAAGCATGGTTAGAAATTGCCAGAGAAATGGGGACCGAAAATGGTAAGTCACGTAAAAACTTTACACTTCCTACTAGATTGAGCGTGCATTTTCACATCAAAAAGATCGCAATTTCAAATCCTACCGAGTATGTGACTAGGTAGGTATTTAAATTATGTACGTACTTATATATAATAATCTTTATTTACAAAAACATGGTTGTACAACGGTGTTAGAGTATAATTCATTCTACATATTCTACCTCATTAGTGTGCAAATATTAATGGTCAAGTAACCTATACAACAATACTTATCGTATATAATATATATATATATATATATACATATATACATATATATATATATATATATATATATATATATGTATATATATATATATATATATATATATATATATATATATATATATATATATTAACAACACAAAATTTTTAAAATTACTCAATTGATTTGATAATTAATCAATTAATTATGTAACAGTGTCAGAAAAAAAACAATTTCATCAATTCAATTTCAATACTTATATCAAATTTATTGAGTAAATAAATAAAATGTTCTATTTATAAAATACCGTAATTTAAACATTGTGTTCTAACTCTTAAAAGTATCGCCTACTTATGTGCAAAGAAGTCTTTAATTGTGTAAAAAGATTGCTGGATGAGCCATTTTTAGGTGAGTTTTCATTCTCACTGTATTTATTTAGGCATAATGGTAATGAGATTTGTTTTACTTTGAGATTAGTCCATTACACTCTGTAGAAGCCAACTCGGCGCGTGCCAGCAGAACTCAAAAGATGCCGTAAGTTAATAGAGGACACCGAATCATTTTAATATACAGCTTTAGTACTATTATTTATTCTGCGATACAGACTAGATCGGCGAATAAATAAATATTTAGCCGCGTGTACAGGAACTTAGTAGTAGCAATTTTTAACCCGCGAATAGTGAAAACGTGAATACGAGAATCGTGAATAAGGATCTTTTACTGTATTGAAAACTGCTAAGTATCACATGTGCATAACTGACACGTGTGTCTGAACATTTTTTCATACTTAATTCTACTTATGTTATTGGATAAAGTTGTTCAGTACGGGATATTTATATGATAAGGAAAGTAATTATGCAATATAAAGTACAAAGTAATTTATTTTAAAGACACAAATTAATATTATGGAGTAGTTTGACATTTAATGTTAAAATATGTAACAGAGCCGTGGTAGCTCAGATGGTTAGCGCTCGCTGTAAATATAACAGAACGCGAGTAACCCGGGTTCGATCCCCGCCGGCACCAATGAAATTGTTAATTGCAATTTTAAGTGCTGATTTACCACGTGCTCGGCGGTGAAAGAAAACATGTGAAGTTCGCCAACACGCACTGGGGCAGCGCGGTGGACACTTCTTGCCCTAAAACCCTCTCAGAAATGAGAGGAAGCCTGTGCCCAGCAGTGGGACGTATATAGGCTGTAACTTTACTTTTTAAAATATTACTTATCTCGGCATTTGGAGCAAAATTATTAAAAGAACGGGCGTTTACATAGTAACGACGAACCATATTCTTATCTACCACACTATTGTCACCCTTAATTCTGAGGTAATTGTGTAAGCAACATTCAGCTTTTATTACTTTATTTGTTGTGTCTATGCTTAGTTCAATTTCATTTATAAATACTCTCCATTTTTGAGCCAAAATTCCAAATGAACTTTCGACTATACGCCGTGCACCACAAAGTCTTCGATTGTAATTTGCTTTTTTCTTGTCCCGAATTACAATGTCTGTAGGAAATTGTAGGTGATTGTAATTGTAGGAAGTTGTAGGAAGGAGGCCATTTGGTCTCATTAATAGACTTTCCAACTTGAAACCTCCATCTCCAATAAATACATGAGGCATCGGTACTTGGGTACCTGGCAATGGCTTTGGTGGTGGCATACCTAGCTGATTGTCAATTAAATTCTTGTAAAAGACAGGATTTTGAATAATTCTGCCGTCACTATCTTTACCGTAACTGCCCGTCCGTCAATCATAATAAATTTATAATCAGAATTCACCACTGCAAGCAATACTGTTGAGAATTTTTGTTTATGACAATAATGCAAGGACCCAGTGTGGGCTGGGCATTTGATCGTTACATGACGGCTAGACAATTTGGAAATCTCCATCGTTCATGAAATCCAACTACAGACTGCTTCCAAATTTCTTCTGACGGGAATGGCATGCATGTTGGTTACAGATTTTTCCAAATTGCGTTACATATTTCCTTGATTATGGTAGTAACTGTTGATTTTCCCATACAATAGGAATTGCTTATTGTGGATGAGTTATCTCTGGTTGCAAGATACCTGAAATAAGTAATATATTATAAATAAGTTTATGTTATTAAATCACTGCCTGAATATTTTTTACAGGTAAAAAATGGTCTAACAAATGGAAAAGTTTGAGAGACAACTACAAGAAATTCAAAAAGTCAACAGAAACTGCTTCAGGGTCTGCATACAAAAAATATAAAAATTGGCCTTGGGCAGAACAGCTGCGATTTCTAGATGACACTGTTACACTAAAAGCAACTCATAGTAACATGAACAGTGAAAATAATAACAGTACTTCACTTGTTTCTAACTCTGACAACCAAACTCGTCCAGGTATGAGTAGCCGTGTTTATTCGCAAGATTTTGTCTCTGACTCAGAAAACCTCCCCCGTCCCGGTACCAGTAATAGTGCTTACTCTGGAAACTCAGCCAATAACAAAAAGAGAACACAAAAATGCGATTCAGACGCACAACAACAACTTTTGAAATATTTGCAAGAAAAGAATCTTAATAAAAGAAGATTGGATGATATTGATCAATTATTTCAAAGTTATGCGACTTCATTGAAGAAACTGCCAGCTCGCATGCAAAGTATGCTTAAATTAGATATAGCAACATTATTCGCAAAATACGAAATGCAAGTCCAGGACAGTATAAACATCACTCCAGTCAATTCACCATCCACTAACTAGTCTACTTAGGATTCCATGACATTATTGGATAATTCATCAGAAAATACTGTTACAAGATGATAATAGCCCACAAGGTCTAGTTGAATTTTCATCACATGAAATGGATGAACTATTAAATAATGCACAACATGTTATGTCAAATGAAGCACGTCAAGTCCAGAGTGTATCTGAATTGTCTGAACTTAGGCAGTATTATGAACAAACCGCTGATATAATTAATAATAATAATGAATAAAGCTTCTTACCTCAAACATGTCACCAATCTTTCTTTTGCTGAAATAGCTTTTCTCCAGTTAGTATCCTGTTTAACTAAGTCATTTTTAGCTTTGTCATACAATTCATTGAAGGAATCAATTGTCATTCAAAAAGAATTATAAAAAATTTCTTCATCAGTAAGCCATTTACAAAACAGTTATGAAATTCTCCATCTTGTTCTCTTGTGGCGGCACTGTCGTCGCGCCGCAAGCGAAACACACCGAAGCCTAAATCATGCTATCAAAATTCCGAATCATAATCAGTATATATAGAACATCTCCGAACACGGAGTGTCGGCCGCTCCCTGGGCATAACAACTTGCTCAGCGGGAGATCTCCCATTTTCCTTCTACGGCCACAGAGGTGACCCCGACGTGATCTTCGACTTCGGAAACTTCAAGCTTCATCATTGTCATAGAATACCCCACCCATTCGCTCCCGAGCAGATATCAACTGCAGTTTTCATATCCTGCAAGCCATTTAGCTTCACATCGTTCTCACCGGCATCACTTGCCACTGCATAAGTACGGCATGCATTACACATCGGCATATCATTCGCACCGGTGTCACTTGCCCTTACGCACACAGCATGCATTCCCCACCAGCATTAAGGACGCACCGGCAATCGGACTGCACTGTCGACCTCTGGTCTGAGCAGGGGGTGATGTGGGCGGCACTGTCGACGCGCCCCAACGAAACACACCGAAGCCTAAATCACGCTATCAAAATTCTGAATCATAAGCAGTATATATAGAACATCTCCGAACTATCACACGGAGTGTCGATCGCTCCCCGGGCAGAACACCTTGCCCGGCGGGAGATCTCCCCTTTTCCTACCACGGCCACACTCTTTCCTTATTTACTGGGCGCACCCAATATTTTCTTTTTCGTTTTGATGGTGCTAATGTCCACAATATCAATAATTCGTCTTCCAATGAAGAACTATAGTCAAAATGCATGGTAGCAGTAGTGGCACCGCGTAGACCATCCAACAGCGAGATTCGTGAGCAACTGAACGCTCGAACGCAAAACGCGCGCAGTACCACCTACCGATTCCAATTAAGTTTTTAAACCATCCAGGGACCCACTCAAACACACACAAAAAATCATCAAAATCCGTCGAACCATTTTCGAGTTTTTGCGAAACTTAACGGACAGCAATTGATTTTTATATACAACAAAAAATTAATATACATACACATGTATGTAGTAAAGAAAGCCACAAACACATATATTATATTATATTTTACAATATAGAACCAAAGTTGCAGAGAAGGATTAAAAAACCATCTCACACATTCTGTTCTTTTTATCTTTTAAATTCAGAATGCGTTCAGCATGGTAATGCATTACTTTAACTGATTGTCATTCATAAATATCTAAGTCCTACTATTTTACTATGCGCGCACACGTTCGTAAGGGTCGCTCGGTCGGCAAAACGGTTGTGAATTTGAATCGCACACAGAGGAGCGCACGCGTACGTGTAGTTGTTGCCCATAAATCGCATTAAATTTGGGATAGTTCAAATTAAATTTCTAATTCAAATTAAAATTCAAATAAAAGTAGTGGCCTTATTTACTCGTATTTTCAAAAACTGCAATAACAATATATTATCATTATTTATATATTTGGATACTCTTTCAAAGCCTATGAAAACCAATGAAGTTTTAAAATCATACAAAAAGAAAACTACTCCATGATTTTTTGATTCATAATTTACATATTGAATATTACTAATAAATTTATACTACCGATTTTAAACGCTGATTTTGACTTCAGTGTTACCCTAAATTTCAAAATCCCGCGCGAATTTAAATGACCGTTAAACGTTCATGGAGGATTTTAAGCACTTGACTCATACCGATGCCTAAACTTGTCCAAATCTGCTGATAAGCCACTCTATATCATACGCCCAAAGATGTTTTATAGTACTTATAAAACATCTTTGCATACACCGCACAACACTGATGTTATCTTCAGTCGTCGCCGTAGAAGGCCGTCCCTCACGCAGATCATTGGTAAGATTAGTGCGACCACGTTTAAACTCATTAAACCAGATGTAAACAGTGGCACGAGAATAGGCTTCATCGTGAAAGGCCAATCGAAGCCAAGCATAACTTTCTTGTTGACTTAAATGACATCGAAAGTTATAAAAAATCATTGTACGGAAATTTTCTTCATTCAATTCATACTGACGTGACACAGACAATTTTCAATTTGCCACCAAATCGTTAACAAATACTTACAACTCGTGCGGTTAAAGAATAGGACTGAAAATGGCGTCGCCTCTATTTACCTCTCGCACGCACACTATCGCTATCTATACTCACACCCACCGGTAAAGACAACAAAAAAAATATGTTGCGATATGCGATTTTCGTACGTGCTATGGACTTCAGTCCGACTTGTTATTGGCATAAATTATAACAAAATACCGTAAACTAAAAATAATATTCCTGGTTTCGCAGATCTGTGAGCTAAACGCGTTCTAAGGGTCTTTTAGATAATTATCTTTAATTTTTTAATACTTTTATAAAGTCGCTATTATTGTTTTTAATTATTATTTAATGTAAAGCGTTGTTAGTTATTTCGTTTTTGTTGACTATTATTATGTTATTTGGTGTTTTTTTTTATTACTTTATCTACATTCTGTTAACAATAGAACGCGGAAAGCTACTACATAGTGCCATATGTAAAATTGTATATAACGTAATAAAATATTTTAAGTAAGAGAAAAATCTGGAACGTAATCACCCATTGGAATATAGTAATGCACGGGCGGATATGGCAAAAGGACTGTCACTCGAATTAAAAGATGGGGATTATTAAGTTTATATAGTATATAGATAAGGGTGAAAAACGAACACATAGTCCACCTGATGGTTAGTGACTACGGTGGCCCGTAGACATCTATCTCGGATTATGAATCAATATGCAGAAGCGTTGTCACCCGTGAGGACTAAAATGGAAAGCCTCGCTATAGTAAATAGGGTCTCCGGTTCCTCACCGTACGAAACACCGCAGCATTAAGCTGTTATTTTACGCTGGTATTCTGTGAGAGCGTGGTCCCCCGGTCGAGCCGACCCATTCGTGCTACAACTATACTGCTAATATAGCTGCAGCATGGCTCTACCACGTAAAGTACATACTAAATAATCAAAATTATGAATCAATCAATTTAAGAGCGTTATCAAGAAGCAATAACGCTTTTTGAGGAAAATTATGATCTTTCAAACATTTTCAGAATAAAATTTTTCAATCGAAATCAAAACAATATCCTACGCGTCGAGCACAATAGTGGTGGTTCGTACAAGTTATAACTTGTTCAATCTTGCATTAGCGAAGATTGACAAAAATATTCAATAATAAACAATAGACCATGCCGGATTACAGGGGGTCCACTGTAGTTAAAAATACAAGCCAGAGAAACATTACGCAATAAATAAATTACCAGCTAACCACGGACATGAAACATTAAGATTATCACCATACAATTGTGATCTAAACCCGATAGAATATGTATGAAATCTGGTAAAACAAATAGTAGCTGAAAAGAACGTCGTTCAGCTGGAAAAAAATAAGTAGTTACAAATATATAAATATATATTTTTAACTATTTTTTTTAGTTTTTTTATAGTTAAAAAGTGTTAACGCGTGAAGCAACAGCCTCAATTACGGCCGTGGATTGACGAAAAGAAGTTCACATAAAAAGTTTGTGAAACGATTAATGGGCGAGGGAGGTAACGAATGAAAATGACATTAAAGAGTTTATAATTATTATTGAACTGAACAGTGATTGTGATAGCGATAGCTGCTCCGATTCTAACAATGATCATGAAGATAACGATTGCATGTCCGGAATTAAAGTGTTTCAGACGATTCTTGTGAAAGTTCAAGTGGCAGAATTTAATTTTCAAATACTACTATATGTAAAAAATAAATGTCTATAGAGTTTCATGCCTTTCTGTCCTATTTAAAATATTTTCTTGACTGTTACTTAAATTAATATAAACTTAATTTAAGAAATAAGTTGTTTTATTTTATAGTCTTCGTGAATAATGTACTAATATATGGTTATAAATAATAAAATTTTCCCATTAAGAGCAAATTTCCAACTAACTGAAATATCTAAAGTTTCAATTAACGATATACCGTTATTAGTGGGTTTTCGTTTTTTGTATTGTGCATGTTGACGGTACGGACTCCATGAGCCACCATATATTATAATCCCATTCTTTATCCATACGGGCTTTTTGCAAAATTTGAACTCATTTTCTTTATATTGTTTACAAGCGGCCAGTTCTAAAAACTCTCGGTGTCGCCCTCGTAAATACGAGATGGTTACACCGCCATCAGCTAAATGGAATATCCGAACAATTTTAAAGGAATGAAAGGAGCGATGTTATACAAAAAAAAATTGTTGGTGTCGGCATGGCCAATAGAGCCACGGCTAGAGTGAAATTATAAAAAACATTTTACAGTGCACTATAAGATTGAGAGTTTTATTTTATTTATTTATTAAAATCAACACATTCAGAACAGACAGCATTCCAAAACGCCAACACACAATCATAAAATACATTTATAGTTCTTATATAATATGTGATTCAGAATAAAATAATAAATTATTTATACAAAATTACAGATTAAGCAATAATTAATAGAAAATGGTAAATTGTCAAACTACTTTAAAATGAATAATTAATAATTATTTTCGTAGTGGAAGCATTTGACCATGGTCTTGATAATGTTGCGCGCCTAAGTTGACGTCTGGCACTAGCGCCATCTAGTGTCGGGTAACAGAGCGAGGAGCTTTTCAGAAAATGACATGACTAATCTTTCAACCAGCACCGCCATCTAGTATGGAATTTGGCGAGACAAGCGAAGCTTCGGAGCGAAATAAAGTGAATCAGTGTGGTTAATTATTAGTGTTTTAAGTTTTAACTAGTGTAAAGTGAATTAAAGTGTAAATTTTGGTAATTCAATCGGCAGTTTTTATTGTCACGAACCTCAAGCTCGTAACAATAGTTTAAAATTAAGATATTTCATGTATCATTTATAGTTTTCCAGAAACAGCTGATAATAGTTACGGTTATTACCGTAACGCAAAGATTTGAAACATGGCGTCCATTGCAAAATACGAGAAACATTTAGTTTTTACATGGTGATGTTGACTGTGAAGACATAAAAGGAACAACATGTACATACGTGAGGCGTCGCCGGCTGGCACTATGAGGTCGAGCTCTGGCTCGGGCAGCGGCCAGAAGGTGGCGAGCGCACAGCCGGGGGCGGCGCGCCGCTCGTCCTGGCAGCAGCCCCAGCGGCGCGCGCACCACGCCGCCGGGTGGTAGCGGGCGCGACGCGCGTTCGCAACGCACACTACAATCGTACACTTGTGTCTAGTAGATACAAATCCTATATAATATACGAGTATAGTCCGCACATTCTATCCTGTCCGAGCTGAAGTTGCGAGACATTTGTAGTTCAGACGCTAGTCGACAGAGATGTGCCACTTTATATTCGCTCCTAAGATTACTTAAGGAAACAGTTTTATCTATATCGATTATAGAATAAATTAAAAATTATTATTATTACGAAAATAGTATATTTCGATAAAACAAAAGAATCAAAAAAGTATTATTATTAAAGAGTTCGAATATATAGTAAATATACGAAATTAGCGGGAACAACAAAATCTTACAGCACGTTTCATTTACACACCAATGAATCATAAAAATATAAAATAAAATCGAATCATAATCGACATTGTAAGGTTACAAACGCACTGCACAAAGCAGATGCGTTGTAGGGGTGACCTGAAGACCGAGATGGAATACCTCGTTAGCAGTAAAAAGGGTCTCCAGTTCTCGTCATATATCATACGAAGCACAGCAGTATCATGCTGCTATTTCACACGGGTATTCTGTGCGAACGTGTTTTTTTCCCCGGTCAAGACGATCCGATCATACTGCAGCGTGACTATATGGACCATGTATAAACTATTTACCTGAGATGATATTGTTTTACAAGATTTGGTTCATGTCACAACAGCAAAAAGGTCGATCATTTTATTACAGCCTATCAAAAGTCCATTGTTGCACGTAGATTGATTGGTACAAAATACGTAGTGTCATATTTTTGTAAAATATATATGGGAGTTCTGTTACTAGCGAACAGCGTGGCGAAGAGTTCGAAGTGCACAGCGAGTGCAATGTTTAAAAAAATCATAAAAGCAATTAACAGATTTTTCATAGATAGCACTTTTTGCTTTAGAATTCGTCTTGGCATTATGAAACAAGATAATCTTTGCCAGTTTTCGTTGCAATTTTTCTATTTGTTCTGGATACAAAATGCCTCTTATAGTAGCTCCATGATCGATATATTAAATCATTACTAACCCTTGAATATCCCAGACAAGAACCTATTGTGTTACCAGCGAAAGGACCATATCTTAGGACTTGGAGAAGATGATTTTCTGAGTCAAAGACTGTAATTTGTTACGGTAACGTAATGGTGAAATGGTACGTTTTGACCATCGTTATAAATCGAGCCAAAAAACGATCAGGATATTTTTGCAACAGTTCCAAAAAGCATCAAAAGTTATTCAGTCTGGTTTGTTTCCGCATTGGTAAGCATTCTGGGTAACCATCGCACGAATACTTTTTAATCCCCATGCATTCACGTAAAATCTTATACACACTACCTATCGAAATCTTCATTTTTTCGGCAATAAAATGTACCACGACGTGACAATGTGCTAAAACAATTTTTTCTACTTTTATACTATTTTTTACACACCTAGTCGGTCAGTTTTCGAATCAGGTGTAGACACTTTTGTGTTTTCATGTATAATAAAATATAATTTTTACATACCAGTTCTTATAGCGTGAATCCAACGCAGTCGCTCGCTGTGGTCACCCGCAACAAGGTATAGGGTGTAGTCTGTGCCGTTCTCCGCGTAGGATACCTGGATAGTGTTGCTTTCTGTATTTGTAATATTTTATCAAACTGAAGTTCATTTAAAGTTAAATATACAAGAATTAAATATAAATAATCTTATATATAAAAATCTGTTGCTGTCCGTTAGTCTTGCTAAAATTCGAAAACGGCTCGAACGATTTTGATGTTTTTTTTTTGTGTCACTCAAGTGGGTGGAAGGTCAATTATAACCGCTAGGTAACGCTGTAGTTCAGATCCAGAAATCATCCGTGCGAAGCCGGGGCAGAACGCTAGTATAATATATAAATTATACAAATTTGACCTGACCACAACCGTTTCACTTACTGATGAAGACATTCTTGATTCAGTGTCAAAAAATAAGGAGAAACAAAATAAAGATGAAGAAGATGATTAAATGGTCGATTGTGAATCACCACCAACTGTTTAACAAACACTTGATGGCGCTAAACTAACGGAAAAGTTCTTATGATACCACCATATCCAAGACGTGGATAAAATACATAAGAAAACATAGATTCATTCATTTTACAAAAAAAAATGTATCCGAATAATTACAAACATAGACAGCACTGACAGCTGTAAACCCTACTTTATTTCATTAAAAATATTAACAATTACATCTATATATATACTAGAAGTATGCACATTTGTTAAAAAGAATATGCACCTTTTTTCAATATACTCCCGGCCTCATTTTTACGTCCTAGTATAAAATTAGCTCCACCTATCACAAAATTACAAACAGTTAAATAAGGACCCCATGGTATGTGTGTAAAAATTTATAATAAAATTCCCAAATGTCTACAAAAAGAAGAATCGTTGTATAAATTTCAAAGAGCTTAAAAAATATTTAATTGAAAAAAGTTTCTATTCGTTGTCAGAGTTTTTCGGTGAAAAATAATAATTGTTTATTTTGAATATGTATACCTACCTCTTTAATATCGTTGTAAATATTGCAAATGTTTATTTAACCTAAAAGTAATGTAGTAGTTTAAGTAAGTAGTTTAAGTAAATAAAATAAAATTAGTCTTTCTAAATTGATAAGAATAAATTGATATATAACATAATATAATATTGCTACGCCCTATCAGGGCTCATGTTTGGCTCTCATATATCCAACTTAAGGGTACACTAGTCGCTTATTCTTCCATACAAACGTAGTCCGGCGATAACTCCACTGTTTGATGGTGTACGTTTAAAATAAAAAATGATTTCAATTTGTCTCATCATTATCTAGCCCTGTATGGAAACAAAAAAGTAAAAAAAGAGTATATTTAAAAGTTATAAGCGTCGAAAATTCCGAATTTCAACACTATTTTTAACACATCTTTGGGCGGAATTAAATACCATAAGAAGAACGAAAATTGCAAAACAGTTACCATACAGGGATAGATTAGTTGTTCAAAAATGCAAATAATTTTATTTTAAACAGATACATTCAATAGATTTTTCGTGACATCCAGACTACCAAAGGTCTGTTTATAAAATTTCGCGCGCCCGTTTTTGTTATAAAACATCTTGCCTTTCGCTACAAATTGTTTCCGCGATCAGTGGGACGGACGGAGGGGGGACGCAGCGCGCACTCACACATACTCACTAGGTTAGCCGCTGCTATCTATTTATGGTTGTAATTACCTACATATCTACATCTTTATTTAGAAAAATTGCTTCCTTTTTTTGTTCGTGTCCATTGCTGAAGCCGGGATGAATATAGCTGCTAAAATGTTCTCATAAGTTTGTTGAAGCACATTTAGTTAAAATTGGAAACAGGTAGGTACATAATAATGAACTTTCGATACAGGTAGTACATTAGGTAGGTACTTAACTACTTTAATTTGCTAACTAATGAAAACATCTCATAGATAAGCACGATTATCGAAAATCTTAAAATTATCTATTAATTTAATTAGAATAGGTAGTTTTTAGATTTTCGTGCTTACGTATAGGAATCTCATATCCTAATATACTTACCTAATGTTGAAATGTGTATTTTTGGCTTTTTTTGATCGATAGTAATATACTATATAGGTATTTAAATCTTGTAATCTCGGAAGCTTGGAAGTCCGATTCGCACTTGGCAAAATATTTGTTTATATTTAACCTTACCTCAGACATACTCATATTTTTTTATATATAATTTACTATACTACTATATAAGCTACTACTAAATAAAATAGTAGTAGCTTTGCTATGGTATTATAGTATATTTTGGATTAGATTTAATTTATTACAGAATAACCTACCTTAGATATTGGGTTATGAATACAGATAAGTACACATAGGATTTAGTTTCTAAGTTATACCTACATATTTTATAGCCTTCGTTATGAATAGCATAAACTGGCCAAGCCCCCTAGCCTACAAACGTTTCGTAACGAATTTCTTTCTACAATCGCGCCTTTTATTTGTTTGGACTGACCACCTGACTCGTTCAGTGATGCCATTCCCATACAGTGTTTAGTTTTCAACTAGCGTTATCTATCATAAAATAAATAAAGATTTTATTCATATTTCACTAATTGTGTCTGTACTGTGAATTTGATTTACAATCGATCTCTAAATTGTAGTTTTCTTCTAATTACTTACCTTGCCTAGACGTATTCTTTGGACTTCTGTAAGGAAGTCTATGCTGTTAGTATTCCGTTTATATACGTTACTATTTTGATAGACGTTTGTGCTTGCCCCTGCAGTGACACAATGCCTATTGTTGATAACTTTCTAAGTACTAAGAGAATATTTCAAACCGCTATTGAACACAAACAATCAATAAACAATTTACAAACTAATTTTTTTTTATTTAATTAACCTATATAAAAGCCACACTCACATCAAAATCGCGCTGTCGAAAAAGCAGTTATCCTGAGACTGGCTGACATATACTTCAGGGTCGGGGAGTTGCCTGCGGGCTATTATAGCTAACTAGCTATGGAAAGTAAATACCTATTTAGAATACATAGTACCTACAGTAATATTTGCATAACCTACAGCAAAATACAAAAACATACAGAAAACATAATTATGTTACACTTTTTTGTGTTTGTTTTAGAAATTGTTATATTTTTTTCAAAAAAAGTTTTTTATGTTACCGTTTTTAGTTTAGAGTTATGTCCCTTTAGTGGGTACAGGCGTGATATTATATTGTGTGATCGCGTAAAGAATGCATAGATAGGCGATAGCAGTAATCGCGGTTTATTTGTTGTCATTTATTGAAGAGTGCCTCCGATTCCTCCAAGATCCCATCATCAGATCCTGATCTGATCATCATCGATTACCGTGGGATTATCTGGAAAATATATCCTTTCAAACAAAAAAATAATTTTCCAAATCGGTTCAGGCATATTCGAGAAATCGGGGGACAGAACATACATAAACAAAAACCAACGAATTGAGAACCACCTCCTTTTTTTGAAGTCGGTTAAAAAGTAGGTAAAAACAAATCAATGGAATTATTATATAGTAACAACAGCTACTTAAGTTCACATAAGAACTTTCATCATAACAACTAGGTACATAAATTGGGTTCATAATAATTACGTTTCACACAGCAGATCCCAAGTTACAATAACACCAATTTGTTTTCTCTCTCCTTTCTCTTTTTAAAATACGTTATCCCCACAGTAGGATTTTCTCCAGTATCGTGGAGGCGGTTAACAAATATAAATTGCACAAGAACATCCAGACCCGGAACAACAATTTGTAGTCCATACAAAATATTTGTTCCGTGGAGGATTCGAACCCGCGGCAGCTACTCATTGCTAAGCTATTGCGGCACGAAGCTCACAATTGCCGTTTGAGTTTATGTTATTATTCTAAAACTAAAATGAATCGCATAGGTACCTAGGTACGCGATGATGCCGTCGCGCATTGCGTCACTCAGGAGTGCGTATGTGTGTGCGCACTAGCTTCTTACTGCTCATCACAGCGTCTATCACTTTCGCACGTAATGTCGGCTGAGATAGCATGCATTTTTGCCCCGCCCACCACTTAGTTCGTACCATCGACTAGGGCAACCTTAAGAACTATTTATGTAACCACATGAACGCAATAAAATGTTTGAGTTTGAGTTTAGAACAAAAAATGGAATAGCAAAAAAGTTAACAGACTACTAAAACTAATAAATTTAAAATATTAATTAAAAATTTTTGTAAATCCAAACGTTATACGTCAATTTTTTAAAGTATTTTAAATACACACAACTTTTCACTATAGTATGTGCCAAATCGATTGAGAAAAACGAACAATGACCTCAGATATGAGCAGAGTGTCAAAAGGCGTAACTTACAAAATCTCAATTTAGATGTGATAACAATATTTAAATATTGATATTATTGACACTTCTAGGTCAGCACATATGTTTTGTTTTTTTTTTTTTTTGTTTCTTAAATAATATTTTCCGTGGTTCCTATAAACACCGTAAAATCTTACGGCACATCGCGAAAAATGTGTTATATTTTATATTTCAATTTATGGTAAGTAACGCAGCAATTCATTTAATTACCATATTGAGCTTTTGCAAAATCACCCCTTTAAAGTAAACAAAACGCGCGTTACGCAGTTCGTTCTAAAAGAAACGTGACAATGGCAGCCAGAGATGCGCCACCTTTTTTGGGCCGGTCCGCCATGCGTGGCATGGATGATAGAATTGACCAAACTGCAGATCGCTTTGTAATTAATTTTACAGATAGTTCATCTGAATACACATCGTGTGAAGTGAAGATACGAGTGATGATTGCACCGAATAAAAATAAAGTTCTTGTATAATATTGAAAATAAAGTTTTATCTTTTGAATAAGCACGTACTTATTCGGTGTCATTATCACTCGAATGTTTATATGTGTTATAAATTAATACTTTTTGTTGTTAAATGAATAAAGTACTTTATAACAATAGATAATTTTTTCTTCTACACCGATCTTTTACATAAATTTTTAATAATAGTTAATAAATATATATTATATCTATCATTATAAAAATATAATAAAAATAATCATTATAAATAAAGAAAGCACTACATATAAAATGTGCCTATATATTGAAGGTTTGTAACCCCTGGTTAAACGACCCAAAGGTCATTGTCCGTTTTTCTCAATCGATTTGGCACATACTATAATAACCTTATCTTCGTAGTTCGATTCGATTTCTTCGTTTAAAAACTTCCGTGCGCGCCCCTTTTCAACCTTGCGCCCCTCGGCGCGTGCCTAGTTCGCCTTAAGGATAATAATCCGCCACTGGCCGGAGATAAGGTCTTATCATAACTAACAAAACGAGCCCAAACTCAGCACAGCTATTACTATTACTACTCTTCGAGGAGTTATAGTTGCATTCACCGAAGTACAACTTCAGGTCACTCCGTCAAATCCGGTGGTAAGGTCTCATCATAACTAACATAACAAGCACAATCTCGGCACACCTATTTCTACTCGTCGAGGGTTTCCAGCAGAATATACCAAAGTACACTCCACCTTCAGGTCACTCCATAAAGTTCAAGACGTATAAGTTATATTTATATATAAATACTCCTGTATTTTTAGCGAAACAATATCATCATCATTCATCATTACAGCCCTTCACAAGTCCACTGCAGAATGTAGGCCTCCCCAAAGTAATGCCACAAAGCACGGTCCGGAGCCACCTGTATCCATCGACTTCCGGCATGTTTCACCTGGTCGTCACTCCATCTAGTGGGGGTCGCCCTATACTACGCCTACAGGTACGAGGCTGCCACTAGAGAATCATCGGTTTCTCCCCATCGGTTATTGGTTCTTCGAGCTATATAGCCGGTCCGTTGCCACTTCAGCTTACTAATCCGTTGGGCTATGTCGGTTACTATGGTTCTACTGCGGATATCCTCATTTCTGAGTTTATCACGCAGAGAAACCCCGAGCATAGCCCTCTCCATAGCTCGTTGAGCGACCTTGAACGTCCTCATACGGCCAGCAGTGAAGGACCAAGTCTCAGTTCCATAGGTAGCTAGTTTTCGGAGTTTGAGGTATACCTGACGAGAAGATGTGTCGTAATTTACCGAACGCTGCCCAGCAGAGTTGAATCCGTCGATTGACCTGTCGGTCGAAGTTGGACTTACCTAGTCGGAATATTTGTCTCAGGTAAACGTACTCGTCAACAACTTCGAGCATAGTGTTCCCAACAACCACCGGCATAGGTGTGACATGGACATTAAACATGATCTTTGTTTTGTCCATGTTCATCTTAAGACCTATCCGTTGGGAGACACCATTGAGGTCATTGAGCATAGTGCTAAGGTCCTCCAGCAATTCTGCCATAAGGACTATATCGTCGGCAAACCGAAGGTGAGTGATGTACTCGCCATTGATATTAATACCGTATCCTTTTCAGTCCAGTAGCTTCAAAACGTCTTCCAATACAGCGGTGAAGAGTTTCGGGGATATAACGTCAACCTGTCTTATACTTCTCTGCAGTTGGATAGGTTTCGAGCTCTGTTCTGTACTCGTATAGTCATCGCAGCCCTACGGTACAAACACTTCAGCACTTCGATATACTGACAGTCAACTTGACACCGCTGAAGGGACTAGCACCGCCCATATTTCGACGGAATCAAAGGCTTTCTCATAGTCCACATACGCCAGGCAAAGTAGCAGATTGTACTCTTCGGTCTTCCGTGCAATCTGCCGCAGGGTATGTATGTGGTCTATGGTACTGAAGCCTTTTCGGAAACCGGCTTGTTCGGAAGACTGGAAGTCGTCGAGTCTTCGTGCGAGACGATTCGTAAAGACTCTCGATAACAGCACGTAGACGCGGCTCAGAAGGGAAATCGGTCTGTAGTTCTTCAAGAGAGCGTTGTCGCCTTTCTTAACGCACAAGACCACCGCACTTCTGTTCCACGCCTCCGGAGTAGTGCCACCATGGAGGACGGAATTGAAGAACTTCTGAAGGACTTTAAGTACCGGTGTTCCATCCGCTTTCAGAAGCTCCGCTTTAATTCCATCCTCGCCTGGGGCCCTGCCTTTTTGAAGGTGCTGGAGAGCCATTCTAATCTCGCTCAGACTGACGTCCGGGATATCATCGGAATAGTGCCGGATAAGACTATCTCTTGGATCGTTACTCACACTTGCGTGTGGCTCGAACGATGATGTGTACAGTTGCCCATAGAACCTCTCACAGTCAAAATCTCAGGTGTCCCGGAAACGATGCTGCGACACTCAGTCTTCAGCTTTGACAGTTGGCTCTTTCTAGCAGACAGATCTCTGGCAAAGACTTTAGAGCCCTGGTTCCGCTCGATCGCTTCTTCAATACGAGCAGTATTATTAAAGTTACGCAAATCTCGCCGCATGCATTTTTTGCCACACGATAAATGAAGAGATTAAAGAGTATATTGAGTTGACCAATTGAAAAGTTATAGTGTTTGCCCCTCCATGCTCGTTACAAGGCACGCAATAATTTGTGATTAGTGAAATTCGATTTTTTTTTTGTTTCGTTCTTTCGTTTAATTCTTATTCACCAATTAAATTTAATTTTGGTAAATATCGGCCTTTAACGAAAAATGGGGCATTTATTAGTATACTACTTCAGGAAATACTTTTTTTATAGGATAGGGTGACAAACGAGGTCTCAGTCCACCCGATGGCAAGCGGCTGCTGCGGCCCATAGACATCTACATCTATCTTCGATTACAAATCAAAATGCAGATGGGTTGTCACCCGTGAGGACTAAGATGGAATGCCTCATTTCCAGTAAAAAGGGTCTCCGGTCCTCAACATTCACCATACGAAACACAGCCGCATTAAGCTACTATTTTACGCTGGTATTCTGTGAGAGCGTGGTCCTTCCCCGGTCGAGTCGATCCATTCGTGCTAGAACTATACTACTAATATAACTGCAGCATGGCTCTAACATGTATAGAAACTTGTTAAATAATTTTTATGTCCCAACAAACTACAAATTAAATTTATAATTACTAACTTTAAATTACATCTAATTAGACAATTAAACAAGCCGTGAAGAAGAAAGTTACATACATAAATTTCAGTTATAAAAAAACTCGATTTTACTTTATCACAATTTTTAATAAATATGACAATGTCAATCAATATTCTACAATATAATATTCTCTAGGTTAACAATTAGGAGTCTCAATGAATAAATTAAGTTAAGGCTTGTAGCCACTGATAGGATTTTAAACAATAATTCAAAGGATAATAAGCATACCTGAAAAGGGTACCTATATGAAGGGCTCTTTTCTCCCTCTTCGTCCGGAATTTGTTTGCTGAGCTCGCCCAATTGCGCGTGCTCCACAGTATGAATGGTACACGTTGGAATGCGCCCGCGTTCCTTCCGCCTCTACAAAAAAGGATAATTTAGTATTGTGAGTCAAGAGTCAAATGGTTAGGCCTCTATGTAAATATTGATATATTAAGGTGGTAAAATAATTTGGAATATTACCATTTAATGTTTTTAAGATCCATTGAAATATCATTACAACATAATTTAATTACTACCGGTACAGTAACATTTATAAAAGGCAAGTTTAAGTGTCATAAATGTTTTTGTAAACAGATCGTCTTCTCAGTATCTTAGAGCTTTTAGAAACAACGTGGTAGAGCCATACTGCAGCTATATTAGTAGTGTAGTTGTAGCACGAAGGGGTCGGCTCGAACTGGGAAGGACCACATTCTCACAGAATACCAGCGTAAAATAGCAGACTAACGCGCCCATTGAAATAATACTAGTTTTTACGGAATTTATCGCGTATATTTAACTTTTTTACCCGACGTTTCGAGAGCTTTACAGCACCCATGGTCACGGGAAGGACTGAGATGTTCAACGTCCAGCTGTCATAGTTAACCGCGGTTACCATAGATTAAAATTTTAACTTTAGTTCCGATCTACACAGTATGAACTTATGGTATCATGGAGTCTTGCAGTTGTATGCTTGGGTTGGGATTTAATTTTATTTATTATAGGATCCCAAGCAGATGGTAACACCCAGCCATCTTCTCTATTGAAATTAGGATGTTTTTTGATTTCAATAGCCTCGCGAATCATCCTTGGAAGGAATCGGTGTTCTTTAGCGAGGATTTGTGGTCTATCAAATCTGATGTAGTGACGGGGGCGATCTTGTACATGTTCACAGTCTGCAGACTTCCCGGAGCGTCGATTCTTCACATCAGCTATATGTTCTTTGACGCGGGTTTTAATTGATCTTTTAGTTTGTCCTATGTAGGAGAGACCACATTCACAATCAAGCTTGTACACTCCTGCATCTTGCAGAGGGACGTTACACTTGACAGATGGTAAAAACTGACCAATCTTCTTCGGCGGCTTGAAGTATGTTTTGATGGAAGCGCGCTTCAAGATGTAGCCAATCTTGTCAGTGACTCCTCTAACATATGGCAGTACAGCAGGTACACGCTCGACTGTGGCCGGCTTCACTCGTTCTCTGTGACATAGGCGCGGGACCCGAAGCTTGTTGTCAAGCAAAACTTGCTTGACATGTTGGAGCTCGGCAGCCAGGTGTTTACTGTCACAGATCCCTCGTGCTCTCTGAAACAAAGATTTACCCACAGTAGCTAACTGTGAAGGATGGTGGTGAGAATCACCAAATGTCAAACATCCGAATCAATGCCAGAACCAAAAGCAACCATTGACAAACACAGATCATAGATTAATCGCGTTCTATAATCTGTCAAAACAAACACTGGATGATGCAACAATAAAGGTTTTATCCAAAGGACTAAATTACGCTATAACTCCACGCAGATTACCGTACGAAGAAATTATCTGTAGTGTCGAGGACTGTTTATTTAAAAACAATATGCGGAAAGAAGATTTGGAGGCGATACGTCAAGACATTTCGTCTATGTTACGTCGATGTTCAGTGCCTAAACCGAATCTTCCCAGAGACGAATTTATAGCGTTAAAGAACCTACGCAATAAACCAGAACTTACGATTCTCCGCGCAGATAAGGGAAACGCCACGGTGGTCATGGATACGTCAGATTATAATTCTAAAATACAAGAACTTTTGTCGGATGTAAGTACTTATAAAAAGGTTAAAAACGACCCAACAAATAGCACACTAAAAACAACTAGTGACCTCATAAAGAAACACTCCGAAAAATTAAATCTGGACGTAAAATGGATAATACCTACGTGCGCCAAATCACCAGAGTTGTATGGGTTACCAAAAATACACAAGCCCAATGCTCCATTACGCCCCATAGTGAGCCAAATCGATTCACCAACTTACAGATTGGCTCAACACTTAGCGAAAATACTCTCACCGCTCAGGGGACATACAAGAGCACACATAAAGGATTCCTACCATTTTGTCAGCGAGATTAAAGACCTACGTCTGGCAGACAATGAAACTATGGTCAGTTTTGATGTGCAGTCATTGTTTACATGCTTACCTGTTGAAGACTGCATCTCAATTGTAACTAGAAGGCTGGAAGAAAACAACATGCCCGTAGAATATGCAGTATTACTCAGACACTGCCTTACATCTGGCTACCTATTGTGGAAGGAGGAGTTCTACAAGCAAGTAGATGGTGTGGCGATGGGCTCACCTGTATCTCCCATTGTCGCCGACATATTCATGGAAGACTTTGAGGAGAAAGCCCTGCTTACTTCTCCCATAAATCCAAGATTCTACAAGCGGTACGTAGACGACACTTTCACAATTCTACCTTTAGATAAAGTAACTGCATTTTTAGACCATCTTAACTCTATAAATTCTAAAATTCAGTTCACAATGGAGTTAGAGGCAAACAATTCCTTAGCTTTTCTAGATGTGTTAGTAATTCGGAATCCTGATAACACCTTGAGCCATACTGTGTATAGAAAAAAGACCCATACAGATAGATATTTAAACGGTGATTCTCACTACCATCCTTCACAGTTAGCTACCGTGGGTAAATCTTTGTTTCAGAGAGCACGAGGGATCTGTGACAGTAAACACCTGGCTGCCAAGCTCCAACATGTCAAGCAAGTTTTGCATGACAACAAGCTTCGGGTCCCGCGCCTATGTCACAGAGAACGAGTGAAGCCGGCCACAGTCGAGCGTGTACCTGCTGTACTGCCATATGTTAGAGGAGTCACTGACAAGATTGGCTACATCTTGAAGCGCGCTTCCATCAAAACATACTTCAAGCCGCCGAAGAAGATTGGTCAGTTTTTACCATCAGTCAAGTGTAACGTCCCTCTGCAAGATGCAGGAGTGTACAAGCTTGATTGTGAATGTGGTCTCTCCTACATAGGACAAACTAAAAGATCAATTAAAACCCGCGTCAAAGAACATATAGCTGATGTGAAGAATCGACGCTCCGGGAAGTCTGCAGTCTGTGAACATGTACAAGATCGCCCCCGTCACTACATCAGATTTGATAGACCACAAATCCTCGCTAAAGAACACCGATTCCTTCCAAGGATGATTCGTAAGGCTATTGAAATCAAAAAACATCCTAATTTCAATAGAGAAGATGGCTGGGTGTTACCATCTGCTTGGGATCCTATAATAAATAAAATTAAATCCCAACCCAAGCATACAACTGCAAGACTCCATGATACCATAAGTTCATACTGTGTAGATCGGAACAAAAGTTAAAATTTTAATCTATGTTAACCGCGGTTAACTATGACAGCTGGACGTTGAACATCTCAGTCGAAGGACTGAGATGACCGTGACTATGGGTGACCATGGGTGCTGTAAAGCTCTCGAAACGTCGGGTAAAAAAGTTAAATATACGCGATAAATTCCGTAAAAACTAGTATTATTTCAATGTGCAGTGTTCGCGTAAATATAAGAAATCATAACGCGCCTATGTTTCACATGGTGAGTATAGACAACCGGAGACCCTATTTACTGGAAACGAGGCATTCCATATTAGTCCTCATGGGTGACAACGCATCTGCATTTTGATTCATAACCTAGGACAGGTGAACCACTTAACATCAGGTGGTATATGTGCTAGTTTGTCACCATTATACTGTGAAAAAAACTGAAGGTGTAGCAGTCAAGTTAATTAACTGTTGACCTGTTTGATGAACATAATACTGATCTTATTTCATAAGATACCGCTTAAGAGATTTCGGGTTAGTGTTAAAGAATCAGTCAGAAGTCAATCCAGGTATTAATAAATCATTACTAATGACTGCTGCTATAGTTGTTACTAACCGATACAGACAATTGTAACGGTAAGTAACAAAGCCCACTCCTGAACACAGGCCTTCTCCATATACTGCCTCGTAGGAGAGATATTTGTTATAATTGCCACGCTTGGCAAGCGGGTTGAAAACCGCAGTTTTTTATTTTCAGTCGTTATTAGGAACACGCTCCTGCCCACCTCCTGATTTATTTACCTCTGTCGCCTAACAAATACGGGAAGGAATGGAGAAGTTAATATTCGTACACCGTCACTACACGGTAATTTGTTATACTTAAGCTACGATATTTCTAAATGTACACTTATCGTTGATAGTCGCCTACAAGTATCGGTGCTAAACAAAATTAATTAAGCAAGGTTCAGAATACCGTATCATGGCACGGTGCCAGCTAATGACGAGGAAATACGCCGGAGCTTTTCAAACTTGTTTTCGACAACATAATGCCTGGCAGAGACAGTGACGTAACAAAATTATCCTTTCCCAACAACAGCGTTGTTATTCCGCCTACAAGCTATTTACAAATATTAAATGAACGATCTTCTTATTTGAAATGAAAGCCTTTTTTCCTACTAAAATATTGTTGGCTTTTTATATGTAACTACCCAATAAATAAAGAAGGCTTGTAAGTCCAGTGGTCGTAAACGCGATTGATGATTATGAGGTCTTGGGTTCGAATCTCGAGTCGGGCCAAATCAGTGATTAGGTTTTTCTGTTAAGAAATACACATTAGCAGCCCAGAGTCAGGAAACTAGAGGTCCTGTGCCTCGGAAAGTACGTAAACAGATTTTCATCGGTGGACAGTACATTTCTTGAAACAAGCTTTTTTTACAGTCATGTCCCATTTATAATGTACAATTTCTTCAACGCATTTATAGCCGGTTCAGGTTAATTATTGCTTTAACTTTGTTGTATGCAACAGACAAGAAACTTGTACGGTGTTAATGGTCCTTCGATTTTCATAAAATTTAGTGTCCAGGGAGTTTCGGGGGCAAGAAATCGATCTAGCTAGGATTTATTTTTGTCTAGAAAATGTCTTTTTGTACGTGTTTTCAGGCAATGAAAAACTGCTGCAATATAAGAAGGTAAATTATGACACTGTTAATAATCGTAATAGCTCAACTGGATATCGAGCGGTCGCGAAATCGTAATGCCTTGGTTCGCGTCCTGTCTTCAGTCCGATATTTTTATTTCCCTTTTTTTTCAAGTTCCCTTCTTTTGTGAGAAAATCTATTATTTCGAGGACTCTTTTTAGTATTTTAAAAATACGAAAATTTTAATTAAACTAATTGAACTCATGATTTTTTATTCAAATAACCAGTTCAGTTTTTTCTATTATGTCAATAAGATCAAAAAATATTATTCATCAGTATGTAATTTGTATCTAATTCTAAATGTAATTTCAAAAAAACCGAGCAAAGCTCGGCCATTCGGGTACTGATCTTCTTCTTTAAAAAACAATTAATGTCTAAGTTCTTTGTATCAAAAATAGCAATACTAGAAGGCTATTAATTGCGTGCATTATTACCACTCAAGAAATGAAAATAATTGTTAACGTGAGACTGATATACATTATCTTGAATGTTATATATATATATATATATATATATATATATATATATATATATATATATATATATATATATATATATACACATATTTACACCATAAACAACTAATTGTTGTTTTACTTCAAGTATTGCAAGTATTCATAGTTTGCTTTCAAATTTTTGAATTTGAAATTTAAAAAAAAAAATTGAAGGTTGTTCTTAAGAACAAAAAAAATTTTAAAATTTCAAATTAATAACTGGTTTTGTTATGGTGTTGTTACACTAGTGACAGTTTAGAATTCAACTCCACTGAAGAACAAAGAGAATTTGATACATATACGTATACGATACACTTCGTTTAGATAGCGCATTGTTGCTTTATTGTATGCAACAAGCAAAAACGTACGGTGTAAGTCGGCGTTTATGTGTACCCTCGGTCAAAAAGTTAACTTTTTCGCGACACGACTGTATGATTTAAACTCTACTATCTGAACATAATTCAGTATCTCATCCATAATATTTTCGAGATTTTTTTTACTTTGTACTTGAAGCAAGGGTTTCACCACATTCGCTCTCTAATAGTTTTCATACATATTAGAAAATCCGGTCTCGCTCCTTAACTTTCCAACTACGTTCAAATCTCCATTGATTTTTTTCAGCTTGAAACGGAAAATCAGTTTTTATTTTCCTTGGACTAAGTTACATTTTAAGTGAACATTTAAAATAAATTTTAACGAACATAGCATTCCGAAATCAAAATTTAAAATTAACTGCTAGCAAGTTTGAGACGCATTGTTTCCACGTGTGAAGTCATAATCAACAATAACACGTTCTTTCCGTCTGTCTCTTTCTTGTCCTTAAAAAAAAGTTACAGCCTATATACGTCCCACTGCTGGGCACAGGCCTCCCCTCATTTCTGAGAGGGTTTTAGGGCAAGGAAGTGTCCGCCGCGCTGCCCCAATGCGTGTTGGCGGACTTCACATGTCTTCGAAATATTTTTTTTTATTATTCCTCAGACATGCAGGTTTCCTCACGATGTTTTCCTTCACCGCCAAGCACGTGGTAAATCAGCACTTAAAATTGCATTTAACAATTTCATTGATGCCGGCGGGGATCGAACCCGGGTTACTCGCGTTCTGTTATATTTACTGCGAGCGTTAACCACTGAGCTACCACGGCTTTCTTGTCCTTAGTTACAAATATAGCTATTTATGCGAATATGCTATGTGGAACCCTACCTTCGCGTGTTAAAACACGCACGTAGTAACTCTCTTTTTCCTTATTAGCCGGTATACAAGTATACTACAAAGAAAAATTTCGGTGAAGTAAACATTAAATTTCTATGTTCTAAAACCATTAGAGACACTTATTGAATGCATCTACCCTTAATTTACTGTTAAAAAAACGTTTCAGTGCAAATAATCAGCAAATTCACGAGTGGCCAAGTTTCCGTGCCGGTGAGTGTAGTATAAATAATGTACAAAATCGCAAATTACAGAGAATTCAAAATTACAAGGATATGATGAAATTAAGTTGTTATTCACATTAAAGCCTAATTTTATTTCAAGTCCTCATGACAGTATTTTTTATCGCTATCATTTCAATTTATAATCACGAACGCGTCCCCGATTATTTTTTTTAGTAAGAGTGACAAACGAGCACAATGTCGATGAGATGAGGTTGGTAAATAGGGTCTCCGAATCTCTACACTCACCATAGAAAACACAGCAGCATTAAACTATTATTTTACGCCGGTGGTTTTTCTCCGGTCGAACCTCGACCTATTCGTGCAGCATCTATATTAGTACAGATCCAGTGTGGCAAAACCACGTTTAAAAAATTCGTTTCATTGCTTTTGTGCGCCACAAACAAAATGAACCGAAGCTTTCACGGCTACATTTTCATATATAGATTGTTTACAAATCTTGTGTTTTTCCTCTATATAAAAGACACGAAGGTATTCTGTAGTACTGATTAGAATAAAATAATCGTATTTATTTCACTGCACTCTGTAAATTTCACAGTACGCGAGCAACCCGGGTTCGATCTCCGCCGGCACCAATGAAATTGTTAATTGCAAATTTAAGTTCTGATTTTGACGTGCTCGGCGTTGAAGGAAAACATTGTGAGGAAACTTGCATGTCTAAGTAATAAGGAAAAATATTTCGAAGTCATATCAAGTTCGCCAACACACATTGTGACAGCGCGGCGGAGAGTTCCTTGCCGTAAAGCAAAGTTTAGAGGAAGCCAGTGTTGTCTGCCAGTTTCACTAGCAGCCAGCGCTGGCTTGCTATTGGCCTCGTGTAAACAGTTTTTCAAGACAAGCCAACGCTGGCTGCCAGCACTGGCGGGAATAGAGCGCCTGCCCGTTTCTCAAGCCAGTGACCTACGCCAGCGTGCCCCACCAACCCCACGCCAGTATAAATAAATTGTAATATAAAAATTTTACTAGTGTAATATGGTACACATTATTTTTCAATTAAAGTTTAAAAAATCATTAATTTAATACAACGATTTGCAAGAATAATCTAGGAATGAAATTAATAATCATGGCCTCATCTAAACAACACAGGCCAGGCCAGCGCTGGCTTGTCTGAGGACTGGCGCTAGCGTTACTGACTTCGTGTAAATCTTGCTTAAAACCCTCTCAGAAATGAGAGGCCAGTGTCCAGCAGTGAGACGTATATCGGCTGTAACTTTAACGTTAACTGTTTTCTACGTTGCTTCGAAGTTGAACGGAAATTACAATTTAACTTTGAATAGCTTATTTAGAAACGATTCATTTTAAATAATTTTTCAAATATAAAGATCTAATTAAATAAGTTATTAATTCGAATAGTAGATAGCTGTGTATTGTCATGTGTTTTAAAGTTGTTCCACGAGGTGCCCGCATCAACTCATGGAGTGTTCACATTCCGATTTTTGTTTCCGGTGCAACGAATCCAATTAGCGCTAACCGTAGCGTGAACCGATTTTGCATTGTGTCATTTTTTCTACGTAGACGTAGAATTTAAAGTTTATTAAAAATATACAGCTTTAATTCGTGTTTAAATTTTTTGTTTTGTGTGTGTCTAATTTACAGCGAAACAAGATAAGTATCTATTAAAGACAAAGCACGGCAGATATGTATTATTTGGTAGATATTACCATCATCATTACGTTCCATCACAAGTCCATAGGTCGATGCTGAACATAGCCCCCATCCAAGGAATGTCACAAAGAGTCCTGGGCCACCTGCAGCCTCAATGGATCTCTCACCAGGCCATCACTCCATCTAGTGAGGGTCCGCCCTACACTTCGCTTGTCAGTAAGATGCCGCTCCACTCAAGAAATTTTCGGGCATGCTTGCGTAGTTGACCACGGTGGTTTATGGACCTCGACAATAGCGCCACCTACCAGGTCCAATATTGAATCTAAGCCATCCAGGGACCCGCTAAATCGCACACGAAAAATTTGATCAATATCATTCGTGCTGGTTTCGAGTTTTAGCGAGACATAACGGACAGCAATTCATTTTTATATATGTGTATAAGCTGAGATTTAATTTATGTTGTTTTAATATCCTTAGTATTTTCAAATCGAATAGTAAAGAAATTTTGAGTTTTATTTTTTGAAATCATAGTCAGCATTTATTAAACCTTCTTAATAAACATGTTCGTCGTTCTTTAGAAAAGAGGACAGAGTTTTGGGAGAAATGAGGACGCGGTAGCAATAGCAAGCACTATTATTGTGAAGTCAGTGCTACGGCTCAATCACAATTTTCGTTCCATATTATAAAATACCTACTTCACCGTGCTTTTTGTTGAAGGAGTTTTATTCAAAACAAATCCGATATTTGTTTGTTATTATTTTTAAAATTTATGTGAATTAATTTGTAAAAAGTTAACAAGAAATATTTATTTCTTTTTATAAAATTGCATTATAAATTTTATATTTCAATTTTTAAGAATATTTTTTAGCTGTGCCACAAAACTGCAAAACTGTCCGCCATATTAGAGACTGTCGTGACGTCACCAATCCCGCCTAAGGGTACTGGGTATTAATGTTCTGTATCATTGATTAAGAGAACTAGTTAATGTGCTGTTATTTCGAAAAATTTCAAATCATCATTACGATTATGGAGTTTTATTCCGAATTTTATTGAAAAGACATCATGGAATACGAATTCGTAAAAGCAGAAAGTACTAATCTACCAAGGATAAATGAATTGATGGTGGCAATTTTTTTCCATACAATCCCAATTTTTGTTCTACTGAGTTGAGGAATATTAAAACATCAATGTAAGTACCCAATATCAACTTTGTTTATACAAAACCACAATACCAGGTCAGATTGCATTTTGATAAAACATAGTTTAGTAGCTATCATAGTTTAGTTTATCTATAATTACAATCATTACCAATCATTCATTAGTTATAATATCTAAGTTAACGTAATTTATTACAAAATTTGACTTGCGATACCCTTCTTCTCATGATGTTTTGATTTGTATAAAGGATAGTTAAATATATAAGACATACTTACATCAAAATGATCATCACAAAAGAATAGTCTAGTTTTTGTAGACAATGTTTTCGGGTATTTAAATCAGTTGGCACTTGAATCCATAACTTTCCCGGCGCTCTTATGCTCGTATTTTTGCATTCAGGCACAACAATACAATGATATAGATGATAACTCATTATTAAACATTAAAAAGTATCTTATTCCTTTGCAAAATTCTATTACAGTGACATCACGAGTTGAACAGCATGGCGGCTAGCGTTTTCACGCAAACATTTAAAATAGATTAAAAGTAATTTTATGACACTATTCGGTTTAAAAAAAATTATATAAAAATATAGTGGTTCATTATCACTCCAGGATTCATTTAAAACACTTTTTGAAAATGGATGTAATTAATACCCTATTGAATAGACAACAGACCTGAGATGAGACCTATTTTATCAATACGAAAGATGGTTAAGGCGACACCGTGAAAAAATGCATCTCCTTTCATCGAATAGTATAGGACTATGACACCACTAACGAAAGTGGAATTTTGATATAGGTGAATTCATGTCTTTATCTTGAATTTGATTGTTCAAAAACACGATTGTATAATTTTGACTCGATCATAATTATTTGCGAAAACACCTCTAAAAAAATCACTATAGTTGAAATTATAACGAAATTACTTAATCTATATGCTTGGGCATCACTCAAATATATTCATAACATCAATATTCATAATTTACTTGCTCATTATTTTGATTACTTAAATCAATAATTTTTAAAAAATATGTTTTAAGATTCTGACAATTTCTAAGCGCTTTTAATCGTCGCGGGCGCTACGCTATTTTAGACGGTATGACGGCGTTTTTTCAAGTTTTTATAGAAATTATGTATTCACTCAGATCAGTACGGCGCTAGCCTTTTCGATGTGTCGTCTTAAGATAGGGTTAATGAATATAAGAAATAAGATATTGATATCGAAAGAATTTAATTGCTTTTGTAAGAAAACAAACTTTCGTAAAGCAATTATGTATTTTTTAAAGTCTACCGCTGTTTTAAAATTGATAACATTAGACCAATAGTCTCACTAAGAGATCTTTATAAAGAAGCTAATATGTTAACTGTAGCATCACAGATCATTTTCGATAGTATGTAAGAAAATGTTTCAATATCTTTTTAAATAAACCCAAAGTAGAGTCATCATATTTAGGTACATTTTTAACTATTTACAACAAGATTTCCTGTAATTATTAGAACCAGGTGTTACTTTACGGAAATTCATAATATAAATGGTGTTAAAAATTAAAAATTAATTAGCTTAGATCCGCATATTAAAATAAAATGTTGTGCCTTACTTAGTTAGAAGAGCACCACTCACTAAGCGGTTAGGAGCCAAAGAGTCTTCACCTAACGACGCCTCGTGTAGAGGCGATACAAGTGTCCTATTATCAAAGGTGGTCTTTCCTGGTGTAGTGGTGTTGGGAATAGTGGTGCTGAGGTCAGTGGTGACGGGGATAGTGCGCGCAATTGAGGGAGGGCGGGAGGTGCTCTTCTAACTAGGTGAGACACATTGAAATAATACTAGTTTTTACGGAATTTATCGCGTATATTTAACTTTTTAAGTCCCGCCCGTGACCATGAGTGCTGTAAAGCGTTCGAAACGTCGGGTATTTAAAAAGTTAAATATACGCGATAAATTCCGTAAAAACTAGTATTATTTCAATGTGTAGTTTTCGCGTAAATATAAGAAATCTTTAGGTAAGACACATCATTTTATTTTATTACACGAACATAAGCAAATAAATTTTTAACACCTTTAAGATTCCCTGTAATTTCACCGATTTACCTTTGTTTTATGCGAGCCAAATCTGTATAATTACAGACTTTATGCAAGGCTAAGGCGCTTGTATATAGCTTGTTAGGCGAAAATAGTCTACTTATGAGTTTGTTTCCTAAAGTAGGGACTTGTTGAAGCGATGGTGTAGCTTTCTTGACTCCCAAAGAGTTCTTTTAAAACGCCAATCTTTTAAAAAATAATCGAATTGAGAACCTCCTCCCTCCCTTTTTGAAGTGGATTTAAAGTCAATTTGTCGCTAAAACCCGAAAACGGCTCAAACGATTTCGATAAAATTTTTGGAGTGCGTTTGAGTGCACTGTTGTCGAGATGCACAAGTCACCCGTGCGAGTCCCGGGCGGATTGCTAGTTTTGAATAAAAATATTTTGACTGACTTTCGCACGAGCGTTAACTTTTTACTATGATAAGTCATTGATTGACTATATATTGCTCCGTCCGCGAACAACCGGCAGATTTAATTCTGAAATCCACACGAATTTAATCCAAAAAAAAATATATAACATTTATATGGTGCTACGAAAAGTAAAACGTTTTATAAAGTGGGTAATAAAGGCTATCGCGTTACCTGTATAAGCTATACTACCGTCTACCGGTAAACTAATTTCCTGTCAACAGGGTATGCTCATTTCGCTTCGGATGCCTATTTGATTGCTCAGCTCAATATTGTGGAGTCTTCCTCTAAGAGTTTCTTTAACACAATATGGGCAGCCTTGCAATTAAATTTTTAATATAATTCTGATTTTCTTTAATATATTATAGTTATTATTATGTTATATGTTAAAAAATAATCCGAAAGATATATTGAATAATATTTAACAGTTATTTTAATCAGTAAGAAACAAAGGAAATTTCACTTCGTGGGAAATCAGCTATGTCTCATACTCAACTATTATATTGTATTAACAATAATATTGACACAATGGTTGAGGAATTAAAATGTCAATCAATCACCTCATTTCATCCCATAAGTGTCATAGAAATTTGATGGCTTCCGATATATGGGGGTCTTAAAGCGCCAGACACGGAATACCTAGACCAGTAATGGGGAGTAGCGCCAAAGACAAAAGCCAAACATGCGAAACTTGTAGTAGATACTGCAATTTTCAATCCACTTGCAAAGCTAAGCGTGATGACTAGGACAGTTCCCCTTACAACAGGAGAGACCCATGCCTGAGATTGCAACAAATAATTTTTTTAAAACTCTACTTAAGGTTAACAATTGAGGCATATAGAATCAAAGGCAGCTAAGCGACAAACTTTCAAAAAAATAACTAAGTATGGAGCCATCTAGTGAATTCTTGGTTGTAACTCTTTATTTTATTATTGTAAGAAACAAATACAGCTAAAGCCCTTTAAATTTCGTTCAAAAATTGATTTTGGGATCAAATACAGCTAAGTCATCTTAGGTCGCAATCAAAGACAGCTAGGTGATAAAACAACCAATCACAACGCTTGAATTCTCGAAAACAAAATGGCGATTTCTATACAACCGCGTTAGCCACACCTAATATTTTTATTGTATTTATAGTGTTTTTAGTGAGTTCTCGTGCAAAATTTATTGTGAAACGACTATTATGGAGGTCCCTGTAGAACCGGCAAGTACTGGCAGAGGTTGAAAACGCACACGAAACCAAGAAAACTGGAAGGCAAATATTGCTAAGAGAGAAGGGTTAGTGATGTGCCTCGCTTCTACACTCCGCACAATGTGCACAATCGAATTAAATTCATTTTTCGCAATATTTATTTTTCCATGTATCTCTATGTACTTTAACGCTAATACAGTATGTATTTTCGTTAAGGTACATGGAGGGATGGACATGGAGGATCTAACTGTAACTAAAATTGTGCTAAGATAGAGAAGTTTGCGTGTTAAAAATATTTATTATTGTTTTTATTTTATTTTATCTCCCAATAATGTATTATTATAATTTTTACTATGTATGAAAACCTACCTACAAGTACCAGTGCTGTACCTACTAAGTAAAATAATAGCTACAAACTAGTAGTATGTTTAATAACACCCCTTTTTTCGTCAGGAGTTAAGTTCTTTACAGGTTCCTAGTACCTAACCAAATGTTTTTTTTTTCACAGATACTCCTCAACTGCTTTACCTCAAAGAGTGAACTGTTCACATAAAAACCCAACGCTAATATGTGCAACCCTGACAATGAATGAACTTCTAAAATTTCACCAATCATTTTATGCCTCAAGAAAAAAAAGCTGTCAAGATGCTTTTCTTCTTAAGTGCTGTCAAATAAAACAAATTAAAAGAAGGCGTCCTAACCAAAATAAAAGGCTTAGAAGAGATTTTAATATCCAGTACGGGATTTTAAACAGTCAGAATAAATTTGTGATTGTCTGCCAAACATTTTTTTTGAGTTCCTTGCAAATAAAAAAGTATAGAGTGGATTTTGTTATGAAGGTGTTTTACTATACAGGACAGATTGCTAAAGAAAACAGGGGAGGAAATCATAAAATAAACAAGTATAAGGATCAAAAAGATATAGTTAGGCAGTTTATTATTAAGTTAAAATGCATAGAATCACATTACTGTCGATCTGCAACACGAGAACGAAAATATCTGCACAGCGATTTGAGTATAAACAAACTTTATAAGATGTTCAAAACCGAAAATCCTCAGTCTGTTGTAAAGAAGTCTTATTTTCGTGCAATATTCAACCAAGATTTCAATTTAGGATTCGGTAATCCGAGAACAGACGTTTGCTCGAAATGCATTGAATTGGATGGGAAAATTAAAATGGAAAACGACCAAGTAAAAAAGAAAGACCTCATGATCGAAAAAAGAGTCCACAGGCTCAGGGCAAAAGCATTCTTTAAATTGCTTCAGGAAAAATCAGACGATATGATCACTTTCTCATTCGACTGTCAAAAAAATAATCCCCTACCCAAAGTACCTGACCAAAGTGCATACTACATTCGCCAAATATATCTCTACAATTTTACGATTGTTCAGGGTTCTTCTAAAGATCACCTGAATAAAGACACAACTTATGCATATTTGTGGACAGAGAACGAATTTCCAAAAACATCTAACCAGATAGCCTCTGCAGTGTACGACCGTTTAAATAAAACTAATTTTGAAGAGATTAACACTGTTCGTCTTGTAGCTGATGGATGTGGCGGGCAGAACAAGAATAGCATATTGCTATGTATGCTGTCAAGATGGCTTCTCGACAACACGTCTCTGAAAAAAATTGAAGTCGTTTTCCCCATTACTGGGCATTCTTTCATGCCACCAGACCGAGTTTTCGGAAACATTGAAAAAGTCCTTAAAAAACAAGAAGTAATCATTCGACCTGAAGATTACATAGACATCATTGCAACAAATGCAACCATTACAAAAATGCGTGACATTCAAATGTTAGACTTCAGAAGTGCAGCAAAAGATGTCCTAAAACCGACTGCGAGATGGCCTTTTAAAATAAGTGAATGCAAAAGATTCATTTTAAAGAGATCCAAAACTGTTGGAAATGTGCTTATTCGTGGAGAACTGCATTTTAATTCAGATATAGGTAAAGCAGTAAATCTTTGCAAAACTGGAATGAAAACCAATATGATTATCCCATCCACAGTGCCACTCGGAGCACCCATGAATCGTGCAAAAATAACTGATGTCGATGCATTATTAAAAAAGCATTTTGGCGCTGAATGGGAAACCAATGCAGAATGTCAGTTTTATGTAAATATTATAAGATCGCGAGTTATTCAAGAGGGGGATTCAGAAAGAGGGGAAGATGATAATGAAAACTATTGTGAATGTAGGGATGATACTGTGGATTTAAGAATTTAAATTTTGTTTGTGTTCAAAAAGAAGAAACAGCTGATTTAGTAATAAGAAAAGGTTTAATATAGTTCATAAGAATAGAATATTGTTTCTGAGAGTAACGAAAAGTCTGATTAAAAAGAGAAAACGTGTTTTTGTTTCATAACGATTTTGATTATTATTTGAAGTTTTATGAACATTTTAAATATCTACATGAAAACATGTTTTAATTACTGGTCCATGCTATCGACATCTGTAGGGAACATCACTAACATTGTAATTTCAATATGGCGCCAGTCATTATCAAAAACAGCTAGGTTCACTTGAGTAAAAATCAAACACAGCTAAGTGTAGCTGTTGGTATCAAAGATAGCTAAGTCGTTTGATTTTTTATTTTTTTTTCGGCTTATTATTTAGTACTCCCAAATAAAGGTAGCCAAAACCAATATTAAATCACATACTCTAAAATCAAAACAGTGAGAGTATGAAAACCCCTGACTCATAAATTAGAAAAACGTTTTTTTCGGTTCCTGAAAATGTGACATAGAGGCACTTAGCTACCTTTGATTCTATATGCCTCAATTATGAGTATACGAGTACTCGTACGAGTACTCGTACTTTCAACCTCTAGTTACGTATTCAGCGCTCTCAGAATTAAGCCTGTCACACACTACGCAGATATACGGGGTATGTTCCGAAATACAACGCAGTGTACTGTCCAATGCAAATGACGTCATGAATCGACGCTATACTGGTGATTCGTTCCAAAACATTGGACAGTATATGACGTCATACTTTTGCGACATTTGGAAAAGTGTTGGCGATTATTTTGTCATTTTGTGCTACAAAAATCATTATATCCTCCTAATGGATATACTATTAATTATTCTATAATTTTTTGTATTTGAATAAATAGAAACAAATTCTGGCATGCTTCATTCGACAAACACACAATTAAAAATTGTTTTATTATGGCCGGATATCCGACACAACATGGCAGCGGCACGCTAGTACTATAAAATGTCAAATGATGATGTCATTTGCATTGAATAGTACACTGCGTTGTATTTCGGAACATACCCACGATATCTGTATCTGGGTACATATCTTTCAACAACGCAACTCTCTATGAAATTCAATAAATTAACACACAGTTCAGATATTTTATATTTTATCGTTAAGTATCTGTAAGCACCGACATAATATATCGAAAGATAATGACAATATTATTTGCTCATACAAATATACAAGTATCTGCAGATGTTATCTATTTTATGATTATACAAATATGACATAGAATTTTACCTGCAGATAAATATTGAATGGTTACTGAATGCGATTAGATTCGCCTCGGTTCTTTTTAAGCTTTATATGACGTTCTACCCAAATTCTTCGCCTTTTAGTAAATCTGAATCCTATTTTGACGAGCTGTCTAGCAAATCTAGAAGCAATATCGAAAACAATTCGCTCCAAAACACTTCTAGTAAGTTTGAAGGATTTCGAGTAAACGTTTCACTTCGCATTTCGTATATTATCATATCTGCGTATTGTGTAATACTTTCACATAATTATGTTTTATATGCAGATAAAATATTATCGTATCTGCGTAGTCTGTGACTCGCTTTATCGTCTCACATGGCTAAACGCCGTAGAAGAGGGGTAAGAACCCGTTGTTCACGCTTCTTCTGCCACAACCAACTTTCACTGCCATACATTAAGGTAGGGGTGCGTCTCATTTGTTTTAAATACATTTTTTATATTATAATTTTATCTGATACTAGCGACTCGCCCCGTTTTGCTTTTATTAATATGCTGTTATTTATTTAGATTTAAGAGACATTTATCAAAGACCATTTATTTCAATGTTTTCACATGGATAGTTAAGAAATGAGAAAAGTGTACTTTAACATATCTGCGCTCACGGAGAAAATTTAGCCGAGTACGAAAAGAAAATATATGGTCGTATTTACGAAAACCATACATGTATCTGATACCGTTAAGGAGATGATACAATAAATTTTAAATTGACGTTTTCATTCATTGTGATTGGACTAGTGCGTAGCAAATAGTATCTCGATATTCTTTGTTAACATTTGTTTGTTAAATAAGTTTGAAACATTGGGAAGTACTATTTTTAGAAATTTTTATTTATGGTAAATACTTTTTGTTCATTATTTGCCCCTTACATTATTGTAATCATAGTGCTTAGTAAACAGGTAATTAAGTGCCAATAAATATCAATCATTGTGTCAACAGAGCTAAGGTTACGTTTCAACCTCACTTCAAATTATATTTGACTGTATATAAACTCTTTAGGCCAGTAAAAGTAGACGTTTTTTTTCGTCAACTTTGCACTAAATTTCCGATCCACTTTTTATTTTTTATAAGGGTTATTAAGGTTTAGGATCACTAGCATAAAATCACAAAATGCTGACAAATCCAGGTGGCGCTCCAAGCGCTATCTTGAGAAAACGTTTTGATATAAATTCTATTTTTAATGTAGTACTTTAAACACCACAATATTATTAAAAAGATGTGACTAAAACAAAAGCCGTGGTGAATAAATAGATTTTATATTTAAAAAAAATTAGAAATTAAGCATCCTCTTAAAATATCATCTTACGTACATCCTACTACATATTTTGTAATTCGAAAATAATATTACTTATCCTTCAGGTAGGGACTAACACAGTATTGTGAATTACCATACGTGCATTTTTGGCACATTCTGACTGCCCACAATTGAGTGAAGAGACCCATTCACTCTGTATGTGTTCTGCATTCAATTTCGTCTTACTTGCGTTCACTTTCATTCCCTTTATTTTAATAATACGGTTATTAATTTAATCATCGTCTGCAAATCGTCAGCCAACTGCTGAAATATGACCAAAAACCGACTGTTCTAACTTTCATCTGGTAGTTTATTTTTTGTTTTTATAGGATAGGGTGACAAACGAGCAAACAGTCCACCTAATGGTAAGTGAATGCTGTGGCCCATAGACATCTACATTTATCCTCGATTACGATTTAAAATGCAGATGCGTTGTCACCCGTGAGGACTAAGATGGAATGCCTCGTTTCACATTCACCATACGAAACACACAGCATTAAGCTACTATTTGACGCTGGTATTCTGTGAGAGCGTGATCCTTCCCCGGTCGAGCCGACCCGTTCGTGCTACAACTATACTACTAATATAACTGCAGCATGGCTCTACCACGTATAAAAGTACTGACTAGTTTCCAAAATATTTTGATATTTAAATAAAAAAATCAGAGAGATATTTTTTCCTTTTTACTACTTCTTTAACTCTCTTATTTAGTCATGTAAAAATCATCTACATTTTTTTTTATCCCACTATCCATACACTTAGATTTACTGGCTTTAGTCGGTCATACATTTCATTCATTCATCATCAATTACTTTGATGCTGCACAAATTATAGAATTGTCCGAACTGAAGGTTTTTAAGGGTTATCTATATATCAATACGTGAAGGGAAAACTTTGTACTCCTTTTTAAGCACATTGCGCACACGGAGGAGTGTAAGATTTGGCGCACCTAGTTAAAGTTTATATGTAGAAGTGCAAAAACCTAAATTTTATGTAAAACATCTGTAACAAATACATTTACATAAATAAAATAAATCATAAATTATTTACCCCAATGTCACATTTATAAACAATTTGTTACTACTCTCAGGCCAATATTAATCACCAAATAGTCTGGTAGTCAAACAGTAGCATAGAGTGTGAGAAAGAAAGAGATGATAACTGACTATATAGACTGTCAATGGCTGAAACTAACTCAACTAAACTGAGTAAATGTGTGATTTTAAATATTTTCTTTTTCGACAGTGTGTGGAGTGTAATATGTAAAGGCAAAAAAGCATATATTTTATATTTCGTATAAAAAATATGACCCCTAGGCCACTACTTGTATTTTAAAATCTGTAAACTATATATATTCAAGTATTTAAAAGCTATATTTGTTTTAAATGTTTTTATAATGAAACAACGAAAACGACAGTGTTAATACTTAAAAACCCTTTCGTAAACAGACTTAAAAGAGAAAAAATTTAAAACAAGAGACATACAAGACCCCTTTATGAACAATTAGCGCACCCCACTAAGGACTCTCAAAAGTTGCTCATATTACTAGAGTCACCATATACACGGAATTTATCGAGCTACGTGATTTATAAAATACTTATATTTGAAGACAAAAAGAATTTATCGAATAATATACACTAAGCTATAACGACTAGTCATTGTAGCGCAGGAGATTAGCGGTTGCTGTAAATTTTACAGCACGCGAGCATCCCGGGTTTGATCCCAGCCGGCACGAAAGAAATTGAAATTGTTAATTTAAGTGCTGATTTACCACCTGCTCGCCGGTGAATAAAAATATCGTGAGGAAATCGGCATGTCTGAGAAATAAGAAAAAAATATTTCGAAGACATGTTGTAAAGTTCGCCAACTCGCGTTGGGGCAGCGCGACGGCGAGGCTAAAACCCTCTCAGAAGTAAGAGAGGGCCTGTGCCCAGCAGTGGGACGTATATAGGCTGTAACTTTACTTTTTACTTATATACTAAAGTATGCAAGCAATATGAAAAAGAAAGATTTTTATATTTAAATGTGATCTGCAACACATAATGGAGCATTCATCTATTCATAAAACAATGAAAACGTACGCAGTTATTCGATTGAATCAAGAATGTAAGATTAAAAAGAATGTTTCTAAGTCAGAGTCATGTAAAATATATTTTCGAATTGAGTGTTTGAATCAAAAGAAAATTATTTATGTATGCAATCACCATTTTCGTACATTTATTAAGCATAATAAAAACAAATCATTATTGTTTAATATAAACACCAGCGTAGAATTCCTTTGTAAATCACTGAATACATAATATCATGGTAATCTTACACGTAGCGTGGGACCGCACGAACTAAAACCACGGCCCGCCTTTACAGCCGTGAGGGTCGCTCCCTCCACTTATTGTGCCGAGTTCCATTCAAGACTTCAATTTGAATTAATAAAATGGATTGCATCAATATTTGTAGCTACTCAACAAAAAGTTTTCTTCATTACACTTTTTTATCTACTTATAACGTTCTAGAATATAACATATGATAAGAAGAGGAAATTAATAAATAATAATAATAATAATAATATTCCACAACTATTACACAACGCCATCTAGTGCCAAGCTAAGCAGAGCTTGTGTTATGGGTACTAGATAACTGATAAACTTACTTATATATTTCTAAATACATAAATATTATAGATAAATTACGCCCAGACACAGAACAAATGATCGTGTTCATCACACAAACATTTGTCCTGGGTGGGAATCGAACCCACGACCTCCGGCTTAGCAGTCAGGGTCACTAACCACTAGACCAACAGGCCTGTCAGTAAATACAATTTTTATTATTATTTAATATTATTTTTTACAGTGTACAGGGCACCATAGTAAATGTAACTATGGTAATATACGGACAAATTATTTGATAAATTATATTGTCTTATTTTTATATAATAAATTAAATTTCATATACATATTACTCTACCAATTCAAAAAAAAATGCTAAGCACAGGTCTGCCATATAACATAAATGTTAATGTTGTGATAATTTTAATAAGATGAATAAAAGTTTATGTTGTGTGCCTACATTACTTCCTCATTATAGAGTACACTGTCTTTAAAATGTGTCACTATTTGAAACTTAATGCCTAGAAAACTAAGCCTAACTGCTAATAATAATATAGTATCTGTAGGACTTCACAATTATTTTAAAATATCTATATATGTATATGATACTTCACTCCTGTACCCCGTATCGTCCGTATATTTCATAAGGAACAAAACAGAGAAACAAACCAGACGATGGGCAGCAGCACCTTCCTAATGACAACAAGAAAATAAAAAAAACTGCGCTTACCAAACCGCCTTGCCAGCGTGGCAGGTACGGCAAATAATCCCTTATTGGGATGCTGCATATGTTCAACAGTTTACTTTGACAGGCTGTAATGAATGAATGGATGAATGAACGAATGAATGAATGGTGATACTTCACTGTATATGTTAATAAAATAATAACACTCATAGTGTTTACTGCTGCTAATTTCGAAATACCACAAGAGCTTAACTTTTCAAATAGGCATAAAATTTAAGCCTCAACCTTATAACCAATAAAACTATGTCCGTGCCTATATTAAAAAAGGAATATACCGACTTCTATAACTTTAAATTAGTTCATCACTTTTTATTTATTGAAAATTGGCTTTTCTCTCAATTGTATTAGAGCCTGTAAAAATCTTTTCATCAATTCTTAAAATTTAAATTTAAAGTATGTGCTCAGACTTCATCTGAGTGTATGTGTCATATTAAAAGTAGTATTATAATACATTTACAATAGTTCATGAACATTAAAGCAAATGTATTATTGTGATAAATATTTGTTAATAGAAATTGTAATTATTTACCAAAAGCCGATGTGTTCAGTGTTCAAAACTAATTCGGTTATAAGCCAAATCCAAATACCAAATACGATTCCTATCAGACTAATGATTTAACTTCGTCCAACGCGATTGTAATTTTAATTTAAGAAGATTGAACAAAATAGTTAAAACAAGACCAGTTAATACACAAACCGCACCTTTTTTGTTAATAACTATTAATGTTTTGCGTGGGTTGACGCTAGATAAGGGAAGCGCGTAATAGTTTATCAATAGGTTCGTTGACTCGCAAAATTTTTAAATAAGTAAAGGAAAACTATCTTTTACCAATCATAATAATTTTTTTTTATTTAATTATTTGAATAATGAAAAAATATGTATTACCAGGTTAGCAGAATAGTTGAACAGTATCGCGGAACGACCGCCGGTGCCGGTGCGGAACTGCCGTTGAACGCCGCCGCTACAAACGGCAGACACGCCCAACCCGCACATGCGCTATACGGAACTGTAACTCTAACCCTAACCGCTTCCACTTCGCGGCTTTATATTTGCTCAAATGCGACGAAGTTCGACAAATTGCCGCTACACGAAGACGTGATGGCATTAACACTCATAAAATTTCATTTTATTAATTACAAAAAAAAATTTGTTCAACTTTAATCTATAATAAAGCTGATGATTAACGCTCGCTGTAAATATAAGAGAACGCGAGTAACCAGGGTTCGATCCCCGCCGGCACCAATGAAATTGTTTAAGTGCTGATTTACCACGTGCTCGACAGTGAAGGAAAACATCGTGAGGAAACCTGCTGAGGAATAAGAAAAAAAATATTTCGAAGACATATGAAGTTCGCAGCGCGGCGGACACATCCTTGCCCTAAAACCCTCTCAGAAATAACGTCGGCAAAGATGCATCGACTGCATGGGTGATTACATTGAATGATAGAAAATAAAAATTACAGAAAAAAAATTACTAATGAACGACAATTTTATAGGTAAAGAGCTAATATTCAAATCACAAAGCCTAAAGACGAGATAATTTAAGTATTAAGGGTTGACCGGTGCTTGTTTTTTGATTTTAAATGTAACACTGAAAGATTTATATTTGTGTGTGTGTGTGTTCTTTTACAGAAGAGGGGAAATTATTATTTTTAGAATATTTTTTTAAGTGACTACCGCCGCTCATGAACAATCGCAACACCAGGAGAAACGCAGGGGCGCTGCCGGCCTTTTAGAAAGGAGTAAGCTCTTTTCTTGAAGGTCCCTAAGTCGTATCGGTCCGGAAAAATCGCCGGTGGTAAACAATTTCACAGAGAAGTTTTACGAGGAAGAAAATCCCAAAAAAACGCACAATGGTCGATGGTCTAGCATCCAGATGGTGAGGATGGTATCGTGAATTTTGACGCGATGTGCGTTCGTGAAATTCAGTGGATTTTTTTATAACAATAAAGTCTTCCAATTATAGAGAGACTGGCAGCTGGTATTAATCCGAACAATTCCTCAGAGCACTTTCCGTGGTAGATGCGATAGTGCGGTCAAGTGGAAGGAGCTGGCACTTTGGTATCCCGGCCCAGAGATGTGAACAGTATTCTATGTGAGGCCGAACTTGCGCTTTGTAAAGTTTTATTTTATTTGATATATACTTTCCTCTTATAAGATTTTTTTAGTTGACAATTTGTAGTTTAGACCACTAGAAACCTTATTTATAAAGTAAAAACTAAAAATGTTAAAAGGCTGATATTAGGGGCAGGGCACCCACCCCACAAAGCCATCGATGTAAAAGTAAAGTTACAGCCTATATAAGTTCTACAGTTGGGATAGAATTTTTCAAAATTTTCAGAGATAGAAAGCATCCATCACATTGCCCTAATGTGTGTTGGTAATCTTCAAAAAAGTATTTATCTTATATGCTATATATATATATATATATATATATATATATATATATATATATATATATATATATATATATATATATATATATATATATATATATATTATTTTCTCGACCGTTTTGCTTTATGCGCTGCGTTGTATTTAAACAAATGTTACTTCAAAACTCCACCACCATCACAAATACAACTATTACATGACTTACTCAAAAGCAAAATTGTTTTTCTTCAACAGCCCGTTGTCTTAGCAGGTGGATTAAAAATCAGTTTAAGACGTTTCGTACTTTTCCATCACCAGTCAGGGTAAAATACCCATAAAAATCCCACAATTTTTCATGCTGGTTATTTACGGAACAGAGGTTTTTCCTGAACCAGTGAAAAAAGTACAAAATATGACTCAACAAGAACTACTTGTATAAAAATAATATATTTAAAAAAATCTATTCCATTCATAAGCAGGACGAAAACGAAATTTTTATACGGCCAATAGCCATAAGATCGATGAATCTTACGCCACCATCACATCGTACAATAAGTCTTAACGTGAAAAAGAATTTTAAAATACTCTTGTTTAAGCTTTAATCGCTCTACAAGAGCTTTTGCAACGACACAATAGAACTATGTCAGTTTGCAAGCTTTTATTAATCTGTTCTTTATAAACTTTTTCTGAATAGCAACGCGGCCTTGTAGACAATCTTACCTGCCATTATTTGAAGGATTAATAATTGTTAGAATTCAAAAATATATAATTGTAGTATAGATATCTTACTACTAAAACGCTGCACACTTAACCATGCTGTATGTTTCTAAAGATTTAAGTTGGTCATGACGGACTCTCAAAGACTAGTCTGCTGATCTATAATCCGAAACTGATTTAAAACAGTCGCGTGATGTGAGAGATTATGAATTTTAGTAGATCAATACAAAATGGCAAATTATACATAGGTACTTATGACTTATCATCATAATCTTCACCACTACATTCTGTCATATATCCACTACAAAGAATATGTCTCATCAAGTTAGTTGCACTGCGCATATCACCCCTATTAGAGAAATTCCGAGCCCATACAAACAACAGTAGTAGTAAGCAATATCTATTTAGTATATTCCTTTAAGGCTAAGGCAGATAATAATTAATTTCTAGTTATTTTTTGTAAGTAAAAAAGCCGGATTTGGAATTTGTAAAACATGTCCTCAAAAAGGTAAGTTTATATTACAAAATTGTTATAATAGTTAAAATACAGAATGTATGAATAAAAATAGGCAACATTATAATTACTTTTTTGCAAACAAAATAATAAAATTAGAGTTTTTTGTTACTTATATTTGGCCGCCAATTCTATGAACTCATACACGGATCTGTTGGCACAATCATAAGTAATCATTAATCACATTGACAGTTTTAAGTAAATTAGTTTGTTTTTGTTATTTCAGATCAAAACCTTTATCGTTGCACGAAATTTTGAACAAGTTAGAGAATGGTGTAGATCCGGTCTCAGAAGGAATAACATTTGAGCTACCAGATAATGCAAATGCTGCTGTTGCTGACGCAGATGAAGGATTCAGAAGAAAATAATATTGCCATACACAACTTACCTTTTTCTATCTTGCATGCACCTGCAGAAGCTTATTATGGCTATCTGATCAGTTCTGAATCGGAAAGTGAAGATGATACTCCTTTGGCTAGTTTACAAAAGATATCTCGCATTGAACAGCCAACTCAACAGTCACAGTCATCAAAATCTACCATTACTGGATGATACTCTAATTCGCCCTACATCTGTGCAAAATAAAGCGCACCAATGGAGGAATCGACATAGATCAAACGAGTTTCCTAGTTTCCAACCTCTGGAGGGTCCCAAAAACGATTTACGTTCTCCACTAAACTATTTGAGCAATTATTCAACGACGCCGTTACTAATTTGCTTGTGGAATATACGAATCTGTACGCTTCTCAAAAAAATAAACCAGAGAATGTAACTCGAATGAAATAAAATGCTTTATTACTACTTTATAGTGGATACATATCCGTGCCAAGATGTCGTATGTATTGGGAAAACTCGTCTGATTGTAAATTTTCTCTTGTGAATCGATCACTATCTTGTGATAGATTTACATACATCATGAACAATTTACACTATTTTTTTTACAAGCGAGCACACAGTCTACCCGATGGTAAGTAAATGATGTGGCTCATAGACATCCACATTTATCTTCAACTAAAGATAAAATTACAAACGCGTTGTCACCCCTGTCGACTAAGATGGAATTTCTGGATTCCAGTAAAAAGGGTCACCGGTTTTCTTCACGAAACACAGCAGCATTACGCCGCTATTTTCCCGGTCGGGCCGACCCATTCCTGCTACAATTATAATATAACTGTGGCGTGGCTCTACCATGTGAAAACTTTTGTGACAACTCATTGACTCAGGCACAAAGTGGCAAATTCGCTAAAATGAGGTCGTTCTTTATTTTTCTGAACTCTGTTTTTCACGAAAATGCACTTGTTGAAGTGATGCACAGAATCGACGAAGCTATAATTCCTTACTACGGCGCTCACAGTTGTAAGCAGTTCATCAGGGGTAATTATATGGGTTACAAATATTGGGTTGGGGCTACACTAGTTGAATATTTAATTTGGTTTGATCCTTATCGAGTCCAGTCCGCACAAATAACATCTATTTACAAGCAATTTGAACTAGGCGTTAGTATAATATTACAGTACGCAAATATTTTTCAAAGAATAAACCACAACAACGTTTTTCATCTTTTCTTTGATAATTATTTCACATCTATTCCTCTTTTACAAGAACTGAAAAACAAAAACTGTCAACCCGCTAGCCAAGCGTAGTAACTATGAACACAATAGTAACAACCAAAAAAAAAATAGAATAATTGTGAAAAAAATTGTGGTTTTTCCCCTAATGTACCTCTATGTTACTGTGACAGCCTAGTAAAGTCCACTGCTGAACATAGGCCTCCCCCATAGATTGCCTCATAGTGGGGATACTTGACACAGTTGCCACGCTTGGCAAGTGGGTTGGCAATCGCAGTTTTTTATTTTTTATTTTAGTCATTATTAGGAAGCAATAAAGTAAATGGCAGGCAGGCAGCAGGAAATAAAGTAAATGGGACTCCACACTCTATTGTGAAAAGTCAGAATGTGTCAAAAAAGGCACGTATGGCGATTCACAGTACTGTATTACTCCCTACTTTAACGTATGGTAGTGAAAGTTGGGTGTGGCAGAAGAAGCACGAGAGTAGAATAAATGCAGTAGAAATGCGGTCGCTAAGGAGTATGTTAGGGCTGAATCTGAGTGACAGGGTGAGAAACTGTGTGATAAAAGAAGAGTGTGGTTTGCAAGATGATGCGGTGACCAGGATTAAGAAAGGAATGCTTCGGTGGTTTGGTAATGTAGAAAGAATGAATGCGGAAAGACTGACAAAGCAAATATATGTTGCAGAAGTGAATGGAAGAGTCGGAAAGGGACGTCCTAGGCGGAAGTTTGTCGACCAAATTGGCGATATACTAAAAATGGGCCAAATTAAGAGTACCCTTAACCGACGAGCATGTATGCGTAGGTATATGGATGTGGAAGAGGCGAGAAAGGTATGTCAGGATCGTACTAAATGGAAGTCTGTAGTCTCTGCCTACCCCTCTGGGTGACAGGCGTGAGTGTTTATATATATATATATATATATATATATATATATATATATATATATATATATATATATATATATATATATATATATATATATATATATATATATTAGGAAGCCGCTGCTGCCGACTCCCACGGAATGATATGGGGTAGGTAGTGGATATTCTTACAAGGCCATTACACGGTAGGCACCTCTATAAAAAAAAACATCAACACAAACATTCTTCAAAGCACTTGCTACATATAGTCGAGTGTTTTCTTTGGATATCCATTCTTCTCTATTTCTTACAATCTTTTGTCGAACATCAATATTTTGTGCAAGATATTTAAAAAAAAATATTTTTACATAAGATAAGAAGAATATTTTTATCTATTAAAATAATTGCACTGCATTCAAGGCCCACCTTTGCGTTTTAAGGACATTTTGATAAGATATTACCGATAATGTCAATCCCTAAAAAAGAGAGGTTACACTTAGCAGATTTTCATGTATTTGTAATTATTTTCTATTCAATTGCTTTGCATTCAGATTATTATTATTATTATAAAATGTGACAATTTTTTCTATCAATTTAAATACAAATTGTTTGTACCCTCTCTAAAACACAGTACTACGACAGCTAAACATTTCAATCGCACCTACGAGTTAAATATATAATTATATAGGATTTTTTTTACATAGGTGAGTTTTATGTAGTTACTATTATACTAGTCATAATTAATAACGTCTAATTAAACACTAATTTTCACTTTAAAACCGGAGATTTTATAAATAAAAGCGGGATTTGTTTTGTTCACGAATGACCGCCAGCCCTTGTGGCGGCCCTGGCAAAATTTTTAGGTGGTGCGAGATCTGATAGTGGCGCCCCATTTTTTTTTGCGCCCGAAGCAAATATGGGCAACCCTCCGGAAAGCGTGGGAGGAAGGTTGAGAATGCTCATAGCATACCACGCAGCCGGCTGCGTGGTTATGTGGTGACTTTTACCCACTAAACTCAACCTTTTAGGAATTGGCTTAACGATCTGACTAGAGATCTCTAAGCCGTATACGAACGCGACCCTCCTTGGCAGAAAGGAGGGCGCAATGGCGCCCCTCTAAATACAAAACCTTAGTGTTCCTATACTATGCAGTTGCTTTTTCGTGATTTTAAATAGTATTAGACCTATCAAATATCTACAGGAGTATATGCGGGGCAAGCACAGTTGTGTCCGTCGCTCTTGCGATAGCAGTTGTTCTGCTTACTCACGTTAAAGAAATGTTGTCAATTTCGCTTACACTACTCTGTTGCGCTCGACAACGCCACTATGCTTGCCTTGCTGCAGAGACTAGTTGTACAGATTATTTCTCATAATAAGAGTTAATAATCTTGTTTGACAACTTTTATTTAAACTATTAGTACCCGGTTGACCGAGCTTTGCTCGGTATTTCTCGCTCGGTTTTTTTTAATTCGTGTGTTTTGGAAATTATATTTAGATACAAATTACATACTGATGAAATACGAATAATATTTTTTGATCTTAGCGACATAATAGAAAAAACTGTACTGGTTATTTGAATAAAAAATCATGAGTGTAATTAGTTTAATTTAAATTTACGTGTTTTTAAAAAATATCTACTAAAAAAGGGCTCGAAAAAATTGATTTTCTCAAAAAAGAAAGGAACTTGAAAAAAAATTAAAAAAAAGTCGGTCGGTCGGTTTGGGCTCGAACCGATTACGATTTTGTGACCGCCCAATATACCAATTAAGCTATTTGTAATCATTAATAAACTGTCAAAATTTACCTTCTTATTCTAACGGTATTGTAGCAGTTTTTCATTGCCTAAAAACTACATATATATATATATATATATATATATATATATATATATATATATATATATATATATATATATATATATATATATATATATATATATATATATATATATATATATATATACAAGAATTGCTCGTTTAAAGGCATAGGATTCTGCAGACAGTGTTAAAAAAGATAAAAGAACTACCAAAAACAAACTTCATTTTTCATTAAGTTCGTTGTTGGTTGGTTGATTAATTTCGGGGCAAAAGAATTTTCTATAGAAAATATTCCAGTCTTTCCTGACACATAGTAGAAACGTAGGTACATTTTTAAACGTTTTAATATACTAAAACTTCGTCTCCGTTTAGCGACTGTTATAGTACAGGTATAGTCAGCAAGATACGAAGAGCTGTCTGCACATTTGGGAAAAATATCCTGCCAATCAGTATTATTTTAATAAGTCCGAGAACTTTATGTGGCTCTGCTGATTGAAGATCTTTAAACAACGGGTTCAAGATCATAAGTTTCTGAACCATTTACAACTAGAAAAATCCCATCATACCCATCTGTTCAACTGATTTGCAAATCAACACTGGCTTTTTGACCTTTCAGGAATTTTTTTCATTTTGTATAAAAACGAACACGTATCATAGAATTTTATTTTATTTTTTATTTTATTTTATTTGGAAGACCAACAGCTATCATAATTAGGATAGATAGTATTAATAACAACAGTAAGCCTACTAAAGATCCTCACTAATAGATACAAAGGTGAATTTAAAACAGTGATAAATACGATTTAACACTCGAAAGTATCCAATACAACATATTTATGCCAAATGAGAGCTAAACTTGTATTATACATATAAAAGACAATCAACTCATACTTAGGGCAGTCAATAACACTACAAGCTATTTTTAACAGAAAAATAAACACAAATACAAAAGTAAATCATAGTTGTGTAGCAACGCATCAATATCTCACTTAGAGCTACCAAAAAATGCATTGTTAAGTATGTGCCTAGCTGACGCAGCACTAGTGTTAAACAAATCGAAGTCAAACTCATTGGCTAGCTTATTGAAATTATTGCTCGTTCGCCATATAAATGTATTTTGCCTACAATTTGTAGATGAAAACGGGAGACTTAAAATTTTCTTTCTTTCTTTCTATATACGCACGGTAACTCCTCTACCATAGAAAACAATCTCAATACCTACGCCTTGGTCACTATGGCCGGGAATAACCTATATCCCTTTGCAACCGGGAGTTAAAAAACTCGCATACATTAGTAAGAACTTAGAATACGTTTCGAAACTATTCAGCGTCTTCCTAATGACGACTAAAAATAAAAATAAAAAACTGCGGTTCCCAGCCCGCTTACCAAGCGTGGCAACTATGGCAATCCCCTTAGACAATCTATGCAGTAAGCCAATGTTCAACAGTAGACTTTAGTAGGCTTTAACGGTACCCGCTTACTCAATGAACTCCCCTTCTAGTCTTATTTTACATATCGTTTCAATACAAATTATACAATGCATGCGTCCAAAATACATTCCATACAATCTATAGCCACTTTATCATATTTTTTTTATTAAATGGAAAATGTACATCGCTCTACAGATACTACGTAGAAGGCGCACAATAATAACCTCTTAATAATTTGAAAATACCTCGGGAATGGGCATGAGTCATGCGTAATACAGCATAAAAGGAATCTCGAAACCTACGCCAAACAAAAAATCACGATGAGTCCTACTTTATACTTACGGATGCGTAAAAATAATATTGTTATGGTGCATTGAGTAATGAAACTTGCTACTTTAAAGAAACAACACAATACTCCGAAAGACAGTAAACAAAAATTGTATAACATAATATATCACATTCAGAAACTTATTTTTACTATGTTTTATTTTAACTATTATAAGTCAGTGCTCGACTGTTCACCAACCGAAAATATGTGGTGATAAAGACTTAGATGGTAAATCGCACTGTCTTAGCGCAAAAACTAAGCCTATTATAATTTTGCCGACATAGTAATCTGATAGGAAGAAGGATGCTGTACAGCAAAAGAGTTACTTTTGCTGTATGCATTACGAACGACGAAGTATATCAATTTATTAGAATATTTGGTATGTAAACAAACAAATGAAAAAAAATATTAAAGTTAATAAGCTAAGAACCGCGTGAAAAAAAGAAAATAAAGCCTAATTTGAAGCCTCAATGGCGTGCACTGTCACCGCCACCACCATCGATAACCCGACACGTAGTGAGGTCATTAATTATTAATCCACCTTCCTATTCACATACAACCTCGCAATATGGTCGTTTGCCACTTTTACCGTGGTCAACGATTGATTGTATAGTTGGAGGATAGGTTTGCATTTTGCAGCGGATTGTTATTAATTTTACAGCAAACAGATGTGTACGTCAGGCGTATTTTTGGTCGCATGTTTTATCCCATGAGGCGATCGCTCACTTTTTAAGTGGGGAGCAGCTGCATCGGGAAATTGTATAAATGGGCAGCTGTATTGGCTCGGCGGTTACTTATGCAGCCATCAACCATAATATAGTAGATTTCTCCAGATGAAATCTCGTTTAGACGACACAAAACACGTCTCGTACTATCCGACGGTGGTGTATCTTTTCTGGTGGTGGTGTATAGGGTAGTGATGTCAGGGGCAGTGGTGTTAGGAGTAGTGGTGTTGGGATTAGTGGTGCATACACATAAATATTAATCACGCCAACAAAGTTAAGAAATAAAATCTTAAAAACATTTTTATATAGAATACCTTCCATACAAGTAAAGGCAGATGATTTTTTTTACCCGTCTATTCCATTGTGTGGGGAGTCGTTGGATAGACCTTACAAAAATATTGTGAAATATTGGGGATATGGAACAATATTTTTTCGATTCAGGGATCCGTTTGTGAAATATTTAGCTTTAAAATGGCATTTTTTATTACAGTTCTGTGTCCTTACCCCTACCTACCAAACCGCTGATTTTGGAAATATGAAAAGTACCTATGTATGATAGTAGTATATATGATATGTGTACTACTGTAGTGCATTAATATATTTATATATATATATATATATATATATATATATATATATATATATATATATATATATATATATATATATATATATATATATATATATAATGAGGTTACAAGGAAAATTATGACTGCTAAGTAGGTTTCACAAGTTAACAAGTAATAGTGACCACGTAATTGTAAAAATGGTTACAATTCGTTTATACGTATAAACGTAAGTTTATATACGTGGTAGAGCCATGCTGCAGTTATATTAGTAGTGTTACGAGCTTAGGGTTCGTGACAATAAAAACTGCCGATTGAATTACCAAAATTGACACTAATTACCGCACACCAATTAAAACTTAAAACACACTAATAATTAATTACACCGATCACTTTATTTCGCTCCGAAACTTCGCTTGTATCGCTAATTTAATACTGCCTTGGTCACTGTCTTTAACGCTTCTATTTAGGACCTGATTCACTAAAACATCCCGAATGGTCGACTAATTGTAGAAAGTTCTCTCCTACTTCGGCCACTCCATGCCAGCTCTCTCAATGCCTGCTACTCGATACTAGATGGTGCTAGTGACATTTACGAGGATAGATGTAGATATCCATGGGCCGCAGTAACCACTTACCATCAGGTAGCCTGTGTGCTCGTTTGTCACCCTATCCTATAAAAAATATCCATAGAAAATAACATAAAACTAGTTACATTATTAGTTATAACATTGTAGTGTAATGTTAACTGTAAAAATAAATATTTTTTGAAGAAATCCACTTATGCATTACTACAAGCGCGCCACTGAAAGTTTTTAGAACTGGCTACTTGTAAACGATATAATAAAAAAATAAGTTTTAATTTTGCGGCGGCAAATTGAAAATTGTCTGTGTCACGTCAGTATAAATTTAACGCGAGAAAATTTGATTATTTTATGAGTTTCAATGTCATTTAAGTCAACAAGAAAATTATGATAGACTTCAATTGGCCTTTTTCATGATGAAGCTCCATCTCGTGCCACTGTTTACAACTGGTTTAATAAGTTTAAACATGGTTACACTAATCTTCTTCGAAGACGAAGACGGTCTTCTACGAAGACGACTGAAGATAACATCAGTGTTGTGCGGGTGCGGCGTGTGATAGAGACTGACAAAAGAGTGACTTATCATCTGATTTGAACAAGCTTAGGTGTCGGTATTAGTCAAGGGCACAAAATCCTCCATGAACATTTAGCAGTCAGAAAGCTTTGTGCCCAGTGGATACCCCATATTTCACAGAGGCCCAAAAAACTCCGTCGTGTTGATTGGTGTCGTGAAATGATTCAAAGATTTAAAAAAGTGACTCAAATGCTGTGTTTGACATACTTACGCGTAACGAAAACTGGATTTATTGTTATGATCTTGAAACTAAGAGACAGTCCGCTGTTCTGGTGTTTCCTTCCGAGGAGTTACCAGCTAAAGTGGAGAGAGGTCGAACCGTGGGAAAAAATATAGTAGCCTCGTTCTTCAGAAGGACAGGTCATTACGCAACAATTGTTTTAGAGGATCGAAAAACAGTTACTGCAGTGGTTCACTAACAATTGTTTGACTAACAAAAACTTATCTAGGATCCTCCTTCACCACAACAATGCCTCGTCACACACTGCCAAGCAAACAATCGACTACTTGGCGACGTCAGATGTGGAATTACTGGGTCACCTGCCCTATAGCTCCGACCTTGCACCTTGCAATTTCCATTTATTTCCGAAAATAAAAAAAAACTGTGGAAAACGTTTTACGGACGCCGAGAAAGAGTGTCTACGTTTCAAAATGCCATTGTAGAGACTTTTAATGACAAGCGGGCAAGGTGCTTTTCTCAGTGGTTCCATCAGATTCAGCAATGTATTGATGTAAATGGACTTTAGTTTAAAAAGATATAATAAAACTAATAACTTACTAGTTTGTTCAGTTTTTAATTTTCTAAGAACTTTCAGTGTTACCCTCGTACTATAGCTTTACATTTTAGGGTAGGCAGAGAGGATCGATAGCCAAGAAATATTGTAGGCCTACAGTTGTATTTGTTGTACTCTTGGTTTATCAGGATCAGGATAGTTTAGGGCAATGGTGGTTTACAGGATAGTCTGTTACAGTCATGTATACCTCAGGGTAACCTTAAATACAGCCAGGAACTAATAGATGGATAAGGAATTGTGACCATATTTGTACAGACTTGACATGTGAATGATTTGATGTAGATTGTATTATTTTAAAAATCTAAATGGTTTTAAATTTTTTTGTACACAAGTAAGTCTGCTTGGAAAATAAGTCCTGCAAATACTATTGTCCTATCTGGGCCCATTTCTAATTGTTACAGCAGTCAAACGAGGAATTCACTTAATATTCTCATAGTATCAAGAAGGGGATTTTAGTTCACATATTATGACAGGCAAATAAGGAACCCTACTTCTACATTGTGTGTGGCCAAAACATGTACTTGGCCAGTTTTTTTATTTTTATATGGATCTTCTATACTAATGATTTTAACATCTTTAATACAAGAGATTTCTGCAAAGTAACACCAGGTTCTAGCTTAGCTTAAACCAAATTGAGGCCATGACCCTCTTAGGAAGCTTTTTCTTTGATTCCAAAGCTGCTAGGTGACACTTTGCAACACCAGCTTATTCAACCATTACAGACTGTCAAAGTACACTGCTGAACTGCTAGACCTCCGCTATAGAGTGCCTTATAGGGGTGATATTTACCACAGTTACCACACTTGACAGGCAAGTTCACAATAAGAATTTTTTTTATTTTGTTATCATGAATATCCCATCTCCTATTTCGAGTTTTCTTTTTCGCCTCCTAAGACACCCATGGAATGTAACAGGAATTCTCTTACGCCACCACTATGTAGCAAAGATTGGTAACATACTAAAAATTTCCTATATTTTTAGACTGAAAATCATAATTATAATACCTTAATAATTTTCAATGGTCCTGGATAGCATGAAAATAGACAATTTTATTGATATAAATAGTAATATTTAGAAAAAAAAATTAACTGAAAAATTTTAATAACTTACAAAGATTACATTCTTTTTATTATTAAAGAATTAAGACTAAAGTTTTAGGCCCGCCACATACTTCCTAACGAATGGGTCGGCCACACACATATGGAATCCCGATAAACTACCATAAGTGTGTGTTCGGAATTCCGATTCGGGATTCCGAACTTCTGAGAAAATGGAATCCTGAAACGGATTCTCATATGTATGTGGCAGGCCTTAAAAGAATTCCTTTACTTGATCTAAATCTTATCATTATTTTGCCTTTTTAAAACCAGGAAACTTGTATTTCATGAAAGATAAACTCACACTTGTAATACTGCCGCCCTTGCAAATCTATTAGGACTTCATTTGTCAGTATCCACTGTGTGCATGTGACATTAGACATTTACAGAAAATTTCATTTATTCTATCTTATTCTCTTAAAATAATTCTATAAAAGATTGGAAATGACTCACCTGATTGTCAGAATCATAGTAAATAAGAGCTTTTCTGGTAAGAACTAAGAATCGCTTTCTATAATTAACTGGAGTAAATAGTTTCTTGTTTTGAGATCTCTTTACCATAAATGTTTGACATATCACCTCATCCTCGTCTTGGGTGGACATTTTAAACTGAAATAATTCATCAAATATTATTACAGACGGCCAAATTCATACCAATTATTTAAAAAATATTAAGTCTTAATGAAGTCACTTATTTTTATTTTTATTTCTGGATTAGAGTTTGGCAGTAAAGCAAAATACTTAATATTTGAATGGTTAATTAATTGAATTTCAATACTTGAATTAAAAACTTGCAACAATAAATCATTCCAATCACAACAAGCGTGTATGTAATTACTAATAATAATAGTGTAATATTAGTAGGGAATTTCACATATTGTTAATATTAAAAACTATTTATAGATTAATAATTTACTAGGTAATGCAATTTCACATGCTGAACAAAACATGAAAGATCATGTTACTACCGGCCACAGATAGGGCTGAGGGCCGGCTTTTACAAAGAAAAAATAGAGATTTGGAAGAAATAAATACCTCATATAGTTATACCCTGATCATTCTTCAATAATTTGAAATAAACACCAAAACTTGTTTTCAAAATTTTAAATTAGTCATCGAAAATCACAACATATTTGTTAGCACAGCACAAACACAAATCACAAATACCAAAAATATTATTTTAACACCAATATAGATGATATCAGTGTTGCCAGATGTCTTGAACCTTTTATCTGTATTAGACGCTGCTAAAATCTGTATTAAATCTGTATGCTGTTTAAACTTAAAATCTGTATAAAATCTGTATAATTTAATAAACCAAAATAGAATAATTGATCATCATCATGCTTTTTTTGAAAAACAAGGAATAACTACTAACGTGATAAGCAATAAGGTTTGATTATCACAATTAAATGAAAATATTTTTATAGAATAAGGGTGACCAACGAGCACACAGTCCACCGATGGTAAGTGGATGCTGTGGCCCGTAGACATCTACATTTATCCTCGCTTAAGAATTAAAACGCAGATATGTTTTTACGCCTGAGGACCAAGAGGGGATGCCTCATTTCCAGTAAAAAAGGGTCTCCGGATTTCTACTTTCACCATACGAAACACAGCAGCATTAAGCTGGTATTTTACGCTGGTATTCTGTGAGAGCGTGGTCCTTCCCCGGTCTAGCGTCAGCTATTATGGTTGCAGTGCTGCCACCATAATATAGCTGCAACGTGGCTCTACCACGATTAATTTAAGCAAACAACATATTAAAACTCAAACATTTGCCAAATTAACATATAATTACTTTATTATTTTCAGTTATACATATTTTATACACAGGGCGTTAGTCACTTATAGAACGTAAATTCAATGAAAAATAACAAATTTTTTTTAGTAAAATCTCAATTTTTCCTAAGGCAGGGTGAAAGTATGAAGGAAAAGTTACATCACAGGTTATGTGTACCTACTGTGTTTTTATTGGAATATAGTGTAGGTAGCTAGCGCGGGCGGTGATCTTTACAGTGATTACGTCACCCGGGCGCATAGGGTATCCATGAATTTACGGACGGTTTCGGACAGAAACCTCTAAAGAAAATAGGTTTTTTTTAGAATTCGGATAAATATTTTTATATTAAAGCCAACTACCTATGGTTTTAGCGACAACGGTGTTCGCACTTACACCTTGTATACATATTTTGTAATACACTTGTAATTCTGCCATACTAACTAATTACGTTGTGAAAAAATAAATTAACGATAAAGAATAGAAACACGAATGTGTGTAACGCGGTATCTAGTCACTTATTTTGCTTCATTCTATTTTAAGTTGTATATTATGGTAATCCAATCAATAGAGTTAGAAAACTCTGTATAAAAATCTGTACCCAGTGCTAATCTGTATCACACACCGAAAATCTGTATAAATACGGGGAAATCTGTATATATGGCAACACTGGATGATATAAATATGTAGATCACCAATACGATTACGATATTCCGATATTCGATCGATACCCTACCTATACCTAAACCCTTTGAGTATTAAACCAAACAAAGACTATATAACCACTTGACTGCGCATACAATGCCCCGACGCTCGAAAACTATTAGTATTTTGTCGCCTATGCATCGCCTATGGTACTATTAACCATTTTAGTATTGTCCAAGTGTTAGACCTGTATGTACGCTAAATTAATGCACATTTTTATAACTTTTATGCAATTATAATGCATCAAAATGCCTTCATGCGCGGTGAAGTGGTGTGGGAAACATTCCAGGACAGATTTCCAAAAAGAATGGAGTAACTTTTCATTGCTAAGTTTAATTGTATATTTTTTAAAATATTAAAAATTATTGTTGATTAATTCAGATTATGAGCCACCGCAGGGGTCTATCTAAAACGGTGGCCGGGTAAATAACGACATGGTTGAGTCGCGCGTTGATGTCTTTTGGAAAAGTCTCGTTCTATTATTAGACAATTCTAATGCTTCTATCTCTTTCTTTCCCTTTGTACGTTTATCGTAAACATTAGTACTTACTGTTACCTTTAATAGCTGAAAGTCGATATCGAAAATAATAAAATTAAAATTAATAAAAAGATTATTCAATTCACTCACTGTGAAAAAATACTTATCTACTTTTAACCGTCTTCAGAAAAAAGAGGAGGTTATCAGTTTGTCGGTATTTTTTCCTAGTTAAAGTTTATAGTTACCTAGTTAAATTACTGTTAATATATTACCGTACACTCCTCGACATTTTATGATAAATCTTTTGCTGTTCTAGGAGTAAGACTCTGGAACTCCTTACCCCAGTCCATTAAAAGTGCTCAATCTTTAAATGTGTTCAAGAAACAAATTAAGGAACACTATTTGTCTCTTTAACTCCTCTCTCTTCCTCCTCTTAGTTATGGTCACTAATATACCTTAAGTATGTTGTCACTTTATAGTATATAAGTTGTATTTTTTTGTCTAATTTAGTGCACCCTACCCGTTAATCTTATTTTTATTTTTATTAATTTCCTCTTCTGGGTTGTCTGGAAGAGATTGCTATGGAGCAATAAGACCGCCTTTTGTTTTTCCCTCATTGTTTGTTCATTATTTGTTATATTTATGTTTTGTTGGTGTACAATAAAGAGTAATGTATTGTATTGTATTGTTAAATTAGTTAGATTGGTGTACCAAATCAGAACGGCTTACAATTGCAAAAGGACACTAAAGACAAGTTATTGTACGGCTCTACTAGACGTGGGTCATTACCTCATTTTCAAGAAACGTAACGAAACCAGTGACTTGATCGGCGTCACCTGTTTCGAAACTAGTGATTTTTGTAACTGGCTATTTTTATTCGGCTACTGTGATTGTTTGCATAAATATCACCACCAACTATACAGTTACACACGAAACGAAAATCACAATCCGTGTTTGTAGCTACGAGTATACAGTAACTGTTTTCTGTTAAATCAATAAATTAACTTCCCTTCATACTTTATTCAGGTTTAGGACAGACTGCATTAAATGTATTTATGATTGATTTGCGTTTACTATGACACTAATATTTTCATAAAATTATTAATGCATGCATATTTACAAGTCAATTTGTTTGTATATACAATGATTATTGATATTTACAGTTTATTTACACTTTTTCAACGTTTTCATTGTCATTTGTTTTTGCACTTTTATTTACACTGTACAATTAATTTGTTTGTTTGTTTGGCTATTTACACACAGTATTTAAGTTTTATAATATTATAAACATTTAAATTTTTAAATTTTTTATACTCATTTTTTAGTTATATTTTAATTTTATGAATAAACGAGTTCATGACTCCGTCAAAAATGTTTTAAAAATTATTTTAGTTAAATTCAATGTGACTCGCTTCCCGGAATCACAAACCGTTAAATATCTACAAACAGAGATTACTCTATTTTATTGTTTATGTCTATAGTCTTACGTATGAAAATTAAACGTACAATAAAACTGTTACTTACGATGGTTTGTTTATTGTTGTATGCCACATGTGCGCATTGCGCTCGAGCGACCGACAGTCGACTCCCGCAATAATCACGGGTAACAGTAATCATAATCACGCATTTACAAAAATCACTACTTGTAACATGACTCGAAACTAGTGATTCGGTTACATGCCGCGTAGCCAGTTACTGTATCTAGTGACGTGAAATAACGCCCACGTCTAGGCTCTACTACAATAATAGATATTTGTCGTCGTTGTAAAATTTTTAATAACAGGGCGATCAATGAGAGTGGTTCAAAAGTGCTGTCTCCAAAATATAATACTAATTATTTTATGAGAACGGTTTTAAAATCTCTGATTAGGTATTATTGATTCCCGTATATTCATTTTCATCAATTTGAAATAGAATCAACAAATCATTTAATTGAATTAACAAGATGCATAATTTACAAATATGTAGACGCTTGTTTATATTTTTTTACAAAGAACAATCAGGACTCTTAAACTTTATTTAGAAATAAATATAACAAATTAATTCATTTCAAAAATCAATAATAATAAAATAAATACATATTTTCGTTGTAACTGATTGATTTTGATTAAATATTATTTCTATGATTTTAATTGAGTATTTTTCATAATGATAAAATCCATTATATTGATAACGAATATTTTCCTTTATTAAGAAGAGCAACCCTAAAGATAGCCATAACAAATTGCAGTGTATTTACATGAAAAAAAAAACAATCAAAAACGTCAAGTATACAAAAAGACAATGTGACTTTTCATCAAGTAATTTTATCATTAAAACTCGTACTACTTTGTGAATATTATTGTCCAATACCGAGTGTGGCCATAACAGTTCATAAAGTGAAAAATAATCCATTTTGAAATAACTATGTTTTACAACACAAGTAATTATTAACGAAATATACGTAACAATATTAACGAAAATATATTTCCTAATAACTAAATCAATTTGTGATGAATAATTATCATTAAATATAAATGTGCGGTGGATTTTGCTAAATGATGTATATTCTGCTCAATTTAACACGATACAGAATATTATATAATTAAATATTATCGATAACTAGTATTTATTAAAATATTATACAAAATATAGGCCAAATAAGTCAAATCGAAACTTGCTACCTCACAGCTAAAGTGTGCAATTTTTATAAAAATAAACTGGTATCACTGCAACCGAAAGTATTGCACTGTAGTGATGGACGTCGCAACTTTAGCTGTCTATAAATTAATTAAACATGCGAGTTTGTCTGCCGAACCGTTTTGTAGTTTTTATTTAGATTTTATAATAGAGAATTACAAAAAGTAGTAATTTTTTATATTATTGGTTTGTTATTACAGATTTCCAAGAGATCCTCTTAGGCGGCACACTTGGATTGTAGCTTGTAGAAACCATGAACCTGACACTGCAGTACCAACCTTCAACTTGTGGCAGGTAATGTTGGGCTGTAATTATAATTAGATTAAATATTTTTATTATTACCTTTGTCAACAGTGGTAGAGCCACGCGGCAGCTTTGTTGTTGCACGTATGGGCCGGCTCAAACCGGGGTGGTACCACGACCTCACAGAATACCGGCGTGAAGTGGAAGCTCTGCTTCCGCGCTTCGTCTGGTGAGTGCAGGTGGCCGGAGGCCCAAATCGCCCCCCCCCCCCCCATCAACATGGTAGCGGAATTAAATAATGATAGACTATCCCAGGAGGGTACCAGCACCCCTGGAGAATCCCTCGCTGAGCATTCACGACCATGTTTCTCCACTTCTGAGCGTGGGTGCTCAGGCTGCCCCGCATATTCTGGGGGGGGGGGGCAAAATTCCGCTCAAGTCCACAACTACTCGGGGCAAACGGAGCAACAAGACCAAGCCAACCCCTGCCACGCTGTCCGTGAATTTCTGCAATATCAGGGGACTTCACTCTAACCTAAACGCCGTCCACTACCATCTCGATATGGCGAGGCCGGCTCTGCTCTTTCTGACCGAGACGCAGGTGTCCTCTCCGGCTGATGTCTCGTATCTCTCCTGCCCGGGGTACAAACTGGAACACTCCTTTGTGACCTTGTGGGCTGGAGTTTGCGTTTAAGTCAGAGAGGACATCTGTTCTCGACGCCTCGGCAGACATGAAGGTTCGGACCTGTCCATCCTTTGGCTACACGTAGACAGCGACGAACATCCGCGCGTCTACGGGTGCCTCTATAGGTCCCATAGCGGTAATTCCGCAACAGACCGACTCTTCGACCTCGTCCAAATGGCCACAGATTCGTTGCTACAGCAGATCCCCTCCGCAGAGATCGTGATCCTCGGCGACTTTAACGCCCATCACGCCGAATGGCTTGGTTCACGTTTAACCGATCATGCGGGGAGATCTGTTCACGATTTTGCCTTGGCATATGGTCTGACTCAACTGGTTACTTCGCCTACGCGGATTCCAGATGTGGAGTGCACCTTCCCTGTTGGACCTTCTGCTGACCTCTCACCCGGACGGATATCAGATTTCCGTCGACGCCCCTTTAGGCTTCTCGGACCATTGTCTTGTTCGGAGTATGGTGCCACTCACGCTGAAATCGCAGTTGAATTCTGCAAGCTGCCGCCGTGTTTGGCACTATAGGTCAGCCGATTGGGATGGGATGCGGTCTTTCTTTGCATCCTACCCTTGGCGGCGGGTTTGCTTCTCGCCGGACGATCCCAACGTTGTTGCGGATTCTGTCGCTGATATGGTACTTCAGGGTATGGAACTTTTTATTCCTTCCTCCGTGGTGCCCATTGGAGGCAAATCTCAGCCATGGTTTGGTCGCTCCTGTAAAATAGCATCATGCTATAAGCAGGAGTGCTACCAAGCCTGGGCTGACGCATCAGCGTCCCGGGATGTAAACACCAGCGCTCTAAAAAAGAAGTATAATTCCGCCTCTAGGTCCTTCAAAAGAGTCATTGCCAAGGCAAAGTCAGAGCACATAGACAGAATTGGCGAGAAACTAGTTCGCCTTCCTTCTGGAACCCGTGCATTCTGGTCTCTCGCCAAGGCTGTCCAGGGGAATTTCTGTCAGCCATCTCTTCCATCTCTGCACAGGGAGGACGACTTACTGGCCTATACCGCAAAGGAGAAAGCCGATCTTCTAGGCTCTTTATTTGCGTCCAACTCGACACTGGACACTCCTCTCCCTGGACATCCACAAGTCGAGTGGGCCTGACGGACTCCCCCCAATTGTGCTGAGTACGTGTGCTCCAGAGTTGGCACCGGTTTTAACGCGTCTTTTCCGGTACTCCTACTCCCTAGGCGTAGTCCCAAAATCATGGAAGACGGCTTTCATCCACCCGATCCCTAAAAAAGGCGACCGCTCGGACCCGTCCAACTACCGGCCTATCGCCATCACCTTCTTGTTCTCCAAAACAATGGAATCCATTGTAAACTGCCAGCTCATGAGGTACCTTGAGGATCACCAGCTGATTAGTGACCGCCAATACGGTTTTCGCCGTGGTCGGTCAGCTGGTGATCTTCTGGTGGTGATCTACCTAACTCACAGATGGGCGGAGGCAATAGAGTACAAGGAGGAGGCATTGGCCGTTAGTTTGGACATTGCGAAGGCCTTCGATCGGGTTTGGCACAAAGCGCTTCTTTGGAAGCTCCCTTCCTATGGGCTTCCGGAGAAATTGTGCGATTGGATTACCAGTTTTCTTGCAGATCGGAGCATCAAGGTCGTTGTAGACGGTGCAAGCTCCGATTGCAAGCCTATTAATGCTGGTGTTCCACAGGGCTGCGTGCCATCGCCAACGCTGTTTCTTCTGCATATCAATGATATGTTGCAAATCCGTAACATTCATTGCTATGCAGATGACAGCACTGGTGATGCTCTTTACACCGGCCGAGCCAATATTTCTCGGGAAAACGTCTCCGAGTGCCGGGACAAACTTGTGTCTGAAGTCGAGTCTTTGCTGAACAGAGTCTCGGATAGGGGGCGACTAAATCTAGTCCAGTTTAACCCCGAGAAGACACAAGTTTGCGCGTTAACCGTTAAAAAGAACCCCTTTGTCGTATCTCCTCAGTTTCAAGGCACTCCCCTTGTTGCCTCAGCCAGTATCGGAATCCTCGGCGTTGACATATCGAGTGACGTGCAGTTTCGTGGTCACTTGGAAGAGAAGGCCAAATTGGCCTCTAAAAGGCTTGGCGTGCTCAGCAGAGCGGGACAGTATTTCATGCCGGCACACCGCCTGCAACTTTATAAGGCGCAGGTTCGGCCGCACATGGAATACTGTTCCCATCTCTGGGCTGAGGCTCCCCAGTACCAGCTCCTTCCACTTGACCGCATCCAGCGCAGAGCGGCTCAAATCGTCGACGACCGAGTGCTTTCCGATCGGCCCGATTCACTGGCACTGCGAAGAGATGTTGCATCTCTTTGCTTTTTCTTTCGCATGTACCATGGAGAGTGCTCTGAGGAATTGTTCGGATGTAATCCCAGCCACCAAATTTCGTGAACGCACTACGCGGCAAACGTCCCGATACCATCCACACCATCTGGATGCTTGGCGGTCCACCACTGTACGTTTCAAGAGGAGTTTTCTTCCGCGTACAACCTCTCTGTGGAATAGTTTACCACCAGCGATTTTTACTGACCGATACGACCTGGGGACCTTCAAGAAAAGAGCTTACTCCTTTCTAAAAGGCCGGCAACGCACCTGCAATTCCCCTGGTGTTGCGGTTGATCATGGGCGGCGGTAGTCACTTAACATCAGGTGAGCCGCATGCTTGTTTGCCCCTCTTCTATATATAAAAAAAACTATATATATATATACATATATATATATATATATATATATATATATATATATATATATATATATACAACAATGTAACATAATTAACGCACTTTGAGAAAGTAGTTTGTTCAGAATCGTTTATTGAATCGATTCCTATCATTTTTAATATAGGTAATTTTTTATCCCCAAAATAATTAAAACTAGTAAATTACAGTCACACTAAATCTGTACAGTCAAAACAAACTGAAATGGACCGTAACTTAAGGCAATAAGACGTTTAGGAGTGCAGTTTTATTTGTATTATTACTAATTCGGTCATTCAATAAAAATAAAGAAGAATGAACTTTATTTCAAGCACGTTAAAGTCTTTGCGTTCGTGGATTTGTACTGTGACCACAACATTCTTCCGGAATTAGCATAACTAATTTGATAAATAATCAGTGCTTACAAATGTTTAACTAAAAATTCAGTGTACGTATTATGATTATAACATAATATACTAATTGGGGTGTCTGAGGGTGTGCGTTAATTACGTTACATATTGTATATAGCTTGAATCTTCAGGCTATATACAATATGTAATATAGGCTTCACAAGTTTGCAAGAAATACTATGCCCTAACACTTAACTATTACTCACCAAAAGCCTATCGCTATGTACGTAAAACTTTTGGAACATGTTTGCCTGCACCCGTACATTGACTAAGTGGTACACTACCATCGATCGCCGACCAGGGTTTACTCAAGAAGCGCTGAAGGCATTAAAATTGAGAGCGGAGAGTAACCCTGATAAAATTTTTTATTGTACCGTGGTAATGGATGAAATGAAAATTAAGCAATTGACAGAATACCATGCTAGTAGCCAAAGGCATCATGTATATAACCAAAATGTCTTTTAGAACTTGCATGGTCCTCCGACAATTGTTTTATTTTCATTTCATCTATCACTAATATACGAGTACAACATAATTTCTGGTCAAGGTTACTCTCTATTCTAAGTTTTAAAACAGTTAACGCTTTTTTTTGTGTAGCCAATTCGGCCATAAATTGTACTGTACTACTTTGTTATAGTATGTGACACAAACTAATAAGAGTATGTGATGAAGGCAGACCAATTTCAAAACTTTTGATATTTCGCACATATTGTTAAGCGTTCGGTGAATAGTAATGTAAAGTTAAAGCAAAACATCTTTCTGGGGAATACTTAGCCCTAGGTAGATATCACGTTTTATGTTTAAGCAGCTGTCTGCTTAAAGTTCACTTTGTTAAACTATTGTATAGTGTAAAACCTTTTTGTTTTCCTAATTCATTAAATATTTTCCAGGCAGTTAATTTAATAACTCTTGAAAATCAACAACTATTTTTAATTAGCGGGCTGTGATTGAAGCTTTATAATAAAAACAAAAACATGGTTAACACCATCCGAGACGATAAACTGATAGGACTTTTCTTTTCAAAAATCAGATTTTTAAAATAAGTTAACTAAACCTATTTCGATTTGTTAAATGTTTTAAATTTCATCCTGCATAATGTAAAATAAACCTGTAGCAAAATAATAAACTTATTTTCAATAATTTCTAAGCTTTTTCTGAAGAACATTTCTAAATACTTTAAAAAAGAATTTCAAAAACCATTTCTAACACCTTGGTATTCTTTATCTATGTATTACACTGACCTCTATTACAAGTACGCTGGACTGGCTATAGACGTGACATGATGAAGCGATTTGATTTCCGCCATTTTGGCGCTGACAGCAAAAGTGCACGTCCACGGAACTAATAATAGGGATAAGATAGTGTACCAAATTATATCGATAAAAATTCTATACCCTACCATACCTAAATAAATAGAATGGTTTCTATGGATAGATGGACTCTACCCGTAACATCCATTATATTTATGTATCATATTAATGTAATGCAATAATCATTAATCATCATTAAAACCCTTCACAAGTCTACTGCTGAACATAGGCCTCCCCCAAGCTATGCCACAAAGCACGTTCCTGAGCCACCTACATCCATCAATTTCCTGCATGTCTTACCAGGTTTTGACTCCATCTAGTGGTAGAACGTACTACACTTCACCTGGTGGTACGAGGCTGTCACTCGATAACCTTTTTTCCCCATCGGTATTCGGTTCTTCGAGCTATATGGCCGGTCAATTACCACTTCAGCTTACTAATCCGTTGGGCAATGTCAGTCACTCTGGTTCTGCTGCAGATATACTCAATCCTAAGTTTGAACCCCTGAGCATAGCCCTCTTCATAGCTCACTGAGCGACTTTAAGCTTCCTCATACGGCCAGTAGTGAAAGACCTCGTCTCAGATCCATAGGTCAAAACTGGCAACACGCACCGGTTGTACAATCTAGTTTTGAGGTATTCCTGACGAGAAGATGTGTTGTAATCTCCCGGACGCTGCCCAGCCGAGTTGAATCCGTCAATTGATCTGTTGGTCGAAGTTGAACTTACCCAGTCGGACCCCCAAGTAAAAATACTCGTCAACAACTTCAGCTAAGTGCTCCCAAAAGCCACCAGCATAGGTGTGACATGGACATTACACATGACTTTTGTTTTGTCCATGTTCATCTTAAGACCTATCCGTTGGGAGACACTATTTAGGTCATTGAACAAAGTGCGTGGGTCCTCCAGCGATTCTGCCATAAGGACTATATTGTCGGTAAATCGAAGGTGAGTGACGTACACGCCATTGACGTTAATACCATATCCTTTCCAGTCCAGTAGCTTGAAAACGTCTTCCAATGCATCGGTAAAGTATTTCAGGGATATTACGTCACCCTGTCTTACACATCTCTACAGTTGGATTAGTTTGTACTCTGGTTCTGTACTCGGATAGCCATTGTGGCTCTTAGACCATACAACTAAAAAATTATTAAGATTAAACTAACTACACAAAATAAAAATAAAAACATAATTTCTAAAATAATTTATTGTCAACCGTTCATTTAGATCTAGTATTATAAAAAACAAACAAAACTACAGGTCTGTCTATAGACAGTAAAATATTTTCTACTATATAAAAATTTATGTTTGCTCGTACTTTCTATGATGCCATGCCGTTCATCAGATTGCGGTAAAACTTTGTCAATACAAGAGAAAAAAGAATTAGAAGAAAAAAAGAATTCTGGGGGACTTGACCTATCGCAATCCATGGATTCTTGATCGAACACTTGATTATCTTTGTCGGTGGATGTTGCGCGAGAGGAAGCTGCCAAAAACCGTGGATGTAAACGATGGCAAGATTTTGTAAATAAGAAGGAAACTAAAGTGGGGCCACTATGAAGTTAAGGCACAAATTAAATTTTGAGACTCGAGAGATAATTAAATCTCTAGATTCGCACTTACTAAAACCCCATGGTGTTTTACCTCCGCCGCAAATTGGCAGTTCCATGGAAATGCTTTCATGCACATCCGCGGCCCCTCCGCTGCCAGCCGCCTAATGGCGGCCCCTCCTTAGTTGCTGATTTCTCCTCCCCATTTTCATTTTCAGATAAGGCGCACCAGAAGTAAGCCACACTGCCCTTCGCGTCCTCTAACTTCACCTGCACTACGGACTCCCCGAGCCCGATATGTGAATGGAGCCAGGGAAGAACGAGTACTTGAAAGCATCAAGTGGTGCAGCCTCACCAAAGTCGCAAAAGATAGTCGAGTGGCGCATCGCCAATCGCCATACCAACACTCTTCTTCCCTTACGACTCCACCTCGACTACAGCGGTACAGGGAGAGGAATCTCCTCTAGCCGCAGCCCACTAAAACAAATACATACAACGTGGCTCGACATCATCAGGTGACCTTTCGACACTTGGCTATGGCACTTGAGTTTGGTGGAAAATGAGGAAAGAAGAAATAAAAAAACATTCCAAATAATAATCTAATACTTTTATACTTACCAGTAAGTACTGGTACTACCTACCAGAAAATATTGTCGGTATACTGCACTTTTTCAAAGAGGTGCAGTTCTCATGTCTAATAAAACAGTCGTCTGTGAAATGTTTGGAACAAATATGATCATTTTGTTTCGGATGCCAATGGACAATATTTATGCTTTTAAGCCATATTTTTTAGTCTAGGTTCAATTGGAAACCTGTTAATTAATAAAAATTTGATAATCAACTGTTGTTGGCGACTTTGTTTGTTAACAGATATGGGTAGGAAAAAACATCGATAAGTATTATAGTCAAGGAACTCGACAACCCTATTGAATTTTATTGTTTATCAAAACTCAGTAATAAATAGCCAAAGATGTTGTTATATATGATATTAAGATTAGTAACAAATTTTTAAGTACTTATATTATCAAATGGTTTTAATTTGTTTAATATTTGCTGCAAATTCACTTACTTGTGAAATGTTATACCACTTCCCTTTTGGTAACGAGTTTTACAGATTACGCACACTCTCATTATTAGTAAAAATAATTCTTATTATGTAACTAATATTATACACAATGAAACAACATAAAATACTTTCGTTTTTTAGTTTAAAAGTTCAAAATAAGGACTTATTAAATAAGAAAATATAAATGAGACAACAGACTTTGACATATTATGTCAATTTTATTTTTAAAGACATCCTTTAGTGGCGCTTCAAATTGGCACAGTCATTTTCTATGGTATAGCCAGTCCAGCGTACTTGTATATATAGAGGTCAGTGATGTATTACTTATAATCCGTAGACAGAGAAACCTATAGACAAATTGACGCCTTCTTTCGCATTCGCACACGAAAAAGATAGATTTATGCATACGTCTTGCATAGAAATGAGATAGAGCGGTGTGATTTTTTGTCCCTTTCTCCGTGCCGGTTTTTTTGTTTAGCAAACTCTACAGTTTGCTAAACAACTTTAACAGCGTAGCGATTTAAGGAGTTTACAAGTTGGTTTAAGTGAGAAAAAAGTGTTTTGTGACCTTAAGATTGGTGAATCTTGTTCAGTTCAGTTCTTAGAACAATTAAAATTTTTATCTAAATGTGTTTAAAAGTCATAAAGGTTATTGTATAAACTAAAAATTCGTTATCGTCCTTTCTCACTCGAGGCCACGCCGATCAACAGTCTATAGGTTTCTCTGTCTACGTTATAATCAAATAAAAACTTATGCGGACTATGGTGATTTGTTTATCGTTATAATAATATCGACATAGTCCACGCCTTACGTTGCTTACGTATTTAGACAGCGCCATCAGTGTATTGACACGTGTACAATTTGATGGTATGCGTAAACGCAATGTACACAAACACAAATGCTGTAGTGTGCGTTTATAGTGACGCGATTTAATTTTGCATTTGTAGTTAAGTATACAGTTGAGTGGTTTTCTTACGCCCCCCTGATGTTGACAGAATTTTTGTTTAGGAATTAACGCGCATGGCCTCTCCAGTTGGTTGAATACTCAAAGGCTAAACCTAAACTCAACTCTCAATCACACTAATCTATAAAGGTACTCTGTGATCTGTGATCAAATAATAAAGTAGGTATATATACTAACAAAAGTAAAGAAAATAGTGTCCCAGACATGGAGCTTACAGAACAAAAAAAGTACTCTGTGAATAACACTAAAGCCTTATTTACATTAAGCCCCTGCCACTGTTCCTCGCGCTGCCGGCAATACTCGCTAAATACTGCCGTAGCAGGATCGCGGTAAGTGTGTATTTACACTCTGCCCTACCACTCACATTACTTTCGGCTTTCGACTATGGCAGACGTCGAAATAATTACAGCGTCCACGCTGCGTCTTCTTGCAATACAAAATTATGTTAATAATTTAAAAAGTTATCAAGTTCAAAAGAAGATAGTTAGATAGAAAATTTATTTGTTTAAAAACATGGTACATAAGATGATCAATGGCGTGGAACTGACATGTTTCGCCATAATTGGCATGCAAAAATGATATGAAATACAGCTAATTACACAAACCCAATGTTACATTTTAAAATTATTGCATTGCTTAAAAGTTAGGTACAAACATTATTTTTGAATTCAAATATGAAAAATTAAATACTTATACAGATCCACTCTATTTGAATTCTTATACAGTAAATTATTCATAAATTAATAATTGAATTATTACATAAATAATGTTAAATATTATATGAGATTAGTTAAGCTATTATTATTTTAATAATTACACTATAGTATAAATTAATTCATAATTTTAATATCAATAAAATTATAATTTAAAAATCTCTGGCTATTATGCAAATATTACCATTTAACTTATTTTACATTTTAATAAATAAATAATCAATATGAGTTACTAATCTTTTTTAGAAATAAAATGTCAATTTTCATTAATTCCTTAAACTAAATTTCATATTAATATAATATATTTGACGAATTTATAATTAATTATGTACATAGGTACCATGTTATCTCAAAAAGAAAGTTCGTATTCGTAGAAGATGATGAATTGTGGTTTTTATCGTTGAAATCTCATATAGTTTTTTCTGATTCCAGCAGTTCTAAAAACTTTATTTTATTTTTATTATTCCACTCGAATGGCATTTTGGTAGATCGTACTTATTTAATGACAAGACGGCACGCACGTCCGTCCATCCAGGCGCTTTGCGCGAAGTGAGCGATGGAGCTGAATGTGAACACTCACTGCCGCTCGCGCTGCCCATCCTTTGACTTCCGCACGAAAAACCGACAATTGAGGGATCGTCGGGCAGTGGCAGCGGCAGCGGCATTGTCAGCGCGAGTAGCCTGTTTACATACTGCCCTGCCCACTGCCCTGCTCACTTCCCTGCCCAACAGGGCTGAATGTAAATGGGGCGTAAGGGAGTTAAGGTACCTATTCGATGCGCGACTAGGGATGAAACGATAAATCAATTCTTTCAAACATTGATATATCGTTCATAAACATGGTTCTTTATGAGTTATGTTTTTTAGGAACGATATTCTGTCGTCAAAGGTTACGAAATAACCGACTATTCGAAGGTATAAAATACCGTACGTTAAAAGTTGCTAACGATGATTATCACGAAGTTTATGTTGGCAAAAAATAAATATTCGTAACAAAATATGTCAATGTTAGATAACGTCTAAATTTTCAAAATTAGAAGGTTTACTAGTATTTATCAGAAATAACTCAATCCCGAAAGTTTTAATTACGAATCAACAAACAGGCGGATGGTCTTTCAGGCAAAAATAAATATACTTGAACTTCAGAAGTACGATTGTCTTCTATCGGTAATTCAATTTTCGATGTAAACTGGTAGTCATTTGTGTATGTACAAATATTAAAAATGGACTGAAATTGTTTTATTCATTTTCTTCTTAATAATTATATTGTTTGAGCTTTAACTTAAGGAATAGCTTAAATACAGTCTGATATATGAGTTAATAGTTATTTTGTAATGGAAATTATTTTATCGGCTTACGGTACTTCGTATTTCGTTACTATCATTTTTCTGAAATATTGATTTTTATGGATGAACGATTATTCACCTTTTTGTATTTCGGTATAGTTTCATAGATGTATTCAGAAAACGCAATAATACTCAAGGTAACGTATGTAACTACCATAAAAAATTAACGCATCAAATCATGAGAAATAAAATTAAAGAAGAAGACGAGTTTCATATATTACTTGTGGGATTTCATGAAAGGGTTATTTCGCGGGCTACATCGCTTAGATAAGATCTATTTGCCTATCGTGGCAACTTCGGTATCCCGTGAACGGTTATTTTCAGAGGGTGGATCTACAATCATCCAGGAGAGAAACCACTGAAAAGGCACCAGATTGTAAAAATTGTTATTTTAAAATTCAATTCGAAGGAAATAAACGTAAAAGTAGAAAAATATTTAATTGATTCTTGTTTTCATATAATTATTCGATAAAATTAAGTGTGTAAAAATAAATAGTGTAAAACTTCCTAAAATAACATAAATGTAATGTTTGATTATTATACTATTTTGTTTCATTTCTGTTCAAAATGATTATTACTTATGTATGTATGTATATATTTAAATGATGATATAAAATCGATATATCGTACATAGGCATTGATGTTTTTAATGAGCGATATTGCATCCTACAGATGTGCTTACTTGGAAATATTACGACTAGAGTTAACTCAAGTTCAAATTCACACAACTCGAACTAAAGTCGAGTTAGGCAACTAGAGTTAGCAGAACGGAACACAGTAAATGATTTGTTACAATTACTTTAAAAATATCGATTCAATAAATATATGTATATCCTTTTTTCACTTGTCCAGCCCTATAGCTGAGTAAGGGCGTAAAACCAGGGTAGTGTAGTAACTGACGTCCCTAACTAGGGGCCACGCCCACCCTTCATTTAGGGCCCTGATTCGGGGTGGTACACAAACTAATAAGAGTACTAACGTGTAACAGGGGCATAAAGCATAGCACGCCCGTCCTTGAAAATTTGTAGAATTTATAGCGGCGCTGCCGTCGGTAAGTAGTGACGGCGAAGTTAGCTGTTCATGAGTACAAGTGGATGAAGTTAGTAGAATAATGTACAAATTTTCTTCGCGGCATTGGTGCGAAAATTTTCATGCTCAGTAATTTTTCAATTTTTGGCAAAAAGAAACATTAAAAAATGGAGAAATATTTTATTGTGCGTGGATGTGCAAGTGGTTTAGCATCTGATCGGATAAATAGACTGAAAATGAATTTTATTGAGCGAAGTTAGTGATCGCAGCGCCTCACTTATGGTGTCCATATTTCTGGGACACTATTTTCTACGGCGATTGTTCTCCTGTTCTCTAACCTCCATGGTCCCTCCATGGTCTTGTAAGCTTTATACTATGCCAAACATGAGAGTAAGTTCATTCGTATCTTCTGATTTATTAAAAAAATGATATCTTGTAGTAGTATTATTCCGGTGCTGTAAAGCGCTCGAAATGTCGGGTATTTATAGTTAAATATACGCGATAAAATCCATAAAAACTAGTATTATTTCAATTACTGGTTTAGTTGACAATGGTGATGTAGTGAGGACTGAACTTAGAATAGAGGTATTCTAAAAACTATAAACAGCCGATATCATATTCATTTTGTGCTTGCAGTACAAAAAAAAGCTGAATTAGCCTTAATGATTAAAAGAAATATAAGAAAATTGAAGGGGTCTGGCTTTAAAATCCTTGCTACTGTATGTGACCAGGGAACATCAAATGTTAGTGCCAAGTGGAATATAGTAGATAAATATTGAAATATATATACAGGGTAACCCTGTATATATATTTCAATATAAATTATATTGGTTAAGTCGACTTCGATCCTTTAGGGGGTTGTAATTTGCATCATTACCGACTATTACGACTATGAAACACCATACATCAAACCTAACCGTTTTCAAGATATTGGACATTTAAGTTTTTTTTATAAAAATTGTCAACTTTTTGTCAATTGTACTATTTTTTTGTAATTTGTGCATCTTATTTTATTTTTCTTATAACTTTTGTTGTAGTAGATAAGTTGCCTTATTATTTAAAATACCAAGATAAACTAAATTTTATGTTATTTTATTTCGATTAATTTACTTTGTATACTGTCATTACTGTTGGATTTATTAATTTAAAAATTGTTACTTTGATGAAATATATTGATTGATCGACATTTATTTATTTATTTCTGAAATTGTGTAGATTGCTTAATTCTTAATTTTTTTACTGGTTATGGTTGTAAATTACCTGAATAAAGATGATTATTATTTTTAAATTGAGTTTTCTTTTATATGATTTACCTTTGATTACATAATTCTGCAACTAACTAGTTTTGTGCCTATATGCACAAAACTAGTTAGTTGCAGAATTATGTGATCTTGTAAAATTAATTAAAAATAATCAGTACACCAGGGATGGGGCTGTACTATATATAGAATATATTTATAGATAGATATATCGTCCGTTTAGTTCGACAACTCCACTATAGATGTCTCTGTACCACGGAATCGACTAGCAACTCTATTCCAGGTATATATAATGTACTCTGTGGTATTATTTTTGAAGTTACTTAAGAAGACATCACGTCTTGAATTTACGACATGATTAAGACTTTCGATGGGGAAGCGCGGGAAGTTCTGAAGTAGGCGGGCGTCCTTTTTTGGCTAAACTTTTGAAAATTAAATTAAGTTGATATTACAGGATCAGTTAAGTTGTAAAGTATATATATATTAGTAGTTATTGTTGATTATTTATAGTTTTAGCTTGATTTCTTCATCTGGTAAGTCATTTCATTGTATAATATGTAAATAGGATTTTTCTCTTGGCGTCCATGTTGGAGCCCGAAGACCCTGGAGGGACATCCCTCCAAGTGTCTCATGTAGTCACAATCGATGCGTCGGGAATGGAAACGGAAGGTTCAATTATAGATACAGACTGTTCGGAAAACACGAAATCGGTGAAAAGAAAGAGAATTTCAGCTAGAAACCAAAAGAAGAGAAGGAATCACAGACAAACGGGTCTATCAGATTGCCAACTTTCCCCTAACGATTTAAAGGATAATGTTATTACTAAATTGCTTGATTCTGACGATAAAAACACTGAAATTCACCATAATGATGACACTCACTCTAACAATATTACAAGTAACCCCCGCGCTGCTAGGTTGCTTTACCAGGCGTCAGATCCTGCGCCTTATGTTGTCCATGTCCAAAAAATCTTACAACCAAATCAAACTGGATCTATTCACCCAGTACAATTTGGATTATTCCTTAAAAAAATTTAATAAAAAGCATTGTAGAGGGAAGCATCAAAAAAATTGGAAGAAACAGATTGTATTTACAATTTGAAACATTTCAGGATGCTAACACATTTCTAAATCACAAATCTCTTGATGTTAATAAATACAAAGCATTTATTCCAGCCTTCACTATCACCCGCATGGGAATAGTGAGAGGTGTTCCATGTGATTGGGATGAGAAAGATATAATGGAAAATATAGACCTTCCGCAGAACTGTGGAAGTATTTTGAAAGTTCGGAGATTAAACAGAAAGGTATATGACGGCGAAACGCCCAAGTTCATTCCAACTGAGACTGTAGTTCAGTCATCTATCGGCTAAATATGATAATGTTCTAAAAAAATGGAAAGTCTACATAAGGAGAATGAAGGATGTAAGTCTCGAATAACACTTCTCGAAAACAAGATAGAACTTATGGAACGCTCTGCTCTTGCCTCCACCATCGAAATTAGAAATGTACCTAAGATGCGATTCGAAAATAAACAGGCTCTTTGTGAATTATTGAAACATGTTGGCTTAGCCCTTAATCATCCAATCGAGGACAACGATATCTGTGACATTTACCGTATAAAATCCAAGTTTAAAGAGGATACCCCCATAATCGCAAGGTTGAATACCACCTCCATTAAGGAGTCAATAATTCGCTCAGTAAAATCATTTAATAAACAAAACCGGGATATGAAACTTTCTTCTAAACACCTACAAATCGACGGACCACCACGCCCAATATTTGTCTGCGAAGCTTTGACTGCCAAAGCTAGGCGGTTATTTCACCTTGCTAAAGAATTTGCTAAGACTAATAATTATAACAGATGCTGGATCTCATACGGAAAAATATTTCTAAGGAAGATAGATGGCTTGCAGTCCATAAAAATCGATTCGGAAGAAGACTTAAACAGACTTAAGTAACTAGGCTCAGTGAACAAAATAAATATCGCTCCATTTTCTGATTGGTTTATTATATACGAGTATAAGATGGTACACTTTTGCATGCTTCTTCTGTATTTTACTTTTATTAACATAATTATATATTATATTTTACATTGCAACACACATTCATACTTTTTACGCATAAAACATAAACTTCTACCTATTATATTTACAGACAATAAAAAATTTAATTATATTTACAAAACCAAACGTATGCTTACATTTTATTACGATGGAATGAATACAAAAACAGTACTTTGTGTTATTAAAATATACTACACCTTCTTTCAAATTATATTTGAATTCCCAAACTTAATATTAGTTTTTTGCGATAATAAATTGAAGACAATAATTGGTATTCGTTATAAATCCATGTGTTATTGTCGTGCTTTGCAGACTTTGACTATAATTATAAGACCAATAAAAAAATATCTCCATAAAACAATACGAATAATTATCACAATATCCCAATCGTTTGAAATGCTTCTCATTACTCTAAATGTATTATTACCTATTGTGGTTATAAATAAATTTCCCTATGTTAAGCAGTATATTGCATTCGTAAGTCTTGGATTGTTTTTGGTGGAATATATACTGCTAATGTATAACTTAGAACGTCCATTGGTTACTATACCCGCAAATTATATAAGGCATGCACTTTCATCTTACCTACTCCTTAATAAAATAAAAAAATTAGGAATTTCAACAAAATAATAGTGCATCTAACCTTGTTTAGTATTTTTAGACTTTTTGTGTTTAAAATTAGTTTTTACTTTCTTATAATAATATACTTTGGTTTACTTTTTACACAATATTCATTACTATTGTATAATATATCGGCATCAATTGATTGGAATAAGCAGCTATCTCTTTATAAAATTCAATAATTTAAATGAAATTACACAGAATGTTGACAATGTTACTGTATCGGATACGGCGAGATGCGATACACAAAACTTCTATTTATTAAATATTGACGAAAGTACATGCCTCACAATAATACAACAAAACATTCGCAGTATCTCACGTAATATAGATGACTTCCTAGTTCTTTTAACGCAAATTAGAATACAATGTGATATTATTATTTTAACCGAGTGTTGGCTATTGTGCAATTCCATAATACCACAAATACCTGGATACACATATTACAAGTCTGTAAAGACCTATAACCAAAATGATGGTATCGTAATTTATTACAAAAATGATATTGGGGTTTTAATTACGGAACCCATGTTTTCTGAAGGAAACTGTGTGGTAATAAAACACAAAAGTATTGCTATAGTTGCAATTTATCGTTCGCCTAGCTTTCAAAATGTAGACTTGTTTTTACAATCTTTAAATGTAATTCTTACGTCGTTGTCTTCCCATAAAAACTTATCTGTGATGGGCGATATAAATATAGATATAGCAAATTATACAACGGATAACAGATCAACTGAGTATCTTAATCTAAATGCATTTCACGGACTTCTTCCTGCTCATAATATGCCTACTAGGCTCAATGCTTGTTTAGATCACGTTATGATACGGTCAACTATGGCAGCCACTACAGTAGTGTGTAATTCGACGGTAACTGACCATCAAGCTGTGATATTATGTTTAAACACCAAGCAAAAAAATAATTTAACATCTAGAACTCGAACAAAAATTGATTATGACAAAATTAGGCTAGAATTAGAACAAAATAACTTTGATTTTGTATTCAAATGTTCTAACGCAAATGAGGCTGCTACACTTTTTGTATCATATTTCCAACAATTATTAATAGCGAATACAATTAAAGCTACAATTTCGAACCGCTTAAGACCTATTAAACCCTGGATTACAGTAGGAATTTTAAAATGTATACGAAATCGTGATAATTTATTTAAAAAATATAAATCTTTTCCTGACAATAATATCATAAAAATAACATATACTAGATATCGAAATTATTGTAACTCCATGATTAAAAAAGTTAAAATGGCTTATTATAGAGATAAAATTAGTAAAGCAGGTAAAGATAATAAAAAACTTTGGGAAACCATTAAAGAGATATCAAATACCACGAAAACGAAAACTGATTCCACCGAACTGCTTAACAGCGCGAAGAAACCTCAAGAGGCTATCAATTCAATTAATAATTATTTTGTAAATGTAGGTAAACAACTTGCTGATAATATTGCAGTTAAGGAAAGGGTTACAAGTTCTTTAGCAATTAGATCAATACAGAACTGTACGTCGTCCTTTGTAATACTCGAAACTGACGAAGAAGAAGTTTCCAGACTCATCATGAGCCTAAAAAACAAATGTGCTAATGGATGGGACAATATCTCTAACTGTTTTATAAAAAAAATTAAAGAATATATTGTTGGACCATTGACATATATATGTAATCTTTGCTTTAATGAGGGTGTATTTCCTCAAGTTTTTAAACGGTCTATAATTCATCCTATTTATTAATCTGGAGACAGAGAAAATGTCGGCAACTATCGACCGATCTCAATTCTACCATGTTTTTCGAAAATAATTGAACGAATTATAAACAAACAACTCACGAACTACTTAGAAAGTAAAAAACTTCTATCCCCCAACCAGTTCGGTTTTCGGCAGGGCAGATCCACTGATGAAGCAGTGCACGACTTAACAGATTACGTAGTTAAAAATTTGGACAAAAATAATAAAGTTATTGGAATTTTTTTGGATCTCGCCAAGGCGTTTGACACTGTGTCTACCTGCAGAAAAGTTGGAATTATGTGGTATTAGAGGAAAGCAACTTGCTCTATTTAAAGATTATCTATGTGATAGAACACAATGTACTAAATTCGGAGATTACATTAGTCACGAGGCATTAATTACCTACGGTGTGCCCCAAGGCAGCATTCTAGGTCCCACATTATTTCTCGTCTATATAAACGATCTCACTTCTATTCAGCTTCCCTATGGACATATAATATCATATGCTGATGACACATGCCTTCTTTTTTCTACAAATTCCTGGGAAGCTGTTCAGGATGCTGCCCAGATGGGGCTTGATTTGATGAATGAATGGTTGCAAAGTAATTCTCTTACCTTGAATTCTGAAAAAACCAAATATATTGCTTTCACAATACGTAAAGAACGCCTTGATCATATTATCAATAAACCACTGATCTCGCACAAATGTCTCTCAAATATTAATATAAAATCATGCAAATGTAACAAAATAGAATTAGTCCATAACATTAAGTATCTTGGTATAATAATAGATTCCAACCTTTCATTTAAAAATCATATAGAAGTATTATCCAATAGACTATCTAAATTAATATACATATTCAAAAATGTACGCCATGTGCTAGATAAGACAGCTTTAACACGTATCTACTATGCACTGGCGCAAAGTCTTCTTACTTACTGCATCACCTCGTGGGGCGGTGCTCCTAAAACAAGTATGAAGCGCGTAGAAATATCACAAAGGGCCATTTTAAAATTTAGTTACAAGAACGTATTCAGCTAATTGTTTTATTTTTAATAAGATGACTAATGTTTAAACGTGGTTTAAAATTTAAGATTTATTTTTTTTACAATATTTTTTTATTTTGTACATGCATAATTTTTTTTGGTTGTATCTTAACCTACACTATAAATAACTGATTTATATGAAATAAGGTCCGCTCCTTTTAAGGTTTTGTTTAATTTATAGTTTTAGATTTTCGGTATTCATTGACCATTTGGCAAGATTTTTTCAGTTAGCCCAATGGTATCACAAAAATATACCTAGGGACATCTAGCGGAATTTCAGAAAAAGAAAAATTCTGTTTCTGGCGGATTTTTTTCTGTTAGGGACTTTAAAATTTGTAGAACGGCAACCCTGGTTTAGTCATGTCATGCGTGGTAATCTCTATTCTCTAGACTAGGTACTGTTTATAAAATGAAATGAATTGATCGGTGGATCAGAGATAAAGTTTTAAGTTTTTAAGAGTTTTTTGATAATTCTACTCCTTAATTTAACAAATCGAGTATTGTGATTAAAAAAGATAAATCTTATTTCAGAGAGTTGTATCTTATTAAATAGCTAAATAAACATTTTCAGTTCAATTGCTTGTTAAATATTAATAAAAATGTCTTCCGACACGGCACAAGTCAGTTCCCTGCCATTACCACCAATGCAATATATAAATTTTTACACGGATGAAAATGTACGAAGAAATAGAGCACCTCTCCCACCACGTCCAATACATGATTCTTATTCAATGTTCGGACATGCATTTAATGCTGATGATACAATAATAAGGTCTCTAGAAAGTCAAGTAAGTGACTGCACAAAATATTTTACTTGAATTACGGCTATTTTCAACATTTTGTATTATTTTAATAAATTTACTACCATATATTTTTTTCATATACATCAATTGCTTTTAGGGCTTTCGTCGGTTATATCCTATGCATTTTGAGAGGCGACGAGAATTAAAGAAATTAAATCACTCTTTACTAGTGAATTTTTTAGATCTCTTGGACTTACTTGTTCACTGTCCTGATTCACCAAAAAGAGCTGAAAAGGTTGAAGATCTGAGTTTATTGTTCATACACATTCATCATTTATTAAATGAATTCAGACCACATCAAGCTCGGGAGACATTAAGAGTAATGATGGAGCTTCAAAAAAGACAGCGTGTAGAAACTGCTATGAGGTAGCTTAATTTTTTTACCTATGATTTAAAATTAGTACCTAAACTACTGAAAATTATTTTGTCTATGATGACATCCATCTAGATAAACTTGGATAGTAAAACATGAAAATTCAAAATTGTAACCAAACTGTTAGAGCTGTTTCTGATACAAATAAATAAAATTAAAGTGTGTTTGCAATGTAAAAACATTAGTAAATAACAGTTTCTTACTAAATGCATATTATGTATATACAGTACTTGTAACAAAAAAAAACAATTTTTAATGTTGTTGGGTTAAAACAAGTAGGTGCTTGTATTGATGCATTTACTTGCAACATTACAGTAATATCATATATAATATGTTTATAATAAAAGCAACTGCACTGTTGACAGCTTGCAACTGTATTTATATTAGAGCCAAGTACCCGGTTGACCGAGCTTTGCTCGGTATTTTTCGCTCAGTTTTTTTTTAATTCGTGTGTTTTGGAAATTATATTTAGATACTGGAGACGCCAGCAACTTAAGGTATCTTCGATAAAGATTTAGTGGACTGTAATTTTGGTGCATACGGCAAAGGGGAAAATAAATAGGTGGGATAGCACGCACTGACCTGATGAGGACTGCCGCGCCTTCCTCCTGGAGTGTCCGCTATACAGCGAGCTCGCCACGTGGTTCGGCGCACACGCACTCTCGGAACAGTCTCGTGAAGTCCCACACTCTCCACCTTTGCCCTTACGGGGGCGTCTCACACTTTTATGAGTTACAAAGACACAATGTCTGATGCGGTGAATATTAAACATAAACAGGAGAACTCAATGTTCATCCTGCGCGGTTTGCAGTTAATGTACATAAGACGCGACGGGTGGCCGTGCGTTGCGGATGGCGTAATATCACTTAGTATAATGACGCGCGCCGAGATCCTCTTTTTCACCTCGGCGGCAGCGCGTGCGGTAGGAAAGGGAAGGAAGGAAGGAAACAAAAAATATGCACTAGTCATGTTGATAAAGTAGATATAACTTAGGACGAACTCAATGCGATATGTAATGTAATGTTGATAAAGTAGATTGTTAACTGGCGTTACCATTTCCTCCCGCCCTTAAAGGGTCACCTTTAAAAGACAACCGTAATATAAAAGTAAAAGGAAAACAAATAAATAAGCGGTATATAAAGTGAGAGGATGCGCTCAATGCGCATGTCTCATCTACTAACCTTACTTGGTAAGCGAGAAAATGTATACATAAATATAATATTGCGGTTTAATACTTTTTTAATATATATAAATATAAACTTAATTCCTAATTTAGATAAATAATTATAATCAAAATAATCGTGATTTATTGTCTTGGGAGAGGGCAAATACGAGCAACAGGACGGAGATATTTTCCCTTAGTAGTTCTCACGGTCACTACTCGAACTACGCCATCCTTCGAAGGATGAACAGACTCGACAATCGCTAATGGCCAAGCAAGGGGCGGTTCATTATCATTTATCACAATTACAACCATGCCTGGTACGATAGCCGTAGACGGGGTGTTCCACTTCTGACGAACTTGTAATCCGTGAAGGTATTCCGTCCTCCACCGGTCCCAAAACGACTGAACTAATTTATCCAGTAAAGAATGCCTGTGTAACAGACTGGTAGAGTCAGATTTGACTTTGGGTGCGGGTAATGACAATAAAGGTGCGGTATTCAAAAAATGACTCGGAGTAAGAGCTGAAGGCTCTGCAGGATCAGAACTTAATACTGTCAAGGGCCGCGAGTTTAGCAAGCACTCAATTTGCGCAAGAACAGTATTAAGCTCTTCGTATGAAAGTAACTGATGTCCGATAACTCGGAACAGATGCGTTTTTACGACTTTGATCATACTCTCCCAGGCGCCTCCAAAATGAGGAGAGTTGAGACAGATGAACTTCCATGTTATACGATTCTCAGCACACTCTTGCTCAAGCTTTGGGCGGTATTCAACGTTTAGAAATTTATAGAGATCGCGAAGATACGAAGCGGCACCTTTAAAATTCGTTCCATTATCCGAATATAAAAACTGAATCGGCCCTCGTCTAGAGAGGAAACGTTTAAGCGCAGCGAGGAAACTAGAACTACTAAGATCTGTAGCGATTTCTATATGTACAGCTCGAGTCGTGAGGCATGTGAAAACACATAAGTACGCCTTCTCGCTGCGTACACCACGACGACGTACAGGAGTGTATGCGATAGGACCGGCATAATCGCAGCCCGTGTGTGTAAATGCCTTAATAGCTTGTCTTACACGACTATGGGGAAGATCAGCCATCAAAGGGTAAGTTGGACGGTGCCTAAGCCGGAAACATATATTACACTTGTAGACTCTGCTTCTCACAGTGCGGCGTGCGGAAAGTATCCAAAATTTTTGACGGAGCAATGACAATAACAATTCAGGCCCAGCGTGTAAATTTTTAATATGATAATAGTCAATGATCATGTTCACTACATGATCACTGCGCGGGAGTATAATTGGATGTTTTTGCGTGTAATCTAATGCGGAGTTCGAAAGACGACCACCAATGCGGATTAAACCATTCTCAATAAAAGGCCTTAAACGATTGAAAGCGGGCGAGCAAGGTTTGTTACCTTCAATATTTAAATATTCCACTGTAAAATGCTGTTTTTGCAGGGCGCGGAGGATTATAACCTCAGAGAAACTGAGATCATCAGCGGTCACTACAGAAGTGTTGCGGCGGGGCAATAATTTAGCAAACTTACACACGTACGCAATTATACGTAGAAGTTTACTCCAAGAAGAGATGCGGAATGCGAGCTCATAAATCGCAGAATTACAGACGGATGTGCACACAGTGTGCGACAAAATCTTCTTCTCAGGCATATTTGCAATAACCTCATTGTCTAAAGTACGAAGAGGCCATTGAGATGTACGTAAAGCATTAATATTAGAACTTCCATCAAGAAAACGCTCCATCGTGGAAGTGTTTATGTGGATGTCCGAGGACATATCATATATTTTTTGCACTATTTCAAATAAAGCATCTCGTTTAGCTAACAATAAAACCAACTCAGCATCAGGTGTGCCCTCATTATCCGAGGAATCGCTATTATTCGATGCTATTTGTTTTTTAGGCGGCATTACAACTTAAGTTATGCGGCAAAAATAATATAATTATAAGCGGGTAGTATGTAAGCGACTTCGCTACGCGGTTGAATTATTAAATATTAGTTTTGTTAACGATGAACTTTAATTGTTAACTTTTATAATAATTATGAAGTTATTTATAACGAATATAATGCTTAAATATATGTGCAAATAATAAATGTAATTTAACAGTATAATCTATAGATGTAGTTAAAAGTTGATGACGTGATGTGAACATACAACAAATAATTTATATAGATAATTATATGCTTATTCATTCTATGAATATAGTTTTAAAATTACTATGAATGTCACCTATTAGGACCTATTCTAGTGTTCTAATAAGGGCGGGGTTAATCCGAAGTCGGATTAAAATATAAATAATTAATTATATAAACGCTTATTACGATAACGATCTAATAAGGGCGGAAAGTCAAGGTCAATCCAGCGAGAAGTGACCATTAAAAAATGGAGACGCCAGCAACTTAAGGTATCTTCGATAAAGATTTAGTGGACTGTAATTTTGGTGCATACGGCAAAGGGGAAAATAAATAGGTGGGATAGCACGCACTGACCTGATGAGGGCTGCCGCGCCTTCCTCCTGGAGTGTCCGCTATACAGCGAGCTCGCCACGTGGTTCGGCGCTCACGCACTCTCGGAACAGTCTCGTGAAGTCCCACACTCTCCACCTTTGCCCTTACGGGGGCGTCTCACACTTTTATGAGTTACAAAGACACAATGTCTGATGCGGTGAATATTAAACATAAACAGGAGAACTCAATGTTCATCCTGCGCGGTTTGCAGTTAATGTACATAAGACGCGACGGGTGGCCGTGCGTTGCGGATGGCGTAATATCACTTAGTATAATGACGCGCGCCGAGATCCTGACGACGTGTTCCACTTCTGACGAACTTGTAATCCGTGAAGGTATTCCGTCCTCCACCGGTCCCAAAACGACTGAACTAATTTATCCAGTAAAGAATGCCTGTGTAACAGACTGGTAGAGTCAGATTTGACTTTGGGTGCGGGTAATGACAATAAAGGTGCGGTATTCAAAAAATGACTCGGAGTAAGAGCTGAAGGCTCTGCAGGATCAGAACTTAATACTGTCAAGGGCCGCGAGTTTAGCAAGCACTCAATTTGCGCAAGAACAGTATTAAGCTCTTCGTATGAAAGTAACTGATGTCCGATAACTCGGAACAGATGCGTTTTTACGACTTTGATCATACTCTCCCAGGCGCCTCCAAAATGAGGAGAGTTGAGACAGATGAACTTCCATGTTATACGATTCTCAGCACACTCTTGCTCAAGCTTTGGGCGGTATTCAACGTTTAGAAATTTATAGAGATCGCGAAGATACGAAGCGGCACCTTTAAAATTCGTTCCATTATCCGAATATAAAAACTGAATCGGCCCTCGTCTAGAGAGGAAACGTTTAAGCGCAGCGAGGAAACTAGAACTACTAAGATCTGTAGCGATTTCTATATGTACAGCTCGAGTCGTGAGGCATGTGAAAACACATAAGTACGCCTTCTCGCTGCGTACACCACGACGACGTACAGGAGTGTATGCGATAGGACCGGCATAATCGCAGCCCGTGTGTGTAAATGCCTTAATAGCTTGTCTTACACGACTATGGGGAAGATCAGCCATCAAAGGGTAAGTTGGACGGGGTCTAAGCCGGAAACATATATTACACTTGTAGACTCTGCTTCTCACAGTGCGGCGTGCGGAAAATATCCAAAATTTTTGACGGAGCAATGACAATAACAATTCAGTTCACTACATGATCACTGCGCGGGAGTATAATTGGATGTTTTTGCGTGTAATCTAATGCGGAGTTCGAAAGACGACCACTAATGCGGATTAAACCATTCTCAATAAAAGGCCTTAAAAGATTGAAAGCGGGCGAGCAAGGTTTGTTACCTTCAATATTTAAATATTCCACTGCAAAATGCTGTTTTTGCAGGGCGCGGAGGATTATAACCTCAGAGAAACTGAGATCATCAGCAGTCACTACAGAAGTGTTGCGGCGGGGCAATAATTTAGCAAACTTACACACGTACGCAATTATACGTAGAAGTTTACTCCAAGAAGAGATGCGGAATGCGAGCTCATAAATCGCAGAATTACAGACGGATGTGCACACAGTGTGCGACAAAATCTTCTTCTCAGGCATATTTGCAATAACCTCATTGTCTAAAGTACGAAGAGGCCATTGAGATGGATCTAACGAAGTCCACTGAGGCCCATGGAGCCACAGGGGGTTTGAAACTAATTTATTTGGCGTAACGCCACGTGAAAGTATATCAGCGGGATTCTCAGTACCTGCGACATGATAAAAGTTATCAGCGCGAATATTGTCGGTAATCTGAACAACGCGGTTTGCAACAAAGGTCTGCCACTTGTGTGGCGAACTCTTTATCCAGTACAGAGCTACTTTTGAATCTACAAAGGCATAGACTGATATTGTAAGGTCAAGAGAATAATTGTCGAGTACTCTGCGAAGCAATTTTGAGAGTAAAACCGCTCCACAAAGCTCAAGGCGTGCAATAGATAGTGGTTTCGTCGGTGCGACTTTAGTCTTTGCACAAATCAACTGGACGGTGTTACCATTGACGCTCTTTACATGTATGTAGACTACGGCAACGTATACGTGCTCGCTGGCGTCGGAAAACCCCAGGAGTGACGCAGTACAGTTTTTGGATACACCAACATGTCGCGGGATACGTAAATCATTAAGAGCTGGTAATTCAGCACAGAATTGCCTCCACATCTTAATAATTGGCGGTGGTGGTATGTCGTCCCAATCTAAATTAAGTTGCCAAAGCTGCTTTATTAACAATTTGGCGTACGCGACTGTGGGAGCAACGAAACCCATTATGTCCCACAGGCGAGCGACAGTAGATAAGATGGCGCGCTTAGTGCACGTCACATCAGCGGGAACAGATATCTTAAAATAAAAGGCGTCACTATCGGTAGACCAATGCAAGCCTAGTATTTTATGTGGCATTGATTTATCGAACTCTACTTCTCCTGTAATTTTATGGGAAGTAGGGAGGTCATCTAAAACAGATCGACGGTTGCTATGCCATTTTATCAGGTCCCATTGGGCACCCTTGAATAAGTCTATCAGCTGCCGAGAGGTCTCACTGGCCTCGGATTCACTGGGCATAGAGAACGCGATGTCGTCCATATATAGCGAAGTAAATGCGATACGACTCGCAAGCGGATACTTTGCGCCGTCGTCATCAATGAGCTGTCTTACCGTGCGCAATGCATGGTATGGACTCGAAGTTAAACCGAAGCACACGCGATTGAAGTGGTATAACACAAGTGGGTCTTGTGGACGGAAGCGGTATAGGAAGCATTGGTAACGACGATCAGAATCGCGAACAACTATTTGCAGAAATTGTTGGCGACAGTCGGCTGTCATAGCGATTGGATGTAAGCGGAAAGTTAAAATTATATTGAACAAGTCGCCTTGCAAATTTGGTCCTGAATGAAGAATATCATTTAATGATCGCCCAGTGCTAGTCTTACTGCTAGCATCCAGGACGATGCGCAGACGCGTTGACTTCTTATCTTCGCGTAAGACTCCATGATGCGGTATGACATATATTGGAGCGGGTTCATGAGAGTCATACGGCGGTGCGGGGGATATATAATTTTTAGCTAAGTATTCCTTTATGACGTCATCATATGCTAACCTTAATGTAGGCGAGGCTTGAAGTTTCCTCTCCAAGCACATGAATCGTCGTCGAGAGGTTTCATAAGAATCTCCGAGAGAGTAAACGTCATCTTTAAATGGCAGGCCAACAATATATCTACCAGTAAAAGGATCGCGGGATGTCGTAGATTTATAAAACTCTTCACATTCAATGTCTGAAGGACACTGAATGGGCGGTGCGGAGGGTGGCTGTTCAAGCTCCCAAAATCGTTGCACTAATTTGTCAACGATAGGAGACTCTAGAACTGAGCAGCACGTTAAAGAATGATTTACCTGAAGTGTCGGCACTGAGCCCATAATAACGTAACCAAATACCGTACTCAAAGCCGAGGGCCCGGACAAGTCGTTAGACGAATAAATTACGTCTGGACATAGTAAGTGCGGGAAAGGGGATGCGCCTATCAAAACATCAATTTTATTAGGCATGCTATAACATTCATCAGCGAGTCTTATGCCATGGAAGTGTGATGAGACAGATGTGTCTACCACAGCAGTGGGCAAAAGGTCGGTGATTTGATCAACAACTAGCGTTGAAATATTGAAGTTAATATTCGAGTCGAATCGTGAGAAAATTTTAATATCAATCGATTTCGATTTTACAATTTTTTCAACTCCACCGAATCCCTTTACTACAGTACATTCGGTATCGTGTTGTTGAACGCCTAAACGATGACAGCACTCTTTAGTCATAAAATGGCTTTGAGCCGCGGAGTCTAATAATATACGAATAATTTGTTTCTCTCCCTTAGCATCGTAAGCAAATACTTGAGCGGTTGATAATAAAACAGTTCTCTGCGAACGACTTGCGCGCGCGGGAGGCGGTGAACGTTGAGAAACATTCTTGAACGAAGTACACAGCGCGACGTCTGAACGCGCACCTGCGGTGAGGGGTGGCGAGTGTGCGGGCGCGGGGGTTGTAGACTTCAGTGTAACTGGCTGAAGCGGTGGAGAACGCGCCAGCGCAGGGGAAGCATTATCGCTTCTGCGGTGGAAATGCAACAATGTGTGATGTTTAAATTTACAAACTCGACAACTATAATTTGAAGAGCAACTAGACACTCGATGACTTAAACTGAGACAATTCACACATGCATTGTTACTCTTTACGCATTTAAATCGTTCCTGCGGCGTCATTTTATTAAAGTCTGCACACTTAAATAGGTGTTGATGCACAATATCATCGCACAGACACTTTGAGCAACTAGTCGTCGTGCTTACGTACGCCTGATACTTCGGCGACGAAGTATTATTACAGCGACGATTATTACCGTTACCTCGTCGATTGTTTGGTGCGCTATTAGAATTTGTACTAGAATCGGTGCGTTGCAAAACTTTGGAGCGGGTCTTAATAAAATTTACTAAATCATCAAAGGTAGGTACCATCGGGTTATGACTATATTCTAAAGAGCGAATGGTATCCGGGTCCAGCTTCTTAAGCGCGATATGAAGAACAATTAAGTCCGCGAGATTATCTAACTTTAAGTTTTGTAAAGCGCGCACTGCACTTATAAAGTTATCAGTAAATAAATCAAAATTATTTGCGGTGGCCGATTGCAATGGCTTAAATTCGAACATCTGATTAATATATGTAGATGCTAGCATACGCCGGTCTTCATATTTGTCAACGAGTGCTTGCAATAAAATTTTATAATTTTCAGCGCAAGGAGTTATACCTGAGCATACAGATAGGGCTTTGCCCGTTAGTTTACCTAGCAAATAGTATAACTTTTCAGCGTCGGTAAGCGATGTGTTGTCATGGACGGTTGATTTAAAGCTAGCATAAAATAAAGGCCATGAGCGAATGTCACCCGAAAATGGCATAAGTTCGATAGGCGGAAGTGTGAATCTGGCTTTAGACGGTGTACTAGTACTTTGTGAATTAGATTGCGAATATTGTAAATAAAGCCTATTTATTCTACCGCAAAGAGACTCAAACGCAATGAGGCTGTTGTAATCAGGTTTAGCAATAGGGTTTATTTTTAATAAATGTGAATTATAATTATCTAAGACCTGTTTAAACTCAATACGTAAAGCATTAATATTAGAACTTCCATCAAGAAAACGCTCCATCGTGGAAGTGTTTATGTGGATGTCCGAGGACATATCATATATTTTTTGCACTATTTCAAATAAAGCATCTCGTTTAGCTAACAATAAAACCAACTCAGCATCAGGTGTGCCCTCATTATCCGAGGAATCGCTATTATTCGATGCTATTTGTTTTTTAGGCGGCATTACAACTTAAGTTATGCGGCAAAAATAATATAATTATAAGCGGGTAGTATGTAAGCGACTTCGCTACGCGGTTGAATTATTAAATATTAGTTTTGTTAACGATGAACTTTAATTGTTAACTTTTATAATAATTATGAAGTTATTTATAACGAATATAATGCTTAAATATATGTGCAAATAATAAATGTAATTTAACAGTATAATCTATAGATGTAGTTAAAAGTTGATGACGTGATGTGAACATACAACAAATAATTTATATAGATAATTATATGCTTATTCATTCTATGAATATAGTTTTAAAATTACTATGAATGTCACCTATTAGGACCTATTCTAGTGTTCTAATAAGGGCGGGGTTAATCCGAAGTCGGATTAAAATATAAATAATTAATTATATAAACGCTTATTACGATAACGATCTAATAAGGGCGGAAAGTCAAGGTCAATCCAGCGAGAAGTGACCATTAAAAAATGGAGACGCCAGCAACTTAAGGTATCTTCGATAAAGATTTAGTGGACTGTAATTTTGGTGCATACGGCAAAGGGGAAAATAAATAGGTGGGATAGCACGCACTGACCTGATGAGGGCTGCCGCGCCTTCCTCCTGGAGTGTCCGCTATACAGCGAGCTCGCCACGTGGTTCGGCGCTCACGCACTCTCGGAACAGTCTCGTGAAGTCCCACACTCTCCACCTTTGCCCTTACGGGGGCGTCTCACACTTTTATGAGTTACAAAGACACAATGTCTGATGCGGTGAATATTAAACATAAACAGGAGAACTCAATGTTCATCCTGCGTGGTTTGCAGTTAATGTACATAAGACGCGACGGGTGGCCGTGCGTTGCGGATGGCGTAATATCACTTAGTATAATGACGCGCGCCGAGATCCTCTTTTTCACCTCGGCGGCAGCGCGTGCGGTAGGAAAGGGAAGGAAGGAAGGAAACAAAAAATATGCACTAGTCATGTTGATAAAGTAGATATAACTTAGGACGAACTCAATGCGATATGTAATGTAATGTTGATAAAGTAGATTGTTAACTGGCGTTACCAGATACAAATTACATACTGATGAAATACGAATAATATTTTTTGATCGTAGCGGCATAATAGAAAAAACTGAACTGGTTATTTGATTAAAAATCATGAGTGCAATTAGTTTAATTTAAATTTTGGTGTTTTTAAATAAATACTAAAAAAAAAATTTAAAAAAAGTCGGTCGGCCGGTCTGGGCTCGAACCATGGTGTTACGATTTTGTGACTGCCCAATATACCAATTAAGCTATTTGTAATCATTAATAAACTGTCAAAATTTTCCTTCTTATTCTAACGATATTATAGCAGTTTTTCATTGCCTAAAACACGGACAAATAGACATTTTCTAAAAATAAATCCTAGCTAGATCGATTTATTGCCCCCGAAACTCCCTGCACACAAAATTTTATGAAAATCGTTGGAGCCGTTTCCGTGATTCCGATTATATATTTATATATATACAAGAATTGCTTGTTTAAAGGTATAGGATATATAGAAAATACCTAAAATGTCTTCAAGACAAGAGTCAATTGGCATTTGTTACGCTAAAACAGTGCAATTTACCACTTAGACTACCTCACTTTCTACCAATTGGGATTGTACTTCAGCACTGGTTTATTATGAATAAAAACTAATCTTTTCAATTTACTTATAACATTAATAATAATAAATATGTTAAATGTGTTTCTTGGTTGGTAAAACACTTGGTACCTATTTAATATAATTCACATATATAAGATTTAGATAAAAATACAAGAAAGGATAGGAAGTATGATGGGAAATATTAGAATTCCAAGTAAGAAGAAGTTTTGAAGAGATTTTTTAAGAAAACGGATTAAGCACAAAATACATGGAAACAAGGATTTCCACAAGCATATAGCTGAATCAAAAAATTATTTATTGAAAAAGGAGGATGAATGTACCGGAGTATGCAGGGAAAGAATATTAGAGCATATAAGAGCGGTTTACACCATGCAACAAGCATTTTCACGCAGAAATTGAGAAAGTTTTCATGTGAAAGCTTTAACTCTCCGTATAATTCTATCTCATAATAAGCGAGGGTCATAACTGTTCAGACGTCACAACTTGGATATGGGGCAAAAAGCAAGCTTCATATATTCTTAACGATATGGGCCTATAAATTCTTCTATATTGATACTAAATAATATGTTTATATTTTGCAGATTCCAGAAACACCTGGATAAGGTTCAAGATATATTACAAAATGCACTTCAAAGTCTACCAGATCAAAATGAAATTGAATCAAATTTTAAAGTACCTATAGAGATGCTGGAACATATGGATTGCAGTCCTAGTGACAATGCAAATGCAGATTCTTGCTATGAACTCGACCGTATTATGTGCAGTGTTATTGATAACATGAGATAGACGAATTTAATAAATAAAATTACTTTTAATTCAAACTGATTTGGGAATCCTCAACTTAATACATTAGTGTGCATATTTCTCACATGTCAACAATATTTAAATAAAAAGTTTATAAATGTGAACAAAATGATCTTCAATAATTTTTCAAATAACTATCTTACACAAAACTTTTTAAAAATGGTAAAAGAAAGAGTAAAATTATATTACAGAAAAAGACAGAAGAGAGGGTGTAACATATATTTTACTTTTATTTTTATTGTGATTATTCTTGTGGTCTTTTAACTCGTGAATGGTAACAAAATACCTAGCCATTCTCATTGACCAAAAGTTAAATTGGAAAAAACATATATGTATACTGACAAACCGAGTAAGAAAGTTAATTTATATATTTAGGGACTTACATAGAGTTGCAACATTTAAATAAATTATACACGCCTATAAAGTTTTATGTGAGAGTATAATTACCTAACTATTGCATATATATTTGGGGAGGATCAGTTAAGACATTCCTGCTCAACTTAGATGTTTTTAAAGTTTGCATTGTATTTACCTTTTACATATCTGACTATATCGATTTAAGAGGAAACTTAAGTCCTGTCAGTTAGAAAGCTATTAATTGACAAATGTCTTAGAAGATATCACCAATAAGATATTCCAGAATTGCCAATAACTAAGAAAAGTATGGACAGATGCCCTATCCCTATCAGAACAGTAACTAAGTGTTCTTGTTAAAAAGAAGTACAAATACTTAGCTCCATATTTATATAAAAAATTGAATAGTGCTTGTAAAGCAAAAAGAGAACAACTATGTTACCAAAAGAAAATTATATTGTGGCTCAACACTTGACTACCATGAAACTGAATTACTTTTGGCCTGTAATTAATCTATAGAATAACATATACATGTTTACATATACACACTACCTACAGTATAAGATCAACCTGGGCTAATGCGTCACAATACTTTGAATGGCATATTTATTTAATTATAACAAACATATTATATGCCCCTAAAAGCTATAACTTTTGATACAAGTTAGAAAATTTTATATTTTAATACAATTTCATGGCTTTTCGAATGACTTCTATGAGTCAATGATGTTTCTACGAAAGCTGGAATTTTTAGATGCAATAACTCGCAAGTGGAGGAAATGCGACTGAAACTAGTATTATGTGCTTGGAAGAGCTGATAACAATTTAAATAGAACTAACTTTGAAAAGTACTAATAACACAGCTCTCTATTGCTTGTTAACCAAATTCTGTGCTAAGTTTAGGATACTTAGTAGAACAAAAATATTCGGGGCTGCGTTCTAATTTTTTTTTGTTTCTTGTAGAAATCGCATTCTCCCCATCCAAGATTCCAGGGTTACCAAACATATTTTTTTTCTAATAGGTTCCGTCGATTGTGGCGGCTTTGCCCAATGGGTCTGACTTTGCCCAGTTAGGTGCTTTGACTTACATATATTCGAAAACGCCGAAAATGTTTCAAAATCGTACAACTTTCAATCAATGGTAGAAAAAATGATTATACTACTGGCAACACTGAGTAACGAAGCGAACTCTTTTCTACATCACGTCAGTTGCTTGTCAGACAGCATCGAAGTGGTTGGTGTGTTTTGCGGGCGAATTCTGAAGTGAAAAACTGTTGAAAAGTTTTATCCGTCATCAGTGTGTAAACAATGAACACTATCGGTCTATAATATAATGCGCAAACGCTCTCAATTTCAGAGTTACGATGGTGGGCAATGTCACCTTAGTATATCTGAAACACTCTTGGCAACTTTGCCCACCAACATATTACCGTTAGGGTTCCTCTTCTTCTTCTTAGTTTAACTATATGGCCCTTGGTATTGTGATAATGTCACAATAATTCTGCCAATGTCCGGTTAATCTTCATTTTATCTTCTTATACTTCACAATATGCTGATGCGTCACATTGCGAAGCCCTTGGGAGATTTTGACGGTAGCTCAACCTAGCGGACAGTTGATGACGACAGCCACTCAAGTTCATAAGGCGCCTAAGCGATCAAAATAACTTGAGGTTTATATCGACATCAAAGCACTTGTTTCGTCGTTTTCTCTAATAGTTCACACGCGTGGACACTTAATTCACAAAATCGCATCACTTTTACGAATCAAAATCCACTTCGAACCATTATTCAAGCGACAAAACAGGAGCGACAATCCGTTCACGGCCAAGTTCCCGCCAAAACTCACCGTTAGGGTTGTCAACTTATCATGTCACTAAAATATATAAATATAGGTAATAAAATTGTAACAGGTCGATGTCTGTATATGAGAGATATATAAGAAAAAATAAATTTAGGGGTCTCTATAAATGCTATAGAAGCCAAAAATACTGTTTATAGAAATTTGTCTTTCTGTCTGTTTGTCACTCTATCTGTATTATTGTTTGCGCACCACGCAAACACCACAAACTGCACCAAATTAAATGCGTTTTTTTTGTTGTATTGCTGAAGGTCTAACTTAAACACTAGCTAACTGTGCTATTCAGACATTGCACTATCACGGGAATAACAAAACCGTGGATTAACCATACGAACGGTGCGACCGTTTGTATGGTTTGTCCACGGGTTTGCCTTTTTGCCTAATTATAACCTGGGGGTTTCTGTGTATATTTTAATACAGCTAAAACGTTTTTTTTAGTATGAGTGACAAAAGTCGACCCCGCAGTGCTACGAAAAAAAAAGAAATAGAAGAAGACTAGGATCTAGAAGTTACAAAGACAATTCCAATTTAGAAGCGACAGTAGCCTAATGGCAGGGCGCGATCGCGAACTCAAAAGATCGTGGGTTCGAATCCGCCATTTGACTACTGTCGTGAACCACTCCTAACACAAGCATTTTTTCAAGCTTACCAGGAGTGGTTAAAAGGAATATTAGTAATGTTAATTAATAAGATTACTAATATTTTTCAAAAAAAAATCCATCGAGATGTTGGAGGTACTTAGCTGTCGAAATGATAGAAAAAAAATTCTGATAGACAGGCTGAAAAGCAATTCTGAATCCCACGTCGAACGCTATTAAATAAATCGAAAAAATTGCATATGAAACTAGCTGGGGGACAAAAGAAATTAACAGACGAAGAAGAGGAAAAACTGGTGAAAGTACTGATTGCTACTGCTGATTATGGAACCTCGATGAACAAAGTTGGATTTGAAAATGCTTGTTTTTAAGTATTTGCAAAAAAATTCCCGTACTGATATTTTTGGTAGTAAAATGCCCGATGATGCGGGGGTTAAACATTTTTTGCAAAGACGTTCCTCAAAATTGACAGAAGAACAACGCAAAATATTAAACGAGTCCGAGCTGAAAAGGGGTTAACGGAAATGGAAAATTTCTTTCAAAATCTAAACGAAACGCTCAAAGATGTACCACCAAATCATACACTAAACTATGATGAGGCAAATCTAGCAGACAATCCGGGCGCTTACCAGGTACCAAACCCGGATAGTTTGACTCTGTCTGCTTTGAGGATTATTTCCGAACTATAGTCATTGAGTGGGCAGAAAAGGTGGTGCCAGGTCCAAAAGTTGTCATTGGCGACAATTTGTCCAGTCATTTGTGACAGACAGCCCTATTTCAAAGTTCGTTTTGTATGAAAAATGCTCTAAATGGCTTTATGAATTTGCTCACTCAATTTTGGGGTCCATAAGTATGCCTAGAAAATTTTTAACCAAAATTTTGTGTGGCATTGCCCAGTCTATTAATATAGTTTTTATGTCCAATTAATAAAGCCGACAGCAGCCTAGTTTCGGAACGAAACTAGCAAGTGGGCAATTTTGCCAAAAATCTAAATTTTTGACCCACTTTCTAAGTTTAATTTTTCTTAAATAAATAGACGTTTTTCTCGCAATCATTCTTAATATATGTAAAGAAACGTATATTTGCGTTTGTGTTTAGGAAGCTATCTATTAATTAAATGAATACTTCAAAAATAATTTGGCCTAACGTCAAAAAAGCGGGCAAAGTTGCCATGTTTTACAGTTCGAGTATTTAATTATTTTAATTTTGAATCAAACCACAATTTAAAATTGATTATGTATAATTTAAGTAATTAAATAGTTATAAAATGACTCACTGAATATTGTAATTTTTAAAATTTTCTTTAAAAGTGACATAATCTTCATTTTTTCAAGTTTCATTCCGTCTTAAGCGTCGGCGCGAGTCGGTCGTTTAACTAATTACATTGTGCCGTGCGTATGTGTGAGTCTCGTGTAAAGCATCGGAGTTTAACGTTAATGCTATATCGACATCACTCGAACGCATCGTTGGAGACTTCGCACAGATTAATTTCATAACAGAGCAGTCAAGTTATAAACATGACAACTGTAAACAGTACATTCACGCAAGAGTGTGAAACTGAACAAGATTTAAGACCCGGAGAAATGAGTGTCAATGAGTCATTTATTGAAAATGAGTCACCTCCTTCTTATATAACATTTCGGAAAGGTAGTAGCGTGATTCCTGCAATTTCCGATCTACAACAAGAATTTAAGACTCTTCAAAGCAGTTTACTTAACAGGCTTGATTCCTGGTTCTCAAAACAAGAAACAAAATTTAATACCCTTCTTAATGACTTCGACGAAATTAAAACTACGCTGAAATTTATCAGTGATAAATACGATGATTTAGACCAAAGAACTCATAATGTCAGCAAGCGCGTATCTAGAATAGAACAGCAGCTGAAATCCACACCGGTCTTCGAGGCACGAATCTCTGAATTAGAAACTAAACTGGCTGAATTTGAACAAAAATCTCGAAATTGTAATATTGAGATAAGTAATCTGCCTGAAAAACGAAGCGAGAACTTAATACAAATACTGGAGAATATTGCTAAAGTCATAAAGCAACCAATTTCTACTAAAGACATAGTTACAATTCATCGTGTACCTCATATGAACCCTAAGATTTCACGCCCGAAGAACGTAATTGTAAAATTTTTCAATCAAGCAACGCGTGACAACTTTGTTTCTGCAGCAAGATTATCAAAAGGAATCACAACAGAGCAAATAAATATGCATGGAGCCGTTCAAAATATATATATCAATGAGCACTTAACTATTCAAAATAAGAATTTGTTTCGTCAAACTCGTGAAGCTGCAAAACAGAACGGATATAGATTTGTGTGGATCAAGCGCGGAACTGTACTGGTTCGTGCAAGCGAAACATCTGCTATTTTTGCTATACGAAGGGTACAAGATATATTATCGAAAATTAAACCAAAGGATACCAAATGATGGAATACTTAGGATACTTGTGAACTTACAAAGGATACTTACAAAGGATACTTGTGAAATAGTTATTAGTAATAGGTTTGTGCAAGCGAAACATCTGCTATTTATGCTGTACAAAGATAACAACATCAATTATCGAAAAGTAAACATAATGATACCACGTAACAAATTTAAAAATAATATGAATAAGGTACGTCTTCTTATAAGATTTATTTGCAAGCTCTTAGTGTTGCATTACTCTATGTGTTGTTTACGACTGGGACAATTCTTTTACCACATATATTTTTCTGCGGCCACCGTCACAATAACTATTTTGTGTTTACATTTTAATACAATTCACGATTTACGTTTTCTAACAAACAACATAAAACAATTATTACCAACTAAATTACTTTTTAAAAATCTTGTACGCGAACAAATTTTTGCGATATATAGTTCCATATGTTTTTTAATTCGAATTTTACACTTTTTCATTTTTTATTTTTTTAAATTATTAAGTACTAGTAATTCTTAAAACGTATACTATTTATAAAGATGGCTTATAAAATACAGGTATACTATCAGAATTGTAGAGGTTTGAGGACAAAGTTGAGTACTTTATTCAATAATATATTGTTGGAACATTATGATATAATAATTCTCACGGAAACATGGTTGACCTCGAATATTGGAGATAGTGAATTCATTGATTCGCGTTATGTAGTGTACCGATGCGATCGAAATCGAGAGTTATGTGGTAAAACAGACGGTGGAGGTGTATTGATTGCGGTGCGCATGGGGCTAAATGGCACTCGATGTATTTTAAAGCCCACTTTTCACTGTGAAGACGAAATTATAAATGTCCCATCTAATATTGATTATGTGATACTTAAGTTTTATTCTAAGCAACATAACGAATATCACGCTGTTGGCGGTGTTTACATTCCACCAAATCAGCCTTAATTCCTAATTTAGATAAATAATTATAATCAAAATAATCGTGATTTATTGTCTTGGGAGAGGGCAAATACGAGCAACAGGACGGAGATATTTTCCCTTAGTAGTTCTCACGGTCACTACTCGAACTACGCCATCCTTCGAAGGATGAACAGACTCGACAATCGCTAATGGCCAAGCAAGGGGCGGTTCATTATCATTTATCACAATTACAACCATGCCTGGTACGATAGCCGTAGACGGGGTGTTCCACTTCTGACGAACTTGTAATCCGTGAAGGTATTCCGTCCTCCACCGGTCCCAAAACGACTGAACTAATTTATCCAGTAAAGAATGCCTGTGTAACAGACTGGTAGAGTCAGATTTGACTTTGGGTGCGGGTAATGACAATAAAGGTGCGGTATTCAAAAAATGACTCGGAGTAAGAGCTGAAGGCTCTGCAGGATCAGAACTTAATACTGTCAAGGGCCGCGAGTTTAGCAAGCACTCAATTTGCGCAAGAACAGTATTAAGCTCTTCGTATGAAAGTAACTGATGTCCGATAACTCGGAACAGATGCGTTTTTACGACTTTGATCATACTCTCCCAGGCGCCTCCAAAATGAGGAGAGTTGAGACAGATGAACTTCCATGTTATACGATTCTCAGCACACTCTTGCTCAAGCTTTGGGCGGTATTCAACGTTTAGAAATTTATAGAGATCGCGAAGATACGAAGCGGCACCTTTAAAATTCGTTCCATTATCCGAATATAAAAACTGAATCGGCCCTCGTCTAGAGAGGAAACGTTTAAGCGCAGCGAGGAAACTAGAACTACTAAGATCTGTAGCGATTTCTATATGTACAGCTCGAGTCGTGAGGCATGTGAAAACACATAAGTACGCCTTCTCGCTGCGTACACCACGACGACGTACAGGAGTGTATGCGATAGGACCGGCATAATCGCAGCCCGTGTGTGTAAATGCCTTAATAGCTTGTCTTACACGACTATGGGGAAGATCAGCCATCAAAGGGTAAGTTGGACGGGGTCTAAGCCGGAAACATATATTACACTTGTAGACTCTGCTTCTCACAGTGCGGCGTGCGGAAAATATCCAAAATTTTTGACGGAGCAATGACAATAACAATTCAGTTCACTACATGATCACTGCGCGGGAGTATAATTGGATGTTTTTGCGTGTAATCTAATGCGGAGTTCGAAAGACGACCACTAATGCGGATTAAACCATTCTCAATAAAAGGCCTTAAAAGATTGAAAGCGGGCGAGCAAGGTTTGTTACCTTCAATATTTAAATATTCCACTGCAAAATGCTGTTTTTGCAGGGCGCGGAGGATTATAACCTCAGAGAAACTGAGATCATCAGCAGTCACTACAGAAGTGTTGCGGCGGGGCAATAATTTAGCAAACTTACACACGTACGCAATTATACGTAGAAGTTTACTCCAAGAAGAGATGCGGAATGCGAGCTCATAAATCGCAGAATTACAGACGGATGTGCACACAGTGTGCGACAAAATCTTCTTCTCAGGCATATTTGCAATAACCTCATTGTCTAAAGTACGAAGAGGCCATTGAGATGGATCTAACGAAGTCCACTGAGGCCCATGGAGCCACAGGGGGTTTGAAACTAATTTATTTGGCGTAACGCCACGTGAAAGTATATCAGCGGGATTCTCAGTACCTGCGACATGATAAAAGTTATCAGCGCGAATATTGTCGGTAATCTGAACAACGCGGTTTGCAACAAAGGTCTGCCACTTGTGTGGCGAACTCTTTATCCAGTACAGAGCTACTTTTGAATCTACAAAGGCATAGACTGATATTGTAAGGTCAAGAGAATAATTGTCGAGTACTCTGCGAAGCAATTTTGAGAGTAAAACCGCTCCACAAAGCTCAAGGCGTGCAATAGATAGTGGTTTCGTCGGTGCGACTTTAGTCTTTGCACAAATCAACTGGACGGTGTTACCATTGACGCTCTTTACATGTATGTAGACTACGGCAACGTATACGTGCTCGCTGGCGTCGGAAAACCCCAGGAGTGACGCAGTACAGTTTTTGGATACACCAACATGTCGCGGGATACGTAAATCATTAAGAGCTGGTAATTCAGCACAGAATTGCCTCCACATCTTAATAATTGGCGGTGGTGGTATGTCGTCCCAATCTAAATTAAGTTGCCAAAGCTGCTTTATTAACAATTTGGCGTACGCGACTGTGGGAGCAACGAAACCCATTATGTCCCACAGGCGAGCGACAGTAGATAAGATGGCGCGCTTAGTGCACGTCACATCAGCGGGAACAGATATCTTAAAATAAAAGGCGTCACTATCGGTAGACCAATGCAAGCCTAGTATTTTATGTGGCATTGATTTATCGAACTCTACTTCTCCTGTAATTTTATGGGAAGTAGGGAGGTCATCTAAAACAGATCGACGGTTGCTATGCCATTTTATCAGGTCCCATTGGGCACCCTTGAATAAGTCTATCAGCTGCCGAGAGGTCTCACTGGCCTCGGATTCACTGGGCATAGAGAACGCGATGTCGTCCATATATAGCGAAGTAAATGCGATACGACTCGCAAGCGGATACTTTGCGCCGTCGTCATCAATGAGCTGTCTTACCGTGCGCAATGCATGGTATGGACTCGAAGTTAAACCGAAGCACACGCGATTGAAGTGGTATAACACAAGTGGGTCTTGTGGACGGAAGCGGTATAGGAAGCATTGGTAACGACGATCAGAATCGCGAACAACTATTTGCAGAAATTGTTGGCGACAGTCGGCTGTCATAGCGATTGGATGTAAGCGGAAAGTTAAAATTATATTGAACAAGTCGCCTTGCAAATTTGGTCCTGAATGAAGAATATCATTTAATGATCGCCCAGTGCTAGTCTTACTGCTAGCATCCAGGACGATGCGCAGACGCGTTGACTTCTTATCTTCGCGTAAGACTCCATGATGCGGTATGACATATATTGGAGCGGGTTCATGAGAGTCATACGGCGGTGCGGGGGATATATAATTTTTAGCTAAGTATTCCTTTATGACGTCATCATATGCTAACCTTAATGTAGGCGAGGCTTGAAGTTTCCTCTCCAAGCACATGAATCGTCGTCGAGAGGTTTCATAAGAATCTCCGAGAGAGTAAACGTCATCTTTAAATGGCAGGCCAACAATATATCTACCAGTAAAAGGATCGCGGGATGTCGTAGATTTATAAAACTCTTCACATTCAATGTCTGAAGGACACTGAATGGGCGGTGCGGAGGGTGGCTGTTCAAGCTCCCAAAATCGTTGCACTAATTTGTCAACGATAGGAGACTCTAGAACTGAGCAGCACGTTAAAGAATGATTTACCTGAAGTGTCGGCACTGAGCCCATAATAACGTAACCAAATACCGTACTCAAAGCCGAGGGCCCGGACAAGTCGTTAGACGAATAAATTACGTCTGGACATAGTAAGTGCGGGAAAGGGGATGCGCCTATCAAAACATCAATTTTATTAGGCATGCTATAACATTCATCAGCGAGTCTTATGCCATGGAAGTGTGATAAGACAGATGTGTCTACCACAGCAGTGGGCAAAAGGTCGGTGATTTGATCAACAACTAGCGTTGAAATATTGAAGTTAATATTCGAGTCGAATCGTGAGAAAATTTTAATATCAATCGATTTCGATTTTACAATTTTTTCAACTCCACCGAATCCCTTTACTACAGTACATTCGGTATCGTGTTGTTGAACGCCTAAACGATGACAGCACTCTTTAGTCATAAAATGGCTTTGAGCCGCGGAGTCTAATAATATACGAATAATTTGTTTCTCTCCCTTAGCATCGTAAGCAAATACTTGAGCGGTTGATAATAAAACAGTTCTCTGCGAACGACTTGCGCGCGCGGGAGGCGGTGAACGTTGAGAAACATTCTTGAACGAAGTACACAGCGCGACGTCTGAACGCGCACCTGCGGTGAGGGGTGGCGAGTGTGCGGGCGCGGGGGTTGTAGACTTCAGTGTAACTGGCTGAAGCGGTGGAGAACGCGCCAGCGCAGGGGAAGCATTATCGCTTCTGCGGTGGAAATGCAACAATGTGTGATGTTTAAATTTACAAACTCGACAACTATAATTTGAAGAGCAACTAGACACTCGATGACTTAAACTGAGACAATTCACACATGCATTGTTACTCTTTACGCATTTAAATCGTTCCTGCGGCGTCATTTTATTAAAGTCTGCACACTTAAATAGGTGTTGATGCACAATATCATCGCACAGACACTTTGAGCAACTAGTCGTCGTGCTTACGTACGCCTGATACTTCGGCGACGAAGTATTATTACAGCGACGATTATTACCGTTACCTCGTCGATTGTTTGGTGCGCTATTAGAATTTGTACTAGAATCGGTGCGTTGCAAAACTTTGGAGCGGGTCTTAATAAAATTTACTAAATCATCAAAGGTAGGTACCATCGAGTTATGACTATATTCTAAAGAGCGAATGGTATCCGGGTCCAGCTTCTTAAGCGCGATATGAAGAACAATTAAGTCCGCGAGATTATCTAACTTTAAGTTTTGTAAAGCGCGCACTGCACTTATAAAGTTATCAGTAAATAAATCAAAATTATTTGCGGTGGCCGATTGCAATGGCTTAAATTCGAACATCTGATTAATATATGTAGATGCTAGCATACGCCGGTCTTCATATTTGTCAACGAGTGCTTGCAATAAAATTTTATAATTTTCAGCGCAAGGAGTTATACCTGAGCATACAGATAGGGCTTTGCCCGTTAGTTTACCTAGCAAATAGTATAACTTTTCAGCGTCGGTAAGCGATGTGTTGTCATGGACGGTTGATTTAAAGCTAGCATAAAATAAAGGCCATGAGCGAATGTCACCCGAAAATGGCATAAGTTCGATAGGCGGAAGTGTGAATCTGGCTTTAGACGGTGTACTAGTACTTTGTGAATTAGATTGCGAATATTGTAAATAAAGCCTATTTATTCTACCGCAAAGAGACTCAAACGCAATGAGGCTGTTGTAATCAGGTTTAGCAATAGGGTTTATTTTTAATAAATGTGAATTATAATTATCTAAGACCTGTTTAAACTCAATACGTAAAGCATTAATATTAGAACTTCCATCAAGAAAACGCTCCATCGTGGAAGTGTTTATGTGGATGTCCGAGGACATATCATATATTTTTTGCACTATTTCAAATAAAGCATCTCGTTTAGCTAACAATAAAACCAACTCAGCATCAGGTGTGCCCTCATTATCCGAGGAATCGCTATTATTCGATGCTATTTGTTTTTTAGGCGGCATTACAACTTAAGTTATGCGGCAAAAATAATATAATTATAAGCGGGTAGTATGTAAGCGACTTCGCTACGCGGTTGAATTATTAAATATTAGTTTTGTTAACGATGAACTTTAATTGTTAACTTTTATAATAATTATGAAGTTATTTATAACGAATATAATGCTTAAATATATGTGCAAATAATAAATGTAATTTAACAGTATAATCTATAGATGTAGTTAAAAGTTGATGACGTGATGTGAACATACAACAAATAATTTATATAGATAATTATATGCTTATTCATTCTATGAATATAGTTTTAAAATTACTATGAATGTCACCTATTAGGACCTATTCTAGTGTTCTAATAAGGGCGGGGTTAATCCGAAGTCGGATTAAAATATAAATAATTAATTATATAAACGCTTATTACGATAACGATCTAATAAGGGCGGAAAGTCAAGGTCAATCCAGCGAGAAGTGACCATTAAAAAATGGAGACGCCAGCAACTTAAGGTATCTTCGATAAAGATTTAGTGGACTGTAATTTTGGTGCATACGGCAAAGGGGAAAATAAATAGGTGGGATAGCACGCACTGACCTGATGAGGGCTGCCGCGCCTTCCTCCTGGAGTGTCCGCTATACAGCGAGCTCGCCACGTGGTTCGGCGCTCACGCACTCTCGGAACAGTCTCGTGAAGTCCCACACTCTCCACCTTTGCCCTTACGGGGGCGTCTCACACTTTTATGAGTTACAAAGACACAATGTCTGATGCGGTGAATATTAAACATAAACAGGAGAACTCAATGTTCATCCTGCGTGGTTTGCAGTTAATGTACATAAGACGCGACGGGTGGCCGTGCGTTGCGGATGGCGTAATATCACTTAGTATAATGACGCGCGCCGAGATCCTCTTTTTCACCTCGGCGGCAGCGCGTGCGGTAGGAAAGGGAAGGAAGGAAGGAAACAAAAAATATGCACTAGTCATGTTGATAAAGTAGATATAACTTAGGACGAACTCAATGCGATATGTAATGTAATGTTGATAAAGTAGATTGTTAACTGGCGTTACCAGATACAAATTACATACTGATGAAATACGAATAATATTTTTTGATCGTAGCGGCATAATAGAAAAAACTGAACTGGTTATTTGATTAAAAATCATGAGTGCAATTAGTTTAATTTAAATTTTGGTGTTTTTAAATAAATACTAAAAAAAAAATTTAAAAAAAGTCGGTCGGCCGGTCTGGGCTCGAACCATGGTGTTACGATTTTGTGACTGCCCAATATACCAATTAAGCTATTTGTAATCATTAATAAACTGTCAAAATTTTCCTTCTTATTCTAACGATATTATAGCAGTTTTTCATTGCCTAAAACACGGACAAATAGACATTTTCTAAAAATAAATCCTAGCTAGATCGATTTATTGCCCCCGAAACTCCCTGCACACAAAATTTTATGAAAATCGTTGGAGCCGTTTCCGTGATTCCGATTATATATTTATATATATACAAGAATTGCTTGTTTAAAGGTATAGGATATATAGAAAATACCTAAAATGTCTTCAAGACAAGAGTCAATTGGCATTTGTTACGCTAAAACAGTGCAATTTACCACTTAGACTACCTCACTTTCTACCAATTGGGATTGTACTTCAGCACTGGTTTATTATGAATAAAAACTAATCTTTTCAATTTACTTATAACATTAATAATAATAAATATGTTAAATGTGTTTCTTGGTTGGTAAAACACTTGGTACCTATTTAATATAATTCACATATATAAGATTTAGATAAAAATACAAGAAAGGATAGGAAGTATGATGGGAAATATTAGAATTCCAAGTAAGAAGAAGTTTTGAAGAGATTTTTTAAGAAAACGGATTAAGCACAAAATACATGGAAACAAGGATTTCCACAAGCATATAGCTGAATCAAAAAATTATTTATTGAAAAAGGAGGATGAATGTACCGGAGTATGCAGGGAAAGAATATTAGAGCATATAAGAGCGGTTTACACCATGCAACAAGCATTTTCACGCAGAAATTGAGAAAGTTTTCATGTGAAAGCTTTAACTCTCCGTATAATTCTATCTCATAATAAGCGAGGGTCATAACTGTTCAGACGTCACAACTTGGATATGGGGCAAAAAGCAAGCTTCATATATTCTTAACGATATGGGCCTATAAATTCTTCTATATTGATACTAAATAATATGTTTATATTTTGCAGATTCCAGAAACACCTGGATAAGGTTCAAGATATATTACAAAATGCACTTCAAAGTCTACCAGATCAAAATGAAATTGAATCAAATTTTAAAGTACCTATAGAGATGCTGGAACATATGGATTGCAGTCCTAGTGACAATGCAAATGCAGATTCTTGCTATGAACTCGACCGTATTATGTGCAGTGTTATTGATAACATGAGATAGACGAATTTAATAAATAAAATTACTTTTAATTCAAACTGATTTGGGAATCCTCAACTTAATACATTAGTGTGCATATTTCTCACATGTCAACAATATTTAAATAAAAAGTTTATAAATGTGAACAAAATGATCTTCAATAATTTTTCAAATAACTATCTTACACAAAACTTTTTAAAAATGGTAAAAGAAAGAGTAAAATTATATTACAGAAAAAGACAGAAGAGAGGGTGTAACATATATTTTACTTTTATTTTTATTGTGATTATTCTTGTGGTCTTTTAACTCGTGAATGGTAACAAAATACCTAGCCATTCTCATTGACCAAAAGTTAAATTGGAAAAAACATATATGTATACTGACAAACCGAGTAAGAAAGTTAATTTATATATTTAGGGACTTACATAGAGTTGCAACATTTAAATAAATTATACACGCCTATAAAGTTTTATGTGAGAGTATAATTACCTAACTATTGCATATATATTTGGGGAGGATCAGTTAAGACATTCCTGCTCAACTTAGATGTTTTTAAAGTTTGCATTGTATTTACCTTTTACATATCTGACTATATCGATTTAAGAGGAAACTTAAGTCCTGTCAGTTAGAAAGCTATTAATTGACAAATGTCTTAGAAGATATCACCAATAAGATATTCCAGAATTGCCAATAACTAAGAAAAGTATGGACAGATGCCCTATCCCTATCAGAACAGTAACTAAGTGTTCTTGTTAAAAAGAAGTACAAATACTTAGCTCCATATTTATATAAAAAATTGAATAGTGCTTGTAAAGCAAAAAGAGAACAACTATGTTACCAAAAGAAAATTATATTGTGGCTCAACACTTGACTACCATGAAACTGAATTACTTTTGGCCTGTAATTAATCTATAGAATAACATATACATGTTTACATATACACACTACCTACAGTATAAGATCAACCTGGGCTAATGCGTCACAATACTTTGAATGGCATATTTATTTAATTATAACAAACATATTATATGCCCCTAAAAGCTATAACTTTTGATACAAGTTAGAAAATTTTATATTTTAATACAATTTCATGGCTTTTCGAATGACTTCTATGAGTCAATGATGTTTCTACGAAAGCTGGAATTTTTAGATGCAATAACTCGCAAGTGGAGGAAATGCGACTGAAACTAGTATTATGTGCTTGGAAGAGCTGATAACAATTTAAATAGAACTAACTTTGAAAAGTACTAATAACACAGCTCTCTATTGCTTGTTAACCAAATTCTGTGCTAAGTTTAGGATACTTAGTAGAACAAAAATATTCGGGGCTGCGTTCTAATTTTTTTTTGTTTCTTGTAGAAATCGCATTCTCCCCATCCAAGATTCCAGGGTTACCAAACATATTTTTTTTCTAATAGGTTCCGTCGATTGTGGCGGCTTTGCCCAATGGGTCTGACTTTGCCCAGTTAGGTGCTTTGACTTACATATATTCGAAAACGCCGAAAATGTTTCAAAATCGTACAACTTTCAATCAATGGTAGAAAAAATGATTATACTACTGGCAACACTGAGTAACGAAGCGAACTCTTTTCTACATCACGTCAGTTGCTTGTCAGACAGCATCGAAGTGGTTGGTGTGTTTTGCGGGCGAATTCTGAAGTGAAAAACTGTTGAAAAGTTTTATCCGTCATCAGTGTGTAAACAATGAACACTATCGGTCTATAATATAATGCGCAAACGCTCTCAATTTCAGAGTTACGATGGTGGGCAATGTCACCTTAGTATATCTGAAACACTCTTGGCAACTTTGCCCACCAACATATTACCGTTAGGGTTCCTCTTCTTCTTCTTAGTTTAACTATATGGCCCTTGGTATTGTGATAATGTCACAATAATTCTGCCAATGTCCGGTTAATCTTCATTTTATCTTCTTATACTTCACAATATGCTGATGCGTCACATTGCGAAGCCCTTGGGAGATTTTGACGGTAGCTCAACCTAGCGGACAGTTGATGACGACAGCCACTCAAGTTCATAAGGCGCCTAAGCGATCAAAATAACTTGAGGTTTATATCGACATCAAAGCACTTGTTTCGTCGTTTTCTCTAATAGTTCACACGCGTGGACACTTAATTCACAAAATCGCATCACTTTTACGAATCAAAATCCACTTCGAACCATTATTCAAGCGACAAAACAGGAGCGACAATCCGTTCACGGCCAAGTTCCCGCCAAAACTCACCGTTAGGGTTGTCAACTTATCATGTCACTAAAATATATAAATATAGGTAATAAAATTGTAACAGGTCGATGTCTGTATATGAGAGATATATAAGAAAAAATAAATTTAGGGGTCTCTATAAATGCTATAGAAGCCAAAAATACTGTTTATAGAAATTTGTCTTTCTGTCTGTTTGTCACTCTATCTGTATTATTGTTTGCGCACCACGCAAACACCACAAACTGCACCAAATTAAATGCGTTTTTTTTGTTGTATTGCTGAAGGTCTAACTTAAACACTAGCTAACTGTGCTATTCAGACATTGCACTATCACGGGAATAACAAAACCGTGGATTAACCATACGAACGGTGCGACCGTTTGTATGGTTTGTCCACGGGTTTGCCTTTTTGCCTAATTATAACCTGGGGGTTTCTGTGTATATTTTAATACAGCTAAAACGTTTTTTTTAGTATGAGTGACAAAAGTCGACCCCGCAGTGCTACGAAAAAAAAAGAAATAGAAGAAGACTAGGATCTAGAAGTTACAAAGACAATTCCAATTTAGAAGCGACAGTAGCCTAATGGCAGGGCGCGATCGCGAACTCAAAAGATCGTGGGTTCGAATCCGCCATTTGACTACTGTCGTGAACCACTCCTAACACAAGCATTTTTTCAAGCTTACCAGGAGTGGTTAAAAGGAATATTAGTAATGTTAATTAATAAGATTACTAATATTTTTCAAAAAAAAATCCATCGAGATGTTGGAGGTACTTAGCTGTCGAAATGATAGAAAAAAAATTCTGATAGACAGGCTGAAAAGCAATTCTGAATCCCACGTCGAACGCTATTAAATAAATCGAAAAAATTGCATATGAAACTAGCTGGGGGACAAAAGAAATTAACAGACGAAGAAGAGGAAAAACTGGTGAAAGTACTGATTGCTACTGCTGATTATGGAACCTCGATGAACAAAGTTGGATTTGAAAATGCTTGTTTTTAAGTATTTGCAAAAAAATTCCCGTACTGATATTTTTGGTAGTAAAATGCCCGATGATGCGGGGGTTAAACATTTTTTGCAAAGACGTTCCTCAAAATTGACAGAAGAACAACGCAAAATATTAAACGAGTCCGAGCTGAAAAGGGGTTAACGGAAATGGAAAATTTCTTTCAAAATCTAAACGAAACGCTCAAAGATGTACCACCAAATCATACACTAAACTATGATGAGGCAAATCTAGCAGACAATCCGGGCGCTTACCAGGTACCAAACCCGGATAGTTTGACTCTGTCTGCTTTGAGGATTATTTCCGAACTATAGTCATTGAGTGGGCAGAAAAGGTGGTGCCAGGTCCAAAAGTTGTCATTGGCGACAATTTGTCCAGTCATTTGTGACAGACAGCCCTATTTCAAAGTTCGTTTTGTATGAAAAATGCTCTAAATGGCTTTATGAATTTGCTCACTCAATTTTGGGGTCCATAAGTATGCCTAGAAAATTTTTAACCAAAATTTTGTGTGGCATTGCCCAGTCTATTAATATAGTTTTTATGTCCAATTAATAAAGCCGACAGCAGCCTAGTTTCGGAACGAAACTAGCAAGTGGGCAATTTTGCCAAAAATCTAAATTTTTGACCCACTTTCTAAGTTTAATTTTTCTTAAATAAATAGACGTTTTTCTCGCAATCATTCTTAATATATGTAAAGAAACGTATATTTGCGTTTGTGTTTAGGAAGCTATCTATTAATTAAATGAATACTTCAAAAATAATTTGGCCTAACGTCAAAAAAGCGGGCAAAGTTGCCATGTTTTACAGTTCGAGTATTTAATTATTTTAATTTTGAATCAAACCACAATTTAAAATTGATTATGTATAATTTAAGTAATTAAATAGTTATAAAATGACTCACTGAATATTGTAATTTTTAAAATTTTCTTTAAAAGTGACATAATCTTCATTTTTTCAAGTTTCATTCCGTCTTAAGCGTCGGCGCGAGTCGGTCGTTTAACTAATTACATTGTGCCGTGCGTATGTGTGAGTCTCGTGTAAAGCATCGGAGTTTAACGTTAATGCTATATCGACATCACTCGAACGCATCGTTGGAGACTTCGCACAGATTAATTTCATAACAGAGCAGTCAAGTTATAAACATGACAACTGTAAACAGTACATTCACGCAAGAGTGTGAAACTGAACAAGATTTAAGACCCGGAGAAATGAGTGTCAATGAGTCATTTATTGAAAATGAGTCACCTCCTTCTTATATAACATTTCGGAAAGGTAGTAGCGTGATTCCTGCAATTTCCGATCTACAACAAGAATTTAAGACTCTTCAAAGCAGTTTACTTAACAGGCTTGATTCCTGGTTCTCAAAACAAGAAACAAAATTTAATACCCTTCTTAATGACTTCGACGAAATTAAAACTACGCTGAAATTTATCAGTGATAAATACGATGATTTAGACCAAAGAACTCATGATGTCAGCAAGCGCGTATCTAGAATAGAACAGCAGCTGAAATCCACACCGGTCTTCGAGGCACGAATCTCTGAATTAGAAACTAAACTGGCTGAATTTGAACAAAAATCTCGAAATTGTAATATTGAGATAAGTAATCTGCCTGAAAAACGAAGCGAGAACTTAATACAAATACTGGAGAATATTGCTAAAGTCATAAAGCAACCAATTTCTACTAAAGACATAGTTACAATTCATCGTGTACCTCATATGAACCCTAAGATTTCACGCCCGAAGAACGTAATTGTAAAATTTTTCAATCAAGCAACGCGTGACAACTTTGTTTCTGCAGCAAGATTATCAAAAGGAATCACAACAGAGCAAATAAATATGCATGGAGCCGTTCAAAATATATATATCAATGAGCACTTAACTATTCAAAATAAGAATTTGTTTCGTCAAACTCGTGAAGCTGCAAAACAGAACGGATATAGATTTGTGTGGATCAAGCGCGGAACTGTACTGGTTCGTGCAAGCGAAACATCTGCTATTTTTGCTATACGAAGGGTACAAGATATATTATCGAAAATTAAACCAAAGGATACCAAATGATGGAATACTTAGGATACTTGTGAACTTACAAAGGATACTTACAAAGGATACTTGTGAAATAGTTATTAGTAATAGGTTTGTGCAAGCGAAACATCTGCTATTTATGCTGTACAAAGATAACAACATCAATTATCGAAAAGTAAACATAATGATACCACGTAACAAATTTAAAAATAATATGAATAAGGTACGTCTTCTTATAAGATTTATTTGCAAGCTCTTAGTGTTGCATTACTCTATGTGTTGTTTACGACTGGGACAATTCTTTTACCACATATATTTTTCTGCGGCCACCGTCACAATAACTATTTTGTGTTTACATTTTAATACAATTCACGATTTACGTTTTCTAACAAACAACATAAAACAATTATTACCAACTAAATTACTTTTTAAAAATCTTGTACGCGAACAAATTTTTGCGATATATAGTTCCATATGTTTTTTAATTCGAATTTTACACTTTTTCATTTTTTATTTTTTTAAATTATTAAGTACTAGTAATTCTTAAAACGTATACTATTTATAAAGATGGCTTATAAAATACAGGTATACTATCAGAATTGTAGAGGTTTGAGGACAAAGTTGAGTACTTTATTCAATAATATATTGTTGGAACATTATGATATAATAATTCTCACGGAAACATGGTTGACCTCGAATATTGGAGATAGTGAATTCATTGATTCGCGTTATGTAGTGTACCGATGCGATCGAAATCGAGAGTTATGTGGTAAAACAGACGGTGGAGGTGTATTGATTGCGGTGCGCATGGGGCTAAATGGCACTCGATGTATTTTAAAGCCCACTTTTCACTGTGAAGACGAAATTATAAATGTCCCATCTAATATTGATTATGTGATACTTAAGTTTTATTCTAAGCAACATAACGAATATCACGCTGTTGGCGGTGTTTACATACCACCAAATCAGCCTTATTTCCTAATTTAGATAAATAATTATAATCAAAATAATCGTGATTTATTGTCTTGGGAGAGGGCAAATACGAGCAACAGGACGGAGATATTTTCCCTTAGTAGTTCTCACGGTCACTACTCGAACTACGCCATCCTTCGAAGGATGAACAGACTCGACAATCGCTAATGGCCAAGCAAGGGGCGGTTCATTATCATTTATCACAATTACAACCATGCCTGGTACGATAGCCGTAGACGGGGTGTTCCACTTCTGACGAACTTGTAATCCGTGAAGGTATTCCGTCCTCCACCGGTCCCAAAACGACTGAACTAATTTATCCAGTAAAGAATGCCTGTGTAACAGACCGGTAGAGTCAGATTTGACTTTGGGTGCGGGTAATGACAATAAAGGTGCGGTATTCAAAAAATGACTCGGAGTAAGAGCTGAAGGCTCTGCAGGATCAGAACTTAATACTGTCAAGGGCCGCGAGTTTAGCAAGCACTCAATTTGCGCAAGAACAGTATTAAGCTCTTCGTATGAAAGTAACTGATGTCCGATAACTCGGAACAGATGCGTTTTTACGACTTTGATCATACTCTCCCAGGCGCCTCCAAAATGAGGAGAGTTGAGACAGATGAACTTCCATGTTATACGATTCTCAGCACACTCTTGCTCAAGCTTTGGGCGGTATTCAACGTTTAGAAATTTATAGAGATCGCGAAGATACGAAGCGGCACCTTTAAAATTCGTTCCATTATCCGAATATAAAAACTGAATCGGCCCTCGTCTAGAGAGGAAACGTTTAAGCGCAGCGAGGAAACTAGAACTACTAAGATCTGTAGCGATTTCTATATGTACAGCTCGAGTCGTGAGGCATGTGAAAACACATAAGTACGCCTTCTCGCTGCGTACACCACGACGACGTACAGGAGTGTATGCGATAGGACCGGCATAATCGCAGCCCGTGTGTGTAAATGCCTTAATAGCTTGTCTTACACGACTATGGGGAAGATCAGCCATCAAAGGGTAAGTTGGACGGGGTCTAAGCCGGAAACATATATTACACTTGTAGACTCTGCTTCTCACAGTGCGGCGTGCGGAAAATATCCAAAATTTTTGACGGAGCAATGACAATAACAATTCAGTTCACTACATGATCACTGCGCGGGAGTATAATTGGATGTTTTTGCGTGTAATCTAATGCGGAGTTCGAAAGACGACCACTAATGCGGATTAAACCATTCTCAATAAAAGGCCTTAAAAGATTGAAAGCGGGCGAGCAAGGTTTGTTACCTTCAATATTTAAATATTCCACTGCAAAATGCTGTTTTTGCAGGGCGCGGAGGATTATAACCTCAGAGAAACTGAGATCATCAGCAGTCACTACAGAAGTGTTGCGGCGGGGCAATAATTTAGCAAACTTACACACGTACGCAATTATACGTAGAAGTTTACTCCAAGAAGAGATGCGGAATGCGAGCTCATAAATCGCAGAATTACAGACGGATGTGCACACAGTGTGCGACAAAATCTTCTTCTCAGGCATATTTGCAATAACCTCATTGTCTAAAGTACGAAGAGGCCATTGAGATGGATCTAACGAAGTCCACTGAGGCCCATGGAGCCACAGGGGGTTTGAAACTAATTTATTTGGCGTAACGCCACGTGAAAGTATATCAGCGGGATTCTCAGTACCTGCGACATGATAAAAGTTATCAGCGCGAATATTGTCGGTAATCTGAACAACGCGGTTTGCAACAAAGGTCTGCCACTTGTGTGGCGAACTCTTTATCCAGTACAGAGCTACTTTTGAATCTACAAAGGCATAGACTGATATTGTAAGGTCAAGAGAATAATTGTCGAGTACTCTGCGAAGCAATTTTGAGAGTAAAACCGCTCCACAAAGCTCAAGGCGTGCAATAGATAGTGGTTTCGTCGGTGCGACTTTAGTCTTTGCACAAATCAACTGGACGGTGTTACCATTGACGCTCTTTACATGTATGTAGACTACGGCAACGTATACGTGCTCGCTGGCGTCGGAAAACCCCAGGAGTGACGCAGTACAGTTTTTGGATACACCAACATGTCGCGGGATACGTAAATCATTAAGAGCTGGTAATTCAGCACAGAATTGCCTCCACATCTTAATAATTGGCGGTGGTGGTATGTCGTCCCAATCTAAATTAAGTTGCCAAAGCTGCTTTATTAACAATTTGGCGTACGCGACTGTGGGAGCAACGAAACCCATTATGTCCCACAGGCGAGCGACAGTAGATAAGATGGCGCGCTTAGTGCACGTCACATCAGCGGGAACAGATATCTTAAAATAAAAGGCGTCACTATCGGTAGACCAATGCAAGCCTAGTATTTTATGTGGCATTGATTTATCGAACTCTACTTCTCCTGTAATTTTATGGGAAGTAGGGAGGTCATCTAAAACAGATCGACGGTTGCTATGCCATTTTATCAGGTCCCATTGGGCACCCTTGAATAAGTCTATCAGCTGCCGAGAGGTCTCACTGGCCTCGGATTCACTGGGCATAGAGAACGCGATGTCGTCCATATATAGCGAAGTAAATGCGATACGACTCGCAAGCGGATACTTTGCGCCGTCGTCATCAATGAGCTGTCTTACCGTGCGCAATGCATGGTATGGACTCGAAGTTAAACCGAAGCACACGCGATTGAAGTGGTATAACACAAGTGGGTCTTGTGGACGGAAGCGGTATAGGAAGCATTGGTAACGACGATCAGAATCGCGAACAACTATTTGCAGAAATTGTTGGCGACAGTCGGCTGTCATAGCGATTGGATGTAAGCGGAAAGTTAAAATTATATTGAACAAGTCGCCTTGCAAATTTGGTCCTGAATGAAGAATATCATTTAATGATCGCCCAGTGCTAGTCTTACTGCTAGCATCCAGGACGATGCGCAGACGCGTTGACTTCTTATCTTCGCGTAAGACTCCATGATGCGGTATGACATATATTGGAGCGGGTTCATGAGAGTCATACGGCGGTGCGGGGGATATATAATTTTTAGCTAAGTATTCCTTTATGACGTCATCATATGCTAACCTTAATGTAGGCGAGGCTTGAAGTTTCCTCTCCAAGCACATGAATCGTCGTCGAGAGGTTTCATAAGAATCTCCGAGAGAGTAAACGTCATCTTTAAATGGCAGGCCAACAATATATCTACCAGTAAAAGGATCGCGGGATGTCGTAGATTTATAAAACTCTTCACATTCAATGTCTGAAGGACACTGAATGGGCGGTGCGGAGGGTGGCTGTTCAAGCTCCCAAAATCGTTGCACTAATTTGTCAACGATAGGAGACTCTAGAACTGAGCAGCACGTTAAAGAATGATTTACCTGAAGTGTCGGCACTGAGCCCATAATAACGTAACCAAATACCGTACTCAAAGCCGAGGGCCCGGACAAGTCGTTAGACGAATAAATTACGTCTGGACATAGTAAGTGCGGGAAAGGGGATGCGCCCATCAAAACATCAATTTTATTAGGCATGCTATAACATTCATCAGCGAGTCTTATGCCATGGAAGTGTGATAAGACAGATGTGTCTACCACAGCAGTGGGCAAAAGGTCGGTGATTTGATCAACAACTAGCGTTGAAATATTGAAGTTAATATTCGAGTCGAATCGTGAGAAAATTTTAATATCAATCGATTTCGATTTTACAATTTTTTCAACTCCACCGAATCCCTTTACTACAGTACATTCGGTATCGTGTTGTTGAACGTCTAAACGATGACAGCACTCTTTAGTCATAAAATGGCTTTGAGCCGCGGAGTCTAATAATATACGAATAATTTGTTTCTCTCCCTTAGCATCGTAAGCAAATACTTGAGCGGTTGATAATAAAACAGTTCTCTGCGAACGACTTGCGCGCGCGGGAGGCGGTGAACGTTGAGAAACATTCTTGAACGAAGTACACAGCGCGACGTCTGAACGCGCACCTGCGGTGAGGGGTGGCGAGTGTGCGGGCGCGGGGGTTGTAGACTTCAGTGTAACTGGCTGAAGCGGTGGAGAACGCGCCAGCGCAGGGGAAGCATTATCGCTTCTGCGGTGGAAATGCAACAATGTGTGATGTTTAAATTTACAAACTCGACAACTATAATTTGAAGAGCAACTAGACACTCGATGACTTAAACTGAGACAATTCACACATGCATTGTTACTCTTTACGCATTTAAATCGTTCCTGCGGCGTCATTTTATTAAAGTCTGCACACTTAAATAGGTGTTGATGCACAATATCATCGCACAGACACTTTGAGCAACTAGTCGTCGTGCTTACGTACGCCTGATACTTCGGCGACGAAGTATTATTACAGCGACGATTATTACCGTTACCTCGTCGATTGTTTGGTGCGCTATTAGAATTTGTACTAGAATCGGTGCGTTGCAAAACTTTGGAGCGGGTCTTAATAAAATTTACTAAATCATCAAAGGTAGGTACCATCGAGTTATGACTATATTCTAAAGAGCGAATGGTATCCGGGTCCAGCTTCTTAAGCGCGATATGAAGAACAATTAAGTCCGCGAGATTATCTAACTTTAAGTTTTGTAAAGCGCGCACTGCACTTATAAAGTTATCAGTAAATAAATCAAAATTATTTGCGGTGGCCGATTGCAATGGCTTAAATTCGAACATCTGATTAATATATGTAGATGCTAGCATACGCCGGTCTTCATATTTGTCAACGAGTGCTTGCAATAAAATTTTATAATTTTCAGCGCAAGGAGTTATACCTGAGCATACAGATAGGGCTTTGCCCGTTAGTTTACCTAGCAAATAGTATAACTTTTCAGCGTCGGTAAGCGATGTGTTGTCATGGACGGTTGATTTAAAGCTAGCATAAAATAAAGGCCATGAGCGAATGTCACCCGAAAATGGCATAAGTTCGATAGGCGGAAGTGTGAATCTGGCTTTAGACGGTGTACTAGTACTTTGTGAATTAGATTGCGAATATTGTAAATAAAGCCTATTTATTCTACCGCAAAGAGACTCAAACGCAATGAGGCTGTTGTAATCAGGTTTAGCAATAGGGTTTATTTTTAATAAATGTGAATTATAATTATCTAAGACCTGTTTAAACTCAATACGTAAAGCATTAATATTAGAACTTCCATCAAGAAAACGCTCCATCGTGGAAGTGTTTATGTGGATGTCCGAGGACATATCATATATTTTTTGCACTATTTCAAATAAAGCATCTCGTTTAGCTAACAATAAAACCAACTCAGCATCAGGTGTGCCCTCATTATCCGAGGAATCGCTATTATTCGATGCTATTTGTTTTTTAGGCGGCATTACAACTTAAGTTATGCGGCAAAAATAATATAATTATAAGCGGGTAGTCTGTAAGCGACTTCGCTACGCGGTTGAATTATTAAATATTAGTTTTGTTAACGATGAACTTTAATTGTTAACTTTTATAATAATTATGAAGTTATTTATAACGAATATAATGCTTAAATATATGTGCAAATAATAAATGTAATTTAACAGTATAATCTATAGATGTAGTTAAAAGTTGATGACGTGATGTGAACATACAACAAATAATTTATATAGATAATTATATGCTTATTCATTCTATGAATATAGTTTTAAAATTACTATGAATGTCACCTATTAGGACCTATTCTAGTGTTCTAATAAGGGCGGGGTTAATCCGAAGTCGGATTAAAATATAAATAATTAATTATATAAACGCTTATTACGATAACGATCTAATAAGGGCGGAAAGTCAAGGTCAATCCAGCGAGAAGTGACCATTAAAAAATGGAGACGCCAGCAACTTAAGGTATCTTCGATAAAGATTTAGTGGACTGTAATTTTGGTGCATACGGCAAAGGGGAAAATAAATAGGTGGGATAGCACGCACTGACCTGATGAGGGCTGCCGCGCCTTCCTCCTGGAGTGTCCGCTATACAGCGAGCTCGCCACGTGGTTCGGCGCACACGCACTCTCGGAACAGTCTCGTGAAGTCCCACACTCTCCACCTTTGCCCTTACGGGGGCGTCTCACACTTTTATGAGTTACAAAGACACAATGTCTGATGCGGTGAATATTAAACATAAACAGGAGAACTCAATGTTCATCCTGCGCGGTTTGCAGTTAATGTACATAAGACGCGACGGGTGGCCGTGCGTTGCGGATGGCGTAATATCACTTAGTATAATGACGCGCGCCGAGATCCTCTTTTTCACCTCGGCGGCAGCGCGTGCGGTAGGAAAGGGAAGGAAGGAAGGAAACAAAAAATATGCACTAGTCATGTTGATAAAGTAGATATAACTTAGGACGAACTCAATGCGATATGTAATGTAATGTTGATAAAGTAGATTGTTAACTGGCGTTACCAGATACAAATTACATACTGATGAAATACGAATAATATTTTTTGATCGTAGCGGCATAATAGAAAAAACTGAACTAGTTATTTGATTAAAAATCATGAGTGCAATTAGTTTAATTTAAATTTTCGTGTTTTTAAATAAATACTAAAAAAAGGGCTCGAAAATATAGATTTTCTCAAAAAAGAAAGGAACTTGAAAAAAAATTTAAAAAAAGTCGGTCGGCCGGTCTGGGCTCGAACCATGGTGTTACGATTTTGTGACTGCCCAATATACCAATTAAGCTATTTGTAATCATTAATAAACTGTCAAAATTTTCCTTCTTATTCTAACGATATTATAGCAGTTTTTCATTGCCTAAAACACGGACAAATAGACATTTTCTAAAAATAAATCCTAGCTAGATCGATTTATTGCCCCCGAAACTCCCTGCACACAAAATTTTATGAAAATCGTTGGAGCCGTTTCCGTGATTCCGATTATATATTTATATATATACAAGAATTGCTTGTTTAAAGGTATAGGATATATAGAAAATACCTAAAATGTCTTCAAGACAAGAGTCAATTGGCATTTGTTACGCTAAAACAGTGCAATTTACCACTTAGACTACCTCACTTTCTACCAATTGGGATTGTACTTCAGCACTGGTTTATTATGAATAAAAACTAATCTTTTCAATTTACTTATAACATTAATAATAATAAATATGTTAAATGTGTTTCGTGGTTGGTAAAACACTTGGTACCTATTTAATATAATTCACATATATAAGATTTAGATAAAAATACAAGAAAGGATAGGAAGTATGATGGGAAATATTAGAATTCCAAGTAAGAAGAAGTTTTGAAGAGATTTTTTAAGAAAACGGATTAAGCACAAAATACATGGAAACAAGGATTTCCACAAGCATATAGCTGAATCAAAAAATTATTTATTGAAAAAGGAGGATGAATGTACCGAAGTATGCAGGGAAAGAATATTAGAGCATATAAGAGCGGTTTACACCATGCAACAAGCATTTTCACGCAGAAATTGAGAAAGTTTTCATGTGAAAGCTTTAACTCTCCGTATAATTCTATCTCATAATAAGCGAGGGTCATAACTGTTCAGACGTCACAACTTGGATATGGGGCAAAAAGCAAGCTTCATATATTCTTAACGATATGGGCCTATAAATTCTTCTATATTGATACTAAATAATATGTTTATATTTTGCAGATTCCAGAAACACCTGGATAAGGTTCAAGATATATTACAAAATGCACTTCAAAGTCTACCAGATCAAAATGAAATTGAATCAAATTTTAAAGTACCTATAGAGATGCTGGAACATATGGATTGCAGTCCTAGTGACAATGCAAATGCAGATTCTTGCTATGAACTCGACCGTATTATGTGCAGTGTTATTGATAACATGAGATAGACGAATTTAATAAATAAAATTACTTTTAATTCAAACTGATTTGGGAATCCTCAACTTAATACATTAGTGTGCATATTTCTCACATGTCAACAATATTTAAATAAAAAGTTTATAAATGTGAACAAAATGATCTTCAATAATTTTTCAAATAACTATCTTACACAAAACTTTTTAAAAATGGTAAAAGAAAGAGTAAAATTATATTACAGAAAAAGACAGAAGAGAGGGTGTAACATATATTTTACTTTTATTTTTATTGTGATTATTCTTGTGGTCTTTTAACTCGTGAATGGTAACAAAATACCTAGCCATTCTCATTGACCAAAAGTTAAATTGGAAAAAACATATATGTATACTGACAAACCGAGTAAGAAAGTTAATTTATATATTTAGGGACTTACATAGAGTTGCAACATTTAAATAAATTATACACGCCTATAAAGTTTTATGTGAGAGTATAATTACCTAACTATTGCATATATATTTGGGGAGGATCAGTTAAGACATTCCTGCTCAACTTAGATGTTTTTAAAGTTTGCATTGTATTTACCTTTTACATATCTGACTATATCGATTTAAGAGGAAACTTAAGTCCTGTCAGTTAGAAAGCTATTAATTGACAAATGTCTTAGAAGATATCACCAATAAGATATTCCAGAATTGCCAATAACTAAGAAAAGTATGGACAGATGCCCTATCCCTATCAGAACAGTAACTAAGTGTTCTTGTTAAAAAGAAGTACAAATACTTAGCTCCATATTTATATAAAAAATTGAATAGTGCTTGTAAAGCAAAAAGAGAACAACTATGTTACCAAAAGAAAATTATATTGTGGCTCAACACTTGACTACCATGAAACTGAATTACTTTTGGCCTGTAATTAATCTATAGAATAACATATACATGTTTACATATACACACTACCTACAGTATAAGATCAACCTGGGCTAATGCGTCACAATACTTTGAATGGCATATTTATTTAATTATAACAAACATATTATATGCCCCTAAAAGCTATAACTTTTGATACAAGTTAGAAAATTTTATATTTTAATACAATTTCATGGCTTTTCGAATGACTTCTATGAGTCAATGATGTTTCTACGAAAGCTGGAATTTTTAGATGCAATAACTCGCAAGTGGAGGAAATGCGACTGAAACTAGTATTATGTGCTTGGAAGAGCTGATAACAATTTAAATAGAACTAACTTTGAAAAGTACTAATAACACAGCTCTCTATTGCTTGTTAACCAAATTCTGTGCTAAGTTTAGGATACTTAGTAGAACAAAAATATTCGGGGCTGCGTTCTAATTTTTTTTTGTTTCTTGTAGAAATCGCATTCTCCCCATCCAAGATTCCAGGGTTACCAAACATATTTTTTTTCTAATAGGTTCCGTCGATTGTGGCGGCTTTGCCCAATGGGTCTGACTTTGCCCAGTTAGGTGCTTTGACTTACATATATTCGAAAACGCCGAAAATGTTTCAAAATCGTACAACTTTCAATCAATGGTAGAAAAAATGATTATACTACTGGCAACACTGAGTAACGAAGCGAACTCTTTTCTACATCACGTCAGTTGCTTGTCAGACAGCATCGAAGTGGTTGGTGTGTTTTGCGGGCGAATTCTGAGGTGAAAAACTGTTGAAAAGTTTTATCCGTCATCAGTGTGTAAACAATGAACACTATCGGTCTATAATATAATGCGCAAACGCTCTCAATTTCAGAGTTACGATGGTGGGCAATGTCACCTTAGTATATCTGAAACACTCTTGGCAACTTTGCCCACCAACATATTACCGTTAGGGTTCCTCTTCTTCTTCTTAGTTTAACTATATGGCCCTTGGTATTGTGATAATGTCACAATAATTCTGCCAATGTCCGGTGAATCTTCATTTTATCTTCTTATACTTCACAATATGCTGATGCGTCACATTGCGAAGCCCTTGGGAGATTTTGACGGTAGCTCAACCTAGCGGACAGTTGATGACGACAGCCACTCAAGTTCATAAGGCGCCTAAGCGATCAAAATAACTTGAGGTTTATATCGACATCAAAGCACTTGTTTCGTCGTTTTCTCTAATAGTTCACACGCGTGGACACTTAATTCACAAAATCGCATCACTTTTACGAATCAAAATCCACTTCGAACCATTATTCAAGCGACAAAACAGGAGCGACAATCCGTTCACGGCCAAGTTCCCGCCAAAACTCACCGTTAGGGTTGTCAACTTATCATGTCACTAAAATATATAAATATAGGTAATAAAATTGTAACAGGTCGATGTCTGTATATGAGAGATATATAAGAAAAAATAAATTTAGGGGTCTCTATAAATGCTATAGAAGCCAAAAATAATGTTTATAGAAATTTGTCTTTCTGTCTGTTTGTCACTCTATCTGTATTATTGTTTGCGCACCACGCAAACACCACAAACTGCACCAAATTAAATGCGTTTTTTTTTTGTTGTATTGCATAAGGTCTAACTTAAACACTAGCTAACTGTGCTATTCAGACATTGCACTATCACGGGAATAACAAAACCGTGGATTAACCATACGAACGGTGCGACCGTTTGTATGGTTTGTCCACGGGTTTGCCTTTTTGCCTAATTATAACCTGGGGGTTTCTGTGTATATTTTAATACAGCTAAAACGTTTTTTTTAGTATGAGTGATAAAAGTCGACCCCGCAGTGCTACGAAAAAAAAAGAAATAGAAGAAGACTAGGATCTAGAAGTTACAAAGACAATTCCAATTTAGAAGCGACAGTAGCCTAATGGCAGGGCGCGATCGCGAACTCAAAAGATCGTGGGTTCGAATCCGCCATTTGACTACTGTCGTGAACCACTCCTAACACAAGCATTTTTTCAAGCTTACCAGGAGTGGTTAAAAGGAATATTAGTAATGTTAATTAATAAGATTACTAATATTTTTCAAAAAAAAATCCATCGAGATGTTGGAGGTACTTAGCTGTCGAAATGATAGAAAAAAAATTCTGATAGACAGGCTGAAAAGCAATTCTGAATCCCACGTCGAACGCTAAAATAAATCGAAAAAATTGCATATGAAACTAGCTGGGGGACAAAAGAAATTAACAGACGAAGAAGAGGAAAAACTGGTGAAAGTACTGATTGCTACTGCTGATTATGGAACCTCGATGAACAAAGTTGGATTTGAAAATGCTTGTTTTTAAGTATTTGCAAAAAAATTCCCGTACTGATATGTTTGGTAGTAAAATGCCCGATGATGCGGGGGTTAAACATTTTTTGCAAAGACGTTCCTCAAAATTGACAGAAGAACAACGCAAAATATTAAACGAGTCCGAGCTGAAAAGGGGTTAACGGAAATGGAAAATTTCTTTCAAAATCTAAACGAAACGCTCAAAGATGTACCACCAAATCATACACTAAACTATGATGAGGCAAATCTAGCAGACAATCCGGGCGCTTACCGGGTACCAAACCCGGATAGTTTGACTCTGTCTGCTTTGAGGATTATTTCCGAACTATAGTCATTGAGTGGGCAGAAAAGGTGGTGCCAGGTCCAAAAGTTGTCATTGGCGACAATTTGTCCAGTCATTTGTGACAGACAGCCCTATTTCAAAGTTCGTTTTGTATGAAAAATGCTCTAAATGGCTTTATGAATTTGCTCACTCAATTTTGGGGTCCATAAGTATGCCTAGAAAATTTTTAACCAAAATTTTGTGTGGCATTGCCCAGTCTATTAATATAGTTTTTATGTCCAATTAATAAAGCCGACAGCAGCCTAGTTTCGGAACGAAACTAGCAAGTGGGCAATTTTGCCAAAAATCTAAATTTTTGACCCACTTTCTAAGTTTAATTTTTCTTAAATAAATAGACGTTTTTCTCGCAATCATTCTTAATATATGTAAAGAAACGTATATTTGCGTTTGTGTTTAGGAAGCTATCTATTAATTAAATGAATACTTCAAAAATAATTTGGCCTAACGTCAAAAAAGCGGGCAAAGTTGCCATGTTTTACAGTTCGAGTATTTAATTATTTTAATTTTGAATCAAACCACAATTTAAAATTGATTATGTATAATTTAAGTAATTAAATAGTTATAAAATGACTCACTGAATATTGTAATTTTTAAAATTTTCTTTAAAAGTGACATAATCTTCATTTTTTCAAGTTTCATTCCGTCTTAAGCGTCGGCGCGAGTCGGTCGTTTAACTAATTACATTGTGCCGTGCGTATGTGTGAGTCTCGTGTAAAGCATCGGAGTTTAACGTTAATGCTATATCGACATCACTCGAACGCATCGTTGGAGACTTCGCACAGATTAATTTCATAACAGAGCAGTCAAGTTATAAACATGACAACTGTAAACAGTACATTCACGCAAGAGTGTGAAACTGAACAAGATTTAAGACCCGGAGAAATGAGTGTCAATGAGTCATTTATTGAAAATGAGTCACCTCCTTCTTATATAACATTTCGGAAAGGTAGTAGCGTGATTCCTGCAATTTCCGATCTACAACAAGAATTTAAGACTCTTCAAAGCAGTTTACTTAACAGGCTTGATTCCTGGTTCTCAAAACAAGAAACAAAATTTAATACCCTTCTTAATGACTTCGACGAAATTAAAACTACGCTGAAATTTATCAGTGATAAATACGATGATTTAGACCAAAGAACTCATGATGTCAGCAAGCGCGTATCTAGAATAGAACAGCAGCTGAAATCCACACCGGTCTTCGAGGCACGAATCTCTGAATTAGAAACTAAACTGGCTGAATTTGAACAAAAATCTCGAAATTGTAATATTGAGATAAGTAATCTGCCTGAAAAACGAAGCGAGAACTTAATACAAATACTGGAGAATATTGCTAAAGTCATAAAGCAACCAATTTCTACTAAAGACATAGTTACAATTCATCGTGTACCTCATATGAACCCTAAGATTTCACGCCCGAAGAACGTAATTGTAAAATTTTTCAATCAAGCAACGCGTGACAACTTTGTTTCTGCAGCAAGATTATCAAAAGGAATCACAACAGAGCAAATAAATATGCATGGAGCCGTTCAAAATATATATATCAATGAGCACTTAACTATTCAAAATAAGAATTTGTTTCGTCAAACTCGTGAAGCTGCAAAACAGAACGGATATAGATTTGTGTGGATCAAGCGCGGAACTGTACTGGTTCGTGCAAGCGAAACATCTGCTATTTTTGCTATACGAAGGGTACAAGATATATTATCGAAAATTAAACCAAAGGATACCAAATGATGGAATACTTAGGATACTTGTGAACTTACAAAGGATACTTACAAAGGATACTTGTGAAATAGTTATTAGTAATAGGTTTGTGCAAGCGAAACATCTGCTATTTATGCTGTACAAAGATAACAACATCAATTATCGAAAAGTAAACATAATGATACCACGTAACAAATTTAAAAATAATATGAATAAGGTACGTCTTCTTATAAGATTTATTTGCAAGCTCTTAGTGTTGCATTACTCTATGTGTTGTTTACGACTGGGACAATTCTTTTACCACATATATTTTTCTGCGGCCACCGTCACAATAACTATTTTGTGTTTACATTTTAATACAATTCACGATTTACGTTTTCTAACAAACAACATAAAACAATTATTACCAACTAAATTACTTTTTAAAAATCTTGTACGCGAACAAATTTTTGCGATATATAGTTCCATATGTTTTTTAATTCGAATTTTACACTTTTTCATATTTTATTTTTTTAAATTATTACTAGTAATTCTTAAAACGTATACTATTTATAAAGATGGCTTATAAAATACAGGTATACTATCAGAATTGTAGAGGTTTGAGGACAAAGTTGAGTACTTTATTCAATAATATATTGTTGGAACATTATGATATAATAATTCTCACGGAAACATGGTTGACCTCGAATATTGGAGATAGTGAATTCATTGATTCGCGTTATGTAGTGTACCGATGCGATCGAAATCGAGAGTTATGTGGTAAAACAGACGGTGGAGGTGTATTGATTGCGGTGCGCATGGGGCTAAATGGCACTCGATGTATTTTAAAGCCCACTTTTCACTGTGAAGACGAAATTATAAATGTCCCATCTAATATTGATTATGTGATACTTAAGTTTTATTCTAAGCAACATAACGAATATCACGCTGTTGGCGGTGTTTACATACCACCAAATCAGCCCTTAACTGCTTACCAATTATTTTTAAACTCTCTCCAAAATGAGCTTATGTGCAACGAAAATACAAAAATATATATTTTCGGGGACTTTAATCTACCCGACATTGAGTGGCTGCAGTATGACGGGAGTACATGTACTCCTAATACGCATTACTGCAAAAATCCAATGACTTTGCTCGTTTCAAATTTTTTATCAATTGTAGGTTGCAAACAATTTAATTTAATAAAAAATAATAAGAATCGAATCTTAGATCTTTTCATTTCAAATAATGATACAAGTACTTGTAAGTCACCACTAAACTCTTTAGTTCCGATAGACGTCTTTCATCCGCCATTTAACGCCGAGCTACTTTTCAACGTAGAATACATACAATTGGCGCGTAAAACTTTACCAAAATACCGATTCTCCGAGGGTAAATATGTAGATATTAATGACGATATTAAACGTGTAGACTGGGCAAGTATTTTCGAGGTGCCGTCCTTAGACACTGCCACCAACCACTTTTATGAAGAGATATATAAAATCATTAGGAAACACGTACCTTTACGCCCAACGAAATCTAAAAAGTTTCCAATATGGTTTACACGCCAATAATACACATATTTAAAAATAAAGAAAAATCATGGATAAAGTGGAAAAAATCTTCTAACCAAGTAGATTATGAGGAATACTCTGTTCTTCGAAAAAGATTTAAACAACTTTCCGCGCAGTGCTTTAATTCATATTTAAGTAAAATTGAAACAAGTTTGCAGAAAGACATCAAAGTATTTTGGTCTTTTGTAAACAATAAAAAAAAATGTGGTATTCCCAACGTAATGTCTCACGGTGGAAACGAAACCGATAATCCTGAGAATATATGTGAATTATTTTCTAACTACTTTACTTCAGTTTATGAGAACAGCTCACTGATGACGTACGACATAGATTCACTTCCTTGCTCATCAAACACTGAAAAAGAACCAAGCGGAATTCGACTTTCGATTAAGAAACAGAAGGGAGGAATCGAGTCTTCTCTCGATCCGGCCTCCTATAACGCCTACGTTGGGTTCGGGAACAACGTATGTGATCTCCGCAACGGAGTAACTCACTAGGGCGATAACCTCTTTCTTTTTCAGCAAGTAGGTTCAGACGGGGATTACGGGTCTTCCGAAGTCGTCCCGGTCCCGACGCCTTAATTCTTCGATGTGGACTGTTTAACTTTAGCGATGAATTACTTGGGAATAAAACAGCAATTATCTTCAAACCGTTCCGTGAGAGAGTAATCATTTTTCCCTATCACTTCCCTACACTTTTTCTTCTTGACTGCTGGTTTTTCACTTTTCCCGAAGGATTTTCTTATTTTTCCGAACTAATTCTCGAACTATTTTCCCGAACTATTTTCCCGAACGAATTGCAATAAAACCCGTTCACTAAGCTACCCCCAGAACTATACGCGAAAGTGAGCCGCGCCATTCGCGTGCCTGCGCAACTTAACAACATGAATTTGTACTATTACTCTCTCACGTTTCACTTAATTTCTTTATTCACATAAATCATACATAAATACAAGTTATCTATTTAGATAGCACAAAACAATATCTACACCATGATATATATTATTTTTTCGTATCACAAAAATCCTTTAATTTATAAAACAAAACATGCCTATTTTAATCACAAATTCAAAATCCGAACTTCTTAAATATTTAACACAGAAAGTTAAAACAATGTTTCCCACTCGAATTTATACATATGTTAACTAACACAATAGTTTAATTTACATTTTCTCTATTTATTTCACTATTTAAAACACTTTTAAATTTCTTATACAAAACTATCATTATTTCACTTATACACAGGAATTTTCACATAAAAATAACACAGAATTCACCTTTTTAGCACGTACAATCAACCTGAAATGTTTACAAGTCATTTTTACATAAATTGCTGAAATTACAAACATTTTAAATTTTTACATATTTGGCCTCCTAGGGGCGTGGTCAGCGTGCTTCCGTGAACTCACACTATTTGAACAACTAACTTTGCACGGCTCTCGGCTATCAGAAAAAATGAAAGTCTGAAATACACTTAATTTTAACAATATTAAATAAGTAAGTGCTTCTACATAATTTTCAAACAGTAGGAAACTATCTCTGATAAGATTCTTATCAGTTATCATGTTTCTTATCAGATAACAATACAAGTGAATGTTTTCATTAATCAATCATAACAAATAGGCATTTGTTTTCGTACAAAACATATCATACTTATACAAGACAATACTTATGCAATTAACTTCCGTTAATTCTGTTTATGCACAGAGTGATCATCTCGACCGGGGAACCAATCCGATCTCTAGCTTCACTTTAATATTCCTTTGAATTTACATCGTTGGAAAGACGATTTCAACCGGGGAACAAATCCGGTAACATAATTTATAACATAAAATTCCCTATATGAATTTATTGAAAGATATTACTTAGAAAACAGTAAACTAGTCCGGCCTGGGAGTCGAACCCAAGACCTTCATACCATTAATTCGACATTTCTTTAAGATTTAACTAAGCATTTTCTTATCAGAACATTTTAATTGGACAATAAGTCTTTGAAAAGTTATTCGTCATCGGTTGACTTAATAAACTGAAACATTCTTATAGGCGCGTCGCCAACAATCTCCCCCCCGTGCGTTAGCACCATCATTTGGGAGGCGTCGCGGGTACCAGGACTATTATTCTGGATGTAGGTCTCCTCAAGATACCTGTGCTAGTAATGACGTCAACCACTCTGGTGTGACCGTCTGGTCCCAGTAACGTTCTACTAATTTTGCCTTTCGGCCACGTATTTCGTGGCAACGAATGATCTATTATCAAAACAATATCGCCTTCTTTAGGTTCCATGAACTTTCCGTTATTACCTGTTTTAAGGTAGGCATGTATTCCTTCAGCCACCTTGTCCAAAAATGGTCGGCTAACCTCTGTGCAGCTTTCCAATTGAGTTGACCCGTCAGATGCTGCTCTAGAAACAATCCAGGTGGTCGATCACCACATGAGCGTCCCAGAAGAAAATGATTGGGTGTCAAACCCTCTTCAGGACTATCCATACTGAATGTTACCAGAGGCCTGGAATTTACTGTGTGCTCTGCTTCTAAAAGCAACGTATGTAGAATTTCCTCTCGTGGGCTCATTTCTCTGAGCGTAGCGGTCAACGCAATTTTAATCGACCTTACTAACCTCTCCCAGGCGCCACCCACGTGCGGTGCTCCCGGAGGTATAAATTTCCATTTAATGTATTTCTTAAATGACTCATTTTTCATGCCCTCATGGCATTCTTCGCATGCTTTCAATAATTCTTTATTCGCAGCTTTGAAATTTGTCCCGTTATCGCTGTATATAACGGCTGGTTTTCCTCTTCTGGCGATAAATCGTCTCAACGCCATTATCATTGACGCTGGTGTCAATGAGGCTGCTAATTCCAGATGTACTGCTCTGGTAGTCAGACACGTGAATAAAACACCCCAACGTTTTTCGTGTCGCCTTCCTATAGTCACACTCATAGGACCGAAATAATCCACAGCTGAGCATGTAAAAGGTGGTTCATGATGAGCTATTCTCTCCAGAGGAATATTTCCTTGTGGCACGTTCTGCGGTTTTGACCTGTATGTCCTGCACCACTGACAATGATGTGACACACTTCGTACTACATTACGTAAGTTCAAGACATAAAATTTCTGGTTCACCTCATTCATCACCGTCTGGTGATTGGCATGTCCAAAATGATGATGAACTTCTCTAATCATCATTTTAACGATTTCGTGTTTACCGTCCAATATGACAGGTTTTCTACTTTCCTCGGTCAAATTAGACTTGAAAGGTAAACGTCCATTTAAACGGAGTAAGTTATCTTCTCCTATTTCCATAGATAATTTACTTAAGCGTGAACTCCTTTCAACGCTTTTGCCTGCTTTCAAGCATTTTATTTCCGAATAAAAACACTCGTCTTGAACGAACTTCCAAATTAATAATTCCGCTTGTTTCAAGAGCGCTATGTCCAACGCGCCATCGGGTCCTTTAACCGACTTTGCTAAAACTTTGTTGGAACACATAACCGACTTTTCGGCTGCGTCGTCGGGTCCTTTAACCGACTTTCTTAAACTCTTGAATTTTTCTACCGCTTGTAAGGTGCGTGTAGTTGCCCCAAGGAATTTCTTAAAGCTGCTAAATCGTCCGTAGTCGGGTAGACTTAACGGTTCTTGCTTTCTTAACGCATTTACGCCCTTTGGCGATTTTAACAGGCGACTTTCAACCTGCGCTCTATTCGACGGCATGCACTCATTGTCTGTGCGCCATAACAAAGCAGTCTCGTACCTATTATTAGGTATACGACGTACCGTTTTGTTCAAAATACTTAAGGCTCGTTCTTCTGGGTCGTTCGCGGGCTTTCTAGCCGACACTCCCAGAGATTCCAAATTAAAATAATCCTTGATTAATTTATCCATATCTTCCTCCTTCTTGGTGGAAATGTGGTTAACGATCTTGATCGGTTTAATACCACCCGATATGTGACCATGTAAAACCCATCCAAGTTTGGTGAGCGATGCTACAGGTAGGTTCTTACCTCCTGAAATTAATTCACGAGTAACTATGAGATGCCAATTGTCCTGACCAATTAATATGGTAGGTTTGGACCTCTCATATATCAACTCATCCTTAATCGGTGTCAAATGAGAACACCGTTGCAATAATTCTCGGCTTACCGACTGAGGAGAAAGGTTAAGTGACTTAATTGTTTGTACACTTATCTCTTCTAAGTCGCTCGAGTAAATGCCTTTTATCTTAACATTTAAGCGATACGAACTGTCGTCGTTAATTCGCTTACCTCCCACGGCTTCATTACGTAATCCCTCTTTACGTCCGCGAGGCGCTAATTTCTGAGCCATACACTCCTCTATGAGTGTCATGGTCGATCCCTCATCCAGAAGAGCTGTTGTCTTGACCTTTCCTCTAGGTCCATACAACTCGACCGGTATAATCTTTAAGTATGCACATGCCAGTGCATTCACTGTACTAACAGTTGTAATCTGAGCATCTTTACCCCCCTCGTCCCCTTGTGGCGAGGTTTTTTCATTGGGGTATCGGTGTAGCATTCGATGATGTGACATTCTACATCCCTCTACACCACATTTTTTCGCTTTGCACTCTAACCTCCTATGGTTAGGTGACAAACATTGGAAACATACTTTCGCTTTTTTGACCGCTTCCCATTTCTCGCGAATATTCATGTCCTTAAACTTGTAACAACTCACTATAGAGTGCTCCTTGTTGCATATAACACACTTATGTGTTACCCGACTTACAGGCTTATCCTGGGTTGTCATAACCACTTGTCGGTTGTGCCCTTTACTATTTCGGCGTTCTAGACGCTCGCTCGAATTACTTCGGCGCATATAGCGCTCGCTCACGGCACAGCTGCGTACACCTCCCTTTGCAGTGTGTACAGTTTGCTTCCTGAATTCAGGACGCTTCCTTTTTTCAGGCGCATTTTCATTGTTTAAGGACGCTCCAAATTGTTCACTTAATAAATTTAAAAACTTGGCCATCTTCTGTAACTCTGGCTCCAAAGGATACTGAGCTCGATATTCAAACCATTTAAATTTAATCATAGTTCCGAGTTTCTCCACTATGCGGCTCACTAACTCCGGTGAGTACAAATACTGTGGTTGATTCAACGCTTGTATCGTGGCAACCACGTTCGTAATACGACTTGCAAAAGATCCTATATTCCGGCAATCTTCTGCCAATCTTGGCATACGCTTTACATTCTCGATTTCGGCTAGAATGAGCATCTCAACCCTACCGAATCTTCTTTCGAGAGCGTTCATTATTTCTTCCGGTTCACACAAAGTAAATAACAGCGACTTTACCGCCTCTTTAGCGGTGCCCTTTAATACCCTCCTAAGGCGTGCAACATTTTGCACCCCTGAAAATTGGCTTCTTGTATCTTCAAACACCGTTTTGAAAATTATCCATTCACCCGGGTCTCCATCGAACACCGGTAATTCCTGGAGGAAATGAAGCTGGGAAGACTTATCTTTACCAGCTATTTTTATTGCACTCACAATCGCTTCGGTCAATTCTGACACCTCACTCGCGTGTGTTTTCTGTGCATTTCCTTGGTTGCGCTCGATCTCCGCCCCTTTGCGGCGTGATCCTTTACACGCTTCCTTATCAGCAATATCGGGTTGTGCTACACTAACCGGCGCGCTCATTATGGTCTGCTGAACCCAACTCCTTACGAAAGGTTCCACCTGAGTATTCCGCTCTTCATCATCCTCACTCGAGTCGATCTCCTCTTCTCGGTTGAGTCGTGCCAACTCCAATTGAGACTTGGCCAAGGCAGCAGCTGCCTGTGCTCGTTCGAGCTCTGAGCGTTCGAATTTAATCCGCGCCTCTAATTCGGCTTTCAGCCTCGCCGATCGTGATGACCTACTACCTATCTGTGACCCTTTATCACTAGTGTGCCCGATTACTGTCCTTGGCGATGCCGCTTCTTCGGTCCTTTGACCTACTTTTTCGACCACCGTTTCACTCCTGGATATAACGGATTGTTGTGCGGTGCTGGCCTGCGTACCACTGGTGTCCGTCCTGTTGCTTGTCGTTGCCACGGACGTCCCTGTGTCCCACGTGCATGTGGACGTGTCGGATGTGGCTCCACTTGAAGGAGTTGCTCCATTTGACGCAGTAGCTGTGGTCGCTCCAGATGGTTCCGCTTCTTTGGCTTTTCTTGAGAGCCCTGTCCTTGTCCTGCTCCCTTCGCTTCTCCCTGTCTGGTCTTGTGCCTTCTTCATCTTGCAGGAAGGTGATTGTTGGCCTACGGTCCCTAACTGTCCCTACGGTCCCTACAACCCCTTACCTACAACCCTTCTACACCCCAACCTAACACCACTACCCCTCCCCCCCCTTATCTCCCAACCCTACAACCCTACTACCACCCTAAGAGCCCTATCAGCCCTATCAATCCTGGACGGGGCCTACCGAGGTGAGCCGTCCAGGGATGGAGTCGTGCAGGAATGGAATGGAGGAAAGGTTTAGGAACTGTCCCGCCAAGGAATATGACGAAACAGTCGAGCGGTAGTGCAAGCGCAGTCTCGCTCGAGAGAACTGCTCCACCCGAAGGTGTTGTGCCAGAGCCCAACCGTTTGGCACCGTTAGGTGGTCGGGATGTATGCTGTGCTCGCCGCCCAGTTGCCGGTGACGCCTCGTCCGAGCGCCCTCCTCCGGCCGCGATGCAGTCAGGTGCCCACGAGCACCCTCGCCTGGCAGCAGCAGCGGTGGATGCTTCTTCCTGCACCCTGATGACCCGACAGGAAAATGCCGGACACGGTCGTCCGACAGGAAATGCCGAGCACGCTTGCCCGACAGGAAAAATGCCAAGCCCTGCTTGGCCACGATGAGTGCCTTCACAAGACACCTGCGCCCGGCTGCGATACGTGCCCCATGCGAGCACACGCCCCAGGCCGCAATCCCGGTTTTCTTTCTTCCGGTAGTTCCAGGTCCAGTCCTTCAGCGCCGACGTCCTGGTCTTCTGGCCTTTGGTCCTATTGCTTCAGCTCAAACCTCCGGCTTCCTTCGGTTGCTGATCTTCACTCGGCTCCGAAGGTCTTCTTTTTCCACAACCAGCAGTCCACAGCTGGTTCCTTGATCCAGCTGGCGGGGTTCGGGTGGTCCTTTTAATCCGGCTCCGAAGGTCCAATTGAAAAAGAACCAGGTTTGGAAGGTCCTCTTGATCCGGCTGTGAAGGACCAATTGAAAAAGAACCAAGCGGAATTCGACTTTCGATTAAGAAACAGAAGGGAGAAATCGAGGCTTCTCTCGATCCGGCCTCCTATAACGCCTACGTTGGGTTCGGGAACAACGTATGTGATCTCCGCAACGGAGTAACACACTAGGGCGATAACCTCTTTCTTTTTCAGCAAGTAGGTTCAGACGGGGATTACGGGTCTTCCGAAGTCGTCCCGGTCCCGACGCCTTAATTCTTCGATGTGGACTGTATAACTTTAGGGATGAATTACTTGGGAATAAAACAGCAATTATCTTCAAACCGTTCCGTGAGAGAGTAATCACTTTTCCCTATCACTTCCCTACACTTTTTCTTCTTGACTGCTGGTTTTTCACTTTTCCCGAAGGATTTTCTTATTTTTCCGAACTAATTCTCGAACTATTTTCCCGAACTATTTTCCCGAACGAATTGCAATAAAACCCGTTCACTAAGCTACCCCCAGAACTATACGCGAAAGTGAGCCGCGCCATTCGCGTGCCTGCGCAACTTAACAACATGAATTTGTACTATTACTCTCTCACGTTTCACTTAATTTCTTTATTCACATAAATCATACATAAATACAAGTTATCTATTTAGATAGCACAAAACAATATCTACACCATGATATATATTATTTTTTCGTATCACAAAAATCCTTTAATTTATAAAACAAAACATGCCTATTTTAATCACAAATTCAAAATCCGAACTTCTTAAAATATTTAACACAGAAAGTTAAAACAATGTTTCCCACTTGAATTTATACATATGTTAACTAACACAATAGTTTAATTTACATTTTCTCTATTTATTTCACTATTTAAAACACTTTTAAATTTCTTATACAAAACTATCATTATTTCACTTATACACAGGAATTTTCACATAAAAATAACACAGAATTCACCTTTTTAGCACGTACAATCAACCTGAAATGTTTACAAGTCATTTTTACATAAATTGCTGAAATTACAAACATTTTAAATTTTTACATATTTGGCCTCCTAGGGGCGTGGTCAGCGTGCTTCCGTGAACTCACACTATTTGAACAACTAACTTTGCACGGCTCTCGGCTATCAGAAAAAATGAAAGTCTGAAATACACTTAATTTTAACAATATTAAATAAGTAAGTGCTTCTACATAATTTTCAAACAGTAGGAAACTATCTCTGATAAGATTCTTATCAGTTATCATGTTTCTTATCAGATAACAATACAAGTGAATGTTTTCATTAATCAATCATAACAAATATTGCATTTGTTTTCGTACAAAACATATCATACTTATACAAGACAATACTTATGCAATTAACTTCCGTTAATTCTGTTTATGCACAGAGTGATCATCTCGACCGGGGAACCAATCCGATCTCTAACTTCACTTTAATATTCCTTTGAATTTACATCGTTGGAAAGACGATTTCAACCGGGGAACAAATCCGGTAACATAATTTATAACATAAAATTCCCTATATGAATTTATTGAAAGATATTACTTAGAAAACAGTAAACTAGTCCGGCCTGGGAGTCGAACCCAAGACCTTCATACCATTAATTCGACATTTCTTTAAGATTTAACTAAGCATTTTCTTATCAGAACATTTTAATTGGACAATAAGTCTTTGAAAAGTTATTCGTCATCGGTTGACTTAATAAACTGAAACATTCTTATAGGCGCGTCGCCAACAAACACTAATTTAATTATCTCAGATATATCATTTTCAAAAAACACAATTGAACAGTGTCTAAAAAACTTAGACATAACTAAAAGTTCAGGACCAGACGGTATCCCACCTTTTTTCCTCAAACATACTGCTAGCTCAATAAGCGTACCTCTGTTCTATTTGTATAACCGCAGTTTGCGTGAAGGTTTAGTGCCCACAGTCTGGAAATCTGCGAATATAACCCCAGTGTTTAAAAACGGTTCTAAAACTGACGTGACTAATTATAGACCTATTTCCTTACTTTCTGCCTTATCAAAAGTCCTTGAACGCTTAGTACATAATTCAATTTATCCGAGTTTACACAACTTACTAATTCCAGAACAACATGGTTTCGTAAAACACCGATCGACCATCAGTAATCTTATTTTATATACAAACTTTCTGTTTGATAATATGGACAATCGAATACAAACTGATACCGTTTACACAGACTTTTGTAAAGCTTTTGATAAAGTGGATCATTCCATCCTTCTTCTAAAACTTGCGTTCAATGGTATACGTGGAAACTTATTGCGGTGGTTCTCTTCATACATTATTAATAGGACCCAAAAAGTTGTTGTCAATGGATTCTCCTCTAGCGAAAAATTAGTATCCTCAGGTGTACCACAGGGATCTATACTAGGTCCGATGCTCTTCACATTGTATATTAATGATATTCAGTCTTGTTTTATAAATAGTAATTTTTTGTTGTATGCAGATGACCTGAAAGTTTATCGAAGTGTAAAGTCCCTTAATGATTGTGAGAAGCTACAGGAAGATCTTGACCGGTTATCTAACTACTGTCTAATCAATAAACTACAATTAAGCATCCCTAAATGTAAATCTATTTCTTTCACCAAAAACCTAAAAACCTACAATTACATATATTCCCTTCTTAACAGTCCCTTAGAAAAAGTATCATTAATAAAAGATTTAGGCATCCTTTACGATTCAAATCTAACCTTTAATGCTCATATCAGCAATGTAACAAATAAAGCGTATCAAATGTACGGAATTGTTGCACGAACGTGTAATTTTTTTAAAAGCTCCTCATCTTATTTACTACTTTTCAAATCACTTATCAGACCACAAATTGAATATACTACGCAAGTATGGAACCCCCATTATAATAAATACGGTGAACTTCTAGAATCATTACAAGCAAAGTTTCTTCGTTTTATAAATTATAAATGTTACCACGCTAAATCATCGTATCGTAACTTATTAAAAAAGTTTTCATTCATACTTTAAAAGCAAGAAGAATATACTTTGATCTGATACTATTATTCAAAATAATTCGAAATGATTTAGATTGTAGAGAACTACTTAACAAAATATATATCCGTGTCCCTAGTCGTTCTCAACGCATTAGAGATGTGTATACACATAAATTGTTTGCGCCTAAACTATGTAAAACCAATGCAGGTGAACGCGCCCCATTAAGACGTATTATGAAAGTATATAACATGCATTTTTCAAATATTGATCTATTCACTTCATCACAGTCACAATTTCGCAAGAACGTTCTAAGAAAGTTGGTAGATATTCAATAGTATCTTTAAATATTTTACAAGATAAATTTGTACTGCTAGCAATTATTTTTAATTATTTTTTTTCCCTTTTGTCTCATTTTGATTTTTATGTTACTGAGTACTGTCAATTTTATTTTATTTTCCCTTTCTCACTTATACTCTGTTTATTGTGCATTTATTATTTACTGTTACCAATTTAATATTACTTTGTGGATAACGGTGTTGGTTACATAATGACTAATATTATTTATAAAATGTTATTTGGTTTAAGCATTATTATGTAATTGTTTGTTGTCCTGAATAAATTAAAAAAAAAAATCTCTGCGAGATATATCAGGCTTCTTAAGGAACATTACAATATCATCGTAATGATAATTTCCGATCACATCTGGATTTTAAAAAAAACATATAAAACTACTATTATTTATTTTTCTCATAAATTTCACGTTGGGTATATTATTTTCATTAACAGAAATAATATTTCCTACGAAATACTTCACTGATTTTTTTCTTGCAAATCGCACTAGTAATAAGTCGTGCACTTGAGTATTCCTTCTGCCGATATTTGGTTTAAATTCGTCATTTCTTACAATATTTGCATCATGTTTTGAAAAATAACAAACAGTTTTATTTTCGTTTCCCGCGTACAGCGATAAATTATCAAAATCTTCACAGCTTATATCAGATTCGTCAAAACTAATATCTGCTTCATATTCAGATTCTTCATCGTAATCAATATACTTTTTTGTGTTTTGGCACTTTTTTTAGATTTTTTATTAATCTTTTTCTTTTTTGATACGCTAACATGAGTTTCTCCTTCTGCTTTTTCGCTTTCGTCTGATAATTTGACTTCATTGCTGCAATGGGGATCTTTGACAGTGGCGAAGCCTCTATACAAGCCCAAACGCCCGGCTTGCCTCATTAAGATGAATCAATCAACTATATCAAGTAATAAAATAACTCGTAAACTGTTTCAAACTATTTCAAATTTCCCGCGCACTCTGTTCGACCTCGTAGCCTTACGAATACTGCTGTCATACATATAAGGAGAGTTGAATTGAGCCATTGGTTGTCTCCCTCGCACACGTGGGCTTTTTACCGGGCTTTCGAGAAGGCGATCGCTCCCTTTCTAACATGTGACAAAATGTTGTATAATGAAATATAACTACGAAGTGTTTATATAGCAATTAGTATGGAGATAAAAAGCCCGGCTTTTTAGTGACCATTAATTTTCTCCTCAGAGCGGGCTGCTTTTAAAATTATTATGGTTCTAACACTTTTGACTGCCTTCTTGGTCTAATGGTCGTAAACGCAATTGCTGATCATGTGGTCCCAAGTTCGAAACCCGAGCCGGGTCAAGAATCACTTATTGGGTTTTTCCGTCACAAAATTCTCAGTAGCAGTAGTATTACACTTATTGTATATGTAAGTATTATACTTACGCCGTTACCAAAATTCAATCTGGAATCCTTTAATATAGTTTTATAAATAAAACACATAGTTGTTTGATTCGTTTAATGATCAAAAGTGAATTCTGAACATCAAATAAATACTAATTGGAAATGTATTATGTTATTTGATAATTTATTGTAGATTAATTAAAAATTGTCACTTCGTAACTTTAAATCCAAATTCAGCTATGCAAACCTGGTACGCGCGGTGTTATAATGATGGCACGGGTGACAGGGTTTACATGATTGTCACGCTTTTGTTTGTCAAAGCGGGACATGTTTACGTATTTTGGGGATAGCGCGACAAAACCTTTAAATCGGGAACGTCCCGCCTAAAGTGGTACGTATGGTCACGTTAGGTATGAAGTTAGTCGAGAAAGAAGGCGCGCAGCCGACGCCGACGAGCCGACGATATGTTAGCAAGTTCACGTCACATTTCAATGTTTAGTGTTTACATTGTGTCAAAAAGTACTTTGTGCATTGTATGTTGAGCTTGAGCGAATGTATTGCGAGTTTAAAATTTATGCTTTTTTAAAGATTTTTAATGAAAATGGAGGGAAAGAGTGTTCCTTGTGATAAATTGAAGTGTGTTAAAGTGCTAATCGGCGAGGAAAAGGTTAAATCTTTAAACTTCGTTGAGATAATATACAAGGTCAAGAGTGTATTTCAGACTTATCAATTATCGCAATTAAAAAACAGTTATTTGGTACAATTAAAACGTTCAAAGCCACCGAAGCTATGCAATTGCTGATATGTAATAAAAATAAAATCTATCTAGCAGTAATATGCGTTCTGTGTGCTTTGTTAAATACGTCCTTGACAGCACTGAATATGAAACTAAAGCGTGGAGACAGATGAAAATTGGTGTATTTTTATAAAACTGCTAAAAACAACAATCTATATTTTTATCAATTTATATCTTGGGCTTGCCCTAGTACGAGCTGTAGCTTCGCCACTGATCTTTGATTACTTTTTTTGTAGTTTTTTAAGTTCTTTTTTAATTGGTTTTTCTTTTTTCTAAAAACTCTTCCCTTGTGACTTTACAGTCTCTTTAAACTCTTGTTTTTTTTTTCAGTTTAGCTGTAGAATCACTTCGTTTAATATTCTGCAATAGTAAAGCTTCGAAAGAAACTTTTTCTGAGGCAGATGAAAGTCGATCTTCAATTATCTGAATCTTGTAGGTGTCATTCAAGTAATTAAATCCCGTTCCTTGACTTTGCAAAACAATTTGGAAGACGCTGCTATCGGAGTTAGATGAGGCTTTGATATTTTATTGTTTTCAATATTTATTTTATTGTTTTCGTTCAATGAGATCTGTGTATGCGTTTCAGGTTCCTGGCTACTGATTAACTTTTAGAGCTACTTACTACTTGCAAACAGAGATTATTCAAAGTAGGAATTTCTTTTCTGAATGTTTTAAATTGTTTAAATCTTTTTAGCGAGTCAGTGTCAAATGTTTCTTCTGAAACAGCGTCTTTGTTGAATAGGTATATGCATCCTTATTGAAAGCCATTCCGAATAATAATTGGAATCAGTTCACGCCACACTTCTCCAATAATGTGGCTAAATTCATCTTTCGGCAGTTTTTTTTTTACCTACATTTAATCGTTGCCATTCGTTTTTATTCGCAGTTTTTCGTCCCAAGTAGTTTCATGGATTTAAAAACTGACAAATCTAACAGCTGCTATAAATGGTTTGCATGCGAAGGTAACTTTATAATCGTCACTCTGCGTTTTCTTGCTTCTTTTAAAACTTTCAACTGTATATGAGTGGAATGGCCACCAAAAATTGACAACGCTGGTGGATCTTCGTTTGAATGCGTGTGTGTGTCTCCAAATCTTAAGCTATTTACATGAAATATTTAAAATAATATGAAAAGCGTTAAAAAAATAAAAGTACCTACTTAAAAAATATCGATCTTCTGAAGGGAACTGAGATTTAAGAAGATTTACATTCACGTGTTGACACACAGGAAACAGGAAGTGTCCGAACGAAATAACATATTAAAGATGGCGAATAAATTTAATAAAATGGGTTCTGTCACGTAATCTATTGAGGACTTTTTGTCGTTTCAATGCCCAAGACAGAAAAAAGATGGCAGGAGTGGTTCTAAAGTAAGAAATTCGAAACGAAAAACTCTACTTGGATTAGAGGCCATAGCCCCGGTTGACCTTAATTTTAGTTTCAATAATTGAATTTTTTATTTTTGCCAACATCTACTTAGGTTGTACATTTATTTTGTTAGAAAAGGAGGACTCACATGGGTGCAAAAATATGGTCAATCGATCATAGTCAGAATAGGTTCTTCATTTAAGTAACTTAATCAACATTTCGCAATCTATTTTTTACTCTTTATTGACAACCCTTAGTAACCACGGAAAGTCCGTCGTGCCGTAGAAAGAGGAAAAGATGCAAAGTAATACGGACACTCGCGCGCAATGATATGCCCCATTTACACACAGCCACTGCTAAGTGCTCCAGTCACTGCCGGAAATATGTCTCTAAATAATTCTGCGGCAATAACGACACGAGTTTCTTTTTTACTTTTTATTAGCCAGTGCTTGACCACAATCCGCACGGGTGGTTAGTAGTGATACAGATTTAGATGGTAAATCACACTGTCTTAGCGTAACAAATGCCTATTCGCTCTTGCCTTGAAGACGCTCAGATTGTATTCGTACGGAAAGATAAACGCTGGCAAATTATTCCACTCTTTTGTTGTACCCATTAAAAAAGTCAAAGTAAACCGTTTGGTCCTAATGCGTGGAATATTGACAACAAAGGGGTGAAGACCCACTGACCGCCTGATCGTGCGATGGTGGAAAGGAGAGGGAGGAATTAGAGAATGCAATTCCTGCGCACACTCTCCGAAATGCATCCTATAGAATACCGAGAGGCTGGCTACTCTGCGCCTGTACTCAAGGCTGACAAGATTGGTTTCAACTAAATCGAGGGCACCAGTGAGCCTCTTAGCACGTCTCTGCACTGAGTCAAACGCTGCCAGGAGGCATTTTGCAGCACCAGCCCATATGTGATAGCAGTACTCCATGCACGACCGGACTTGCGCTGGGTGTTTACACTCAGCCTTCATACTTCTTTATTGACCAACTCGCAACAATGACTGACGTCGAGTTTGTTGGTGCATTATGTCTGCTCAGTATAAGTAGGTTGCTACTACTCGCAATTTATGTTCTTCTTCATGAGAATCCCATATTACCCACTCAATTTCATAAAGTTCTAAAAAATTATTGTTTTATCATCAATAAATATCATTAAAACACAGGACAGATTAATAAACAAATTGCCGTTTTTAAACCTAGCACGTTCTTTCTCTGTCAAACTTCGACGGCAAGTCAGCGAGAATGTAAACACTCGCTCACGCTCGCGCTGCCCGTCCTTTGACTTCTGCGCGAAAAACCGACAATCGAGGGAACATCGGGCAGTGGCAGCGGCATGGGCAGTAGCCTGTTTAGATACTAGCCCAACAAGGCTGAGTGTAAATGGCTTAGAGCATACATTACATGGAGGGAGCACTGTGTGAGCAGAAAGCGTGATCGGCGTAGAGAGAGAGAGACTGAGTTTAGGTAGAGTCTGTCTCTCTCGCACAGTCACTGTCATTGGCTGTTTCATTGGGCATGCGCTAAGCAAGGTGACGAGACGAATCAGAAGCATGTGCGAGAGAGACAGACTCTACCTAAACTCAGGCTCTCTCTCTCTACACCGATCACGCTTTCTGCTCACACAGTGCTCCCTCCATGTAATGTATGCTCTAAGGTAAATGGGGCAATTAAGTTTTATTTAGCTTGCGTGCGCGGTTTATCTAATTAATATTATGTACTTAGGCTATTAATCGTCGGCAAGTAGTCAACATCAAAGGAGTGCCATCTTCTGTACGTAGTACTATTATTTATTCTGTCTCAACAACTACTGACATAGGTGTGAAATGGACATTAAACATAATCTTTGTTTTGTCCATTTTCATATTTAGACCTATCCGGTGGGATACACTATTGAGGTCATTGAGCATGCCCAGGTCCTATAGCGATTCTGCCATAAGGACACTGTATCGTCGGCAAATCGAAGGTGAGTGATGTAATCGCCATTGATGTTAATACCGTATCCTTTCCAGTCCACTAGCTCGAAAACTTCATTCAATGCAGCGGTGAAGAGTTTCAGGGATATAACATCACCACAGAAATCGAAGTCGCATAGACGTGTGACCTTGTCGCCGCTTTTATGGGTTAAAGAACATAATTCACCATTTTGTGATTTAGTTGTGCGGGGAACGTCGTACATGAATTTTTGTTATTATAAATTTATGCACTGCAGCATAATCAGTTGTAAGAACTCATAGAGGACGTGTAATTAAATTAATAAAGACATAACATATCATCAGTAACTTGATTATTTACTAATTATTTTACATCTAGATAAATATTTTACTATGACATTTACCATTGCAAACTCATTTATTAGATAATTGATAGAATCAGGCGTTACTTTGCGGAAATCCATTATAATAAAAAATAAAAATATAATTTCTTCGCAACCTTCCGCTAAATAAATACAATGATGTGTCTTACCTGGATTGAAGAACACCTCCCGCCCTCCCTCAATTGCATACACTAACTCCATCACCACTAGTCCCAGCACCACTATTACAGGTAAGACACACCATCGACGATAATACAACACGTGTTTCGCCTCTACACGAGGCATCTTCAGACGAGCTGTGGTCTTGTTCTTAAAGCAAAGCGACAACGCTCTCTTGAAGAACTACAGACCGATTTCCCTTTTGAGCGGCATCTACATGCTGTTTTCGAAGGTCATTACGAATCGTCCCGCACGCAGACTCGACGACTTCCAGCCTCCCGAACAAACCGGTTTCCAAAAAGGCTTCAGTAGCATAGACCACACACATAGCCTGCGGCAGATTATACAGAAGACCGAAGAGTACAATCTGCCACTTTGTCTTCCGTATGTAGACTATGAAAAAGCATTTGATTCTGTCGAAATTTGGTCGGTGCTAAGGTCCCTTCAGCGGTGTTAAGTTTATTGTCGGTATTTCAAAGTACTGAAGTGTTTGTACAGTAGTGTTACGATGACTATCCGAGTACAGAACCAGAGTACGAAACCTGTCCTTAAGTACCTATCCTTAGTAACTGCAGAGAGGTGTAAGACAGGGCGATGTTCACAGAAATCGTAATAATAAGACTATAGAAATGAATTAGCGCTCGATTTCTTCCAAAACAGATGTCGCCACATCTTACCGTATTAAAAACACTCGCAATGCACATGATATCTAATGTTTCAGATTACATTGCCTGGCGAGTTTGTCAACGTCGCGTGTTACGGCAAAACAAAAGCAGCAATGGTAATGGTGTACAATACGAAAAGTAATAAATGAGTTAAAAAATATAAATTTCTTAGCAACCTTCCGCTAAATAAATACAATGATGTGTCTTACCTGGATTGAAGAGCACTTCCCGCCCTCCCGCAATTGCATGCACTAACTCCGTCACCACTAGTCCCAGCACCACTACTCCCAACACCACTATTCCAGGTAAGACACACTATCGACGATAATACGACACGCGTTTCGCCTCTACACGAGGCATCTTCAGGTAATGTAGACTCTACGGCGGCTGACCGCTAAGTGAGCGGCGAGCCGAAACAGCTGCTATTTATACACATAACAATAACAAACCTGCTACCAATTATCATTATTGTTATGCATCGATCACTAATATTAAACTAGATACACAATCCCATACAAAAGTTCTCTAAAAACTGTCCCCAACGGTTTTGACGTAATTCTAGTCGAAATAAATATACATTAATGTAAATTCAACCTTAAATGCATGGTGTATAGTAGTATTCACAAAGCTACGTACAAAAAGCAATAAATTTTTATGACTGCTCTCGCTGCTCAACCTATATCGAAACAAATTCATCCTTACACGCATGTTTTAAAGTCAGAATTACAAAGTGCCAATAAAAAGCAATAAAATTTTACGACCGAGGCTCGTCGCTTGGACAAGGAATGAAGGAGTCGAACTGCCCAATATTTTTGTTACTGTATAATGATTTCTTATATTTACGCGAACACTGTACATTGATTAAAACTACTTTTACGGATTTTTTCGCGTTTTATTTATTTTATTTTTAATAATGAACGAAATGAACCGAAATCCTAACACCATAGGTCATACTGTGTATAGAAAAAAGACCCATACAAACCGATACTTAAATGGTGAATCTCACCACCATCCTTCACAGTTAGCTACCGTGGGCAAATCTTTGTTACAGAGAGCACGAGGAATCTGTGACAGCAAACACCTGGCTGCCGAGCTTTAGCACGTTTCTACAAGCCGCCGAAGAAGATTTGTCAGTTCTTACCATCCGTCAAGTGTCATATTCCTCTACAAGATGCAGGAGTGTACAAGCTTGATTGTGATTGTGGTCTCTCATATATAGGGCAAACAAAGAGATCAATTAGAACCCGCGTAAAAGAACACATAGCTGACGTGAAGCATCAACGTTCCGGGAAGTCTGGAGTTTGCGATCATATCCTAGATGGCCCCAACCATTACATCAGATTTGATAGACCACAAATCCTCGCGAAAGAACACCGATTCCTACCAAGGATGATACGTGAGGCTATTTAAATTAAAAAATATTCTAATTTCAATAGAGAAGGAGGCTTGGTATTACCACCTGCTTGGGATCCTATAATTAATAAAATTAAAACTAAACCCAAGCATACCACTGCAAGACTTCAAACCACAGTTAGTTCATTCTGCGTAGATCGAACCAAAGACAATAATTAAAAAAGCTGAAGGTACTCCGGGTTAACTTTGACATCGGGACGTCAGTCACCTCAGTCCCCCGTGACCATGGGTGTTGGAAAGCACCCGAAACGTCGAGTATTAAAAATAAAATAAATAAAACGCGAAAAAATCCGTAAAAGTAGTTTTAATTTGTTACTGTAATTTTAACATATTAATGTTGTTAAATTTGTTTTAAAAAATTGGTGTAGTAATTGGTGTATTATGTGCAATGCTTATAATTAACCTGAATATAAATATGTTTTTGAATAGGATACCACATATATTTAGAAAGGAAAGTTCTTCAAACAGTCATAATTATTTATTTATTTTATATCCTGTGTCAAAAATTTAAAAATATTGCTTAAATTATTATCTTATTATTAAATCTAAATTCCATAGTTAATAAATATAAAAAGTATGTACAGAAAGTTGTAAAATCTAAAAATATCATTGTGCAAAATTTTGACGTAATGTTCATATTTACAGAGGTTACAAAACAATACTGGATAAGACAGAATAATTATGTTATTAATTTCTTTGAAATAAAAGTTTAATAAGTAAATAAATAAGAGTTTATTAAATAATCGTCTCTTAGATAGAATTTTATTTTTTTCCTTTTTTTGCTATGTAATGCAATCTTACTTTAAGGTACCGTTCAGTAATAGATTTTATTGTAATAACTCTATGATTATTATCGTGACACTAGGATGAAAATATGTCGACACCTAAAAATGATGACAATACCATGCTGCAAATTTGAGAAATATCAAAATTCTTGTTATTACACGTGTGGAAGTGCCTAATTGCAACTTCTGTTTTTTTGCAAACAAGAAATACATTTAGAGATGAAAAAAACAGTCCCCCAAGGTTTCTTATATCAATAAGTTTGTGAAAAAAAAGCCTATCTCGCGCTAATAAACTATTTACACATGCGTCATATTTCATAGTTTTTACTAAATGGCGTACCACGTTTCCAGCTATATATCCCACGATTTGATCGACATATTCGGATCTACATTCGAATTCATTGAGCTCCAACGATAATATGTCACAGTTTTCTTGAATATGTGTGTCTTCTAAGTTATTACTGGAGTTATTGATTTCTACATCATTTTCTGAGCGATATCCTATTGAAGTTATATTTAGAGCGGAAATTGTATTGTTACCACTTAAAATTTGAATATTTTCCAGCGGTATAGCATTTCTGACGTGACTACGACCTATATGACTCTGATCTCTGACGTGCTATGACTGATATCCATTCTCCACACCTAACTGGATCTCGAGGAAAGCTAAAATATAAAAAATAAAATCTCACATCTTTAATTTTATTACATGATAAGATTGTAATTAAGTAAGATTGTAACTGTTAAGTTTCGATTTATAGTAGAATGAGGAGGTGTCACCTCTAGGACATTGGAGTACTGCCTCTAAATCGTAAATTGCTACTATATTATTTTTAGTCATTTTTATGCGGTCTTCTTGTTTTTCAGTTCTACTTAAAGCCTTTTCTTCTATATGTTTATTATATTTCTGTTCTAGTTCTTTTGCTTTCTCTTTGCTACTATTATTATATGCTAAACATAAATCACATTAATCCTTTTTTGGTTGGAAAAAGGACAAATTAAATTCTGTAGTAAATATCTTGTAGTATGCTATATAATTTCCTATCTCCTTATTATTTTCTTTCTGCTGTACTACAAAATCGTTATACAAATCTTTTATATTTTTTCCTCCGTCTATATATTCTTTAGAAGTACTAGCTCTGAGGTAATGCGATTCGATTTTAGGAATAGACTGAATATGTTTCCTGATGTCGTCGACTAGTTTTGGATCAAGAGTTTTGTGGCTGTTGTGTTTTCCTTTTAAGTCTTCAAGCATGAAACCACCGTCACTGACCTTATTTTGTATTGTAAAAATCATGCGATCCGAAATATCTAATGTTGCTTTAAAAAACGTTTTACATACTCTTATTTTGTTAGAATTAACGCAAAAATAATAAGCTTTATTAGGACGCCTTGGGTTTTTAGCATTTGTGTACTTATATTTTGGCACAATATCAACCATACAACCATTAATATAATTTCTTTGTTTGGCCACATCCCCTAAGTCCCAAAATTCTTTGAATATTTAGCTTTATTTTGTTTCTACTTCGCAGGACTTCTAGTTCGCCTTTGGCCTCTTTTATTAGCGATCTTTTTTTGAGTAGAACCATTTAAATCCGAAGAACTGGTATCACTGTCACTGTTGATAGAAGTAGTAGGAAAAAGGTAATTGGAGTTCCTTTTATGATTTTTTTCTGTCTCATATTTGAAAGTAGGGTCATCATCACTCAAATCTACACTATCACTTACATCAGTATAAACTGGTGAAATATTAATAGATTTATTAGAAGAGGGACATCTCTGAGGTCTCAACTGAATGTTGTCTGAGTCGCAACATTCACTGGCCATAACTGCTACTGTGTTGCGGTTTTCAGGTTCTTCTTCTGTTTTCGAAGATGAAGAATCATGTGAATCTGAGGAAGTTCCAGAAGAAGAAGAACTAGATGATGATGAACTTGTACTTGTTGAACTCGAGGATGATTGCGGTTGTGTTTTTTTTGTTATGTCTTGTTGAACTCCAATGCATTCCAAGTTATTGTAATCATCGCTGTCATAGTCTGGCACAAGGCTTTTTGGCAATCTCTTTTCATCAGTGTCACAAGATTTATTTTTTATGTTTCTAGAACTAATCAACCGGGAATCAATTTTTTTGGCTAAAATGCAGATGATCGTCTGCATTTTCTGATAATATTTCATCGCAGCTGCTAACTAACGATATTTCCAACTTTTTATGATCGTCAGATTGTACCTGTCCATCAGTAGATCGTAGATCGGTAAGATTTTTATTTGGTGGGAGATTTTCTATGTTCTCACTTGGTGTATTGTTTAGGTCATCTACAGTAGCGTTATGAGTTTCAGCTATTGGTTTAACTTCATGACTTTGCAAAGATAACGAAGAACTCGATGATACTAATTCTAGTATTTTATGTGCCCTCCGAGACGCCATTCTGTAGAAAAAAAAAATATTCTAAATAAACACTTTAAATATTGAAATAATACTAGTTTTAACGGAATTTATCGCGTATATTTAACTTTTATACCCGACGTTTCGAGAGCTTTACAGCACCCATGGTCACGGGAAGGACTGAGATGTTCAACGTCCAGCTGTCATAGTTAACCGCGGTTACCATAGATTAAAATTTTAACTTTTGTTCCGATCTACACAGTATGAGCTTATGGTATCATGGAGTCTTGCAGTTGTATGCTTGGATTGGGATTTAATTTTATTTATTATAGGATCCCAAGCAGATGGTAGCACCCAGCCATCTTCTCTATTGAAATTAGGATGTTTTTTGATTTCAATAGCCTCGCGAATCATCCTTGGAAGGAATCGGTGTTCTTTAGCGAGGATTTGTGGTCTATCAAATCTGATGTAGTGACGGGGGCGATCTTGTACATGTTCACAGACTGCAGACTTCCCGGAGCGTCGATTCTTCACAAGAACATATAGCTGATGTGAAGAATCGACGCTCCGGGAAGTCTGCAGTCTGTGAACATGTACAAGATCGCCCCCGTCACTACATCAGATTTGATAGACCACAAATCCTCGCTAAAGAACACCGATTCCTTCCAAGGATGATTCGCGAGGCTATTGAAATCAAAAAACATCCTAATTTCAATAGAGAAGATGGCTGGGTGCTACCATCTGCTTGGGATCCTATAATAAATAAAATTAAATCCCAATCCAAGCATACAACTGCAAGACTCCATGATAACATAAGCTCATACTGTGTAGATCGGACAAAAGTTAAAATTTTAATCTATGGTAATCGCGGTTAACTATGACAGCTGGACGTTGAACATCTCAGTCCTTCCCGTGACCATGGGTGCTGTAAAGCTCTCGAAACGTCGGGTAAAAAAGTTAAATATACGCGATAAATTCCGTTAAAACTAGTATTATTTCAATGTGTAGTGTTCGCGTAAATATAAGATAACACTTTAAATATTTTTAAACATTTTTTTTTAAATAAAGCCGTTTTATTGAACTAGCCTAAAGGACAGTGAATACGATTATAGGTCCACCCGCGTGGCATCCCTACAATAAAATAAAGGATAGAACAATAACTAAAACGACCTTGCTATTTTGATTGATCATCAAGAAGTAATAATATTAAAGTCGTTATGCATTTGTATTTAACTTAAATTAATAACAAATATAATTAAATTATATTATTATTATTATCATTATAAAACTGATACGATACTGATGTCATTACAACAATGGTTATTATACAATTTAATTTGTAATACTGTTGAACCTGATTAATAATAAGTTATAATTTTACTTTGAAAGAGAAATAACTTATAATGCAAAAATAATGTTGAGGACTTTTTTAAAATTAAACAGGAATAATTAAAATTGAATTTCATATTTAAAGCGTTATTTTATACTAAACTGGAGTTATTCTGTTTGTTCCATAAATAAACTAAATATTTTAAAATGAAACTGAAATAACTAGTATTCATTCATGCGATTTATTATTAGATTAAGATCTAAACTGTAATAACACGAAATAGGATCAGTGAAACTCAAACAAATTTTTGTAATAAAGTGAAATAAGTCCGAATAGTACCGCTATACGAATAAATAAAACCAGGAAAATTACTCACCTGTTAATAATGCATAGAATTATTTCAGCTTATTGCATTATTCAATTGACTGAAACGGGATCCTAGTCTCTAGACCACTGACACAAGACTGAATATCTCTGTTTATTGGTTTCAACCTGTCAGGACGCGTTAATCAGAAAGAGACGGACGACCTTCCATTTGGCTCAGATTTTGTTCAATACGAACGGCTGTTTGAGCGCGCGTGTTCTTTGCGTTGAGTTATTGCGTTTTATGATTAAATCTCAGAATAACCGATTTTTGAGTTATTTCTATGTTTGATTAAACGTGCGATATGTTTATAATGAAAGCAACTGCACTGTTGACAGCTTGCAACTGTATTTATATTAGAGCCAAGTACCCGGTTGACCGAGCTTTGCTCGGTATTTTTCGCTCGGTTTTTTTTTAATTCGTGTGTTTTGGAAATTATATTTAGATACAAATTACATACTGATGAAATACGAATAATATTTTTTGATCGTAGCGGCATAATAGAAAAAACTGAACTGGTTATTTGATTAAAAATCATGAGTGCAATTAGTTTAATTTAAATTTTCGTGTTTTTAAATAAATACTAAAAAAAGGGCTCGAAAAAATAGATTTTCTCAAAAAAGAAAGGAACTTGAAAAAAAATTTAAAAAAAGTCGGTCGGCCGGTCTGGGCTCAAACCATGGTGTTACGATTTTGTGACTGCCCAATATACCAATTAAGCTATTTGTAATCATTAATAAACTGTCAAAATTTTCCTTCTTATTCTAACGATATTATAGCAGTTTTTCATTGCCTAAAACACGGACAAAAAGACATTTTCTAAAAATAAATCCTAGCTAGATCGATTTATTGCCCCCGAAACTCCCTGCACACAAAATTTTATGAAAATCGTTGGAGCCGTTTCCGTGATTCCGATTATATATTTATATATATACAAGAATTGCTCGTTTAAAGGTATAGGATATATAGAAAATACCTAAAATGTCTTCAAGACAAGAGTCAATTGGCATTTGTTACGCTAAAACAGTGCAATTTACCACTTAGACTACCTCACTTTCTACCAATTGGGATTGTACTTCAGCACTGGTTTATTATGAACAAAAACTAATCTTTTCAATTTACTTATAACATTAATAATAATAAATATGTTAAATGTGTTTCTTGGTTGGTAAAACACTTGGTACCTATTTAATATAATTCACATATATAAGATTTAGATAAAAATACAAGAAAGGATAGGAAGTATGATGGGAAATATTAGAATTCCAAGTAAGAAGAAGTTTTGAAGAGATTTTTTAAGAAAACGGATTAAGCACAAAATACATGGAAACAAGGATTTCCACAAGCATATAGCTGAATCAAAAAATTATTTATTGAAAAAGGAGGATGAATGTACCGGAGTATGCAGGGAAAGAATATTAGAGCATATAAGAGCGGTTTACACCATGCAACAAGCATTTTCACGCAGAAATTGAGAAAGTTTTCATGTGAAAGCTTTAACTCTCCGTATAATTCTATCTCATAATAAGCGAGGGTCATAACTGTTCAGACGTCACAACTTGGATATGGGGCAAAAAGCAAGCTTCATATATTCTTAACGATATGGGCCTATAAATTCTTCTATATTGATACTAAATAATATGTTTATATTTTGCAGATTCCAGAAACACCTGGATAAGGTTCAAGATATATTACAAAATGCACTTCAAAGTCTACCAGATCAAAATGAAATTGAATCAAATTTTAAAGTACCTATAGAGATGCTGGAACATATGGATTGCAGTCCTAGTGACAATGCAAATGCAGATTCTTGCTATGAACTCGACCGTATTATGTGCAGTGTTATTGATAACATGAGATAGATGAATTTAATAAATAAAATTACAATCCTCAACTTAATACATTAGTGTGCATATTTCTCACATGTCAACAATATTTAAATTAAAAGTTTATAAATGTGAATAAAATGATCTTCAATAATTTTTCAAATAACTATCTTACACAAAACTTTTTAAAAATGGTAAAAGAAAGAGTAAAATTATGTTACAGAAAATGACAGAAGAGAGAGTGTAACATATATTTTACTTTTATTTTTTATTGTGATTCTTCTTGTGGTCTTTTAACTCATGAATGGTAACAAAATACCTAGGCATTCTCATTGACCAAAAGTTAAATTGGAAGAAACATAATATATGTATACTGATAAACCGAGTAAGAAAGTTAATTTATATATTTAGGGACTTACATAGAGTTGCAACATTTAAATAAATTATACAGGCCTATAAAGTTTTATGTGAGAGTATAATTACCTAACTATTGCATATATATTTGAGGAGGATCAGCTAAGACATTCCTGTTCAACTTAGATGTTTTTAAAGTTTGCATTGTATTTACCTTTTACATATCTGACTATATCGATTTAAGAGGAAACTTAAGTCCTGTCAGTTAGAAAGCTATTAAATGACAAATGTCTTAGAAGATATCACCAATAAGATATTCCAGAATTGCCAATAACTAAGAAAAGTATGGACAGATGTACTATCCCTATCAGAACAGTAACTAAGTGTTCTTGTTAAAAAGAAGTACAAATACTTAGCTCCATATTTATATAAAAATTGAATAGTGCTTGTAAAGCAAAAAGAGAACAACTATGTTACCAAAAGAAAATTATATTGTGGCTCAACACTTGACTACCATGAAACTGAATTACTTTTGGTCTGTAATTAATCTATAGAATAACATATACATGTTTACATACACACACTACAGTATAAGATCAACCTGGGCTAATGCGTCACAATACTTTGAATGGCATATTTATTTAATTATAACAAACATATTATATGCCTCTAAAAGCTATAACTTTTGATACAAGTTAGAAAATTTTATATTTTAATACAATTTCATGGCTTTTTGAATGACTTCTATGAGTCAATGATGTTTCTACGAAAGCTGGAATTTTTAGACGCAATAACTCGCTAGTGGAGGAAATGCGACTGAAACTAGTATTATGTGCTTGAAAGAGCTGATAACAATTTAAATAGAACTAACTTTGAAAAGCACTAATAACACAGCTCTCTATTGTTTGTTAACCAAATTCTGTGCTAAGTTTAGGATACTTAGTTGAACAAAAATATTCGGGGCTATTGCGTTCTAATTTTTTTTGTTTCTTGTAGAAATCGCATTCACCCCATCCAAGATTCCGGGGTTACCAAACATATTTTTTTTTCTAATAGGTTCCGTCGATTGTGGCGGCTTTGACCAATGGTTCTGACTTTGCCCAGTTAGGTGCTTTGACTTATATTCGAAATATGCCGAAAATGTTTCAAAATCGTACAACTTTCAATCAACGGTAGAAAAAAATGATTATACTACTGGCAACAATGAGTAACGAAGCGAACTCTTTTCTATATCACGTTAGTTGCTTGTCAGACAGCATCGAAGTGGTTGGTGTGTTTTGCGGGCGAATTCTGAAGTGAAAAACTGTTGAAAAGTCACAGTTGCAGTTGCAGCAGGTAAGTAATTTTTTATCCGTCATCAGTGTGTAAACAATGAACACTATCGGTCTATAATATAATGCGCAAACGCTCTCAATTTCAGAGTTACGATGGTGGGCAATGTCACCTTAGTATATCTGAAACACTCTTGGCAACTTTGCCCACCAACATATTACCGTTAGGGTTGTCAACTTATCATGTCACTGTAATATATAAATATAGGTAATAAAATTGTAACAGGTCGATGTCTGTATATGAGAGATATATAAGAAAAAATAAATTTAGGGGTCTCTATAAATGCTATAGAAGCCAAAAATACTGTTTATAGAAATTTGCCTTTCTGTCTGTTTGTTACTCTATCTGTATTATTGTTTGCCCACCACGCAAGCACCACAAACTGCAACAAATTAAATGCGTTTTTTTTTGTTGTATTGCTGAAGGTCTAACTTAAACACTAGCTAACTGTGCTGTTCAGAGACATTGCACTATCACGGGAATAACAAAACCGTGGATTAACCATACTAACAACGGTCCGACCGTTTGTATGGTTTGTCCACGGGTTTGCCTATTTGCCTAATTATAACCTGGGGGTTCTGTGTATATTTGAATACAGCTAAAACGTTTTTTTTTGTATGAGTGACAAAAGTCGACCCCGCAGTGCTACGAAAAAAAAAGAAATAGAAGAAGACTAGGATCTAGAAGTTACAAAGACAATTCCAATTTAGAAGCGACAGTAGCCTAATGGCAGGGCACGGATCGCGAACTCAAAAGGTCGTGGGTTCGAATCCGCCATTTGACTACTGTCGTGAACGACTCCTAACACAAGCATTTTGTCAAGTTTACTAGGAGTGGTTAAAAGGAATATTAGTAATGTTAATTAATAAGATTACTAATATTTTTCAAAAACAAAATTCCATCGAGATGTTGGAGGTAGCTGTCGAAATGATAGAAAAAAAATCTGATAGACAGGCTGAAAAGCAATTCTGAATCCCACGTCGAACGCTATTAAATAAATCGCAAAAATTGCATATGAAACTAGCTGGGGGACAAAAGAAATTAACAGACGAAGAAGAGGAAAAACTGGTGAAAGTACTGATTGCTACTGCTGATTATGGAACCCCGATGAACAAAGTTGGATTTGAAAATGCTTGTTTTTAAGTATTTGCAAAAAATTACTAATTACCCGTACTGATATTTTTGATGGTAAAATGCCCGATGATGCGTGGGTTGAACATTTTTTGCAAAGACATTCCTTAAAATTGACAGTAAGAACGACGCAAAATATTAAACGAGTCCGAGCTGTAAAAGGGTTAACGAAAATGGAAAATTTCTTTCAAAATCTAAACGAAACGCTCAGAGATGTACCACCAAATCATATACTAAACTATGATGAGGCAAATCTAGCAGACAATCCGGGCGCTTAACGGGTACCAAACCCGGATAGTTTGACTCTGTCTGCTTTGAGGATTATTTCCGAACTGTAGTCATTGAGTGGGCAGAAAAGGTGGGGCCAGATCCAAAAGTTGTCATTGGCGACAATTTGTCCAGTCATTTGTGACAGACAGCCCTATTTCAAAGTTCGTTTTGTATGAAAAATGCTCTGATTGGCTTTATGACTTTGCCCACTCAATTTTGGGGACCATAAGTATGCCTAGAAAATTTTTAACCAAAATTTTGTGTGGCATTGCCCAGTCTATTAATATAGTTTTTATGTCCAATCAATAAAGCCGACAGCAGCCTAGTTTCGGAACGAAACTAGCAAGTGGGCAATTTTTCCAAAAATCTAAATTTTTGACCCACTTTCTAAGTTTAATTTTTCTTAAATAAATAGACGTTTTTCTCGCAATAATTCTTAATATTCGTAAGGAAACGTATATTTGCGTTTGTGTTTAGGAAGCTATCTATTAATTAAATGAATACTTCAAAAATAATTTGGCCTAACGTCAAAAAAGCGGGCAAAGTTGCCATGTTTTACGGTTCAGTATTTAATTATTTTAATTTGGAATCAAACCACAATTTAAAATTAATTATGTATAATTTAAGTAATTAAATAGTTATAAAATGACTCACTGAATATTGTAATTTTTAAAATTTTCTTTAAAAGTGACATAATCTCTGCGAGATATATCAGGCTTCTTAAGGAACATTACAATATCATCGAAATGATAATTTCCGATCACATCTGGATAAAAAAAACATATAAAACTACTATTATTTATTTTTCTCATAAATTTCACGTTGGGTATATTATTTTCATTAACAGAAATAATATTTCCTACGAAATACTTCACTGATTTTTTTCTTGTAAATCGCACTAGTATTAAGTCATGCACTTGAGTATTCCTTCTGCCGATATTTGGTTTAAATTCGTCATTTCTTACAATATTTGCATCATGTCTTGAAAAATAACAAACAGTTTGATTTTCGTTTTCCGCGTGCAGCGAAAATTATCAAAATCTTCACAGCTTATATCAGATTCGTCAAAACTAATATCTGCTTCATCTTCAGATTCTTCATCGTAATTAATATACTTTTTTTTGTTTTGGCACTTTTTTTAGATTTTTTATTAGTCTTTTTCTTTTTTGATACGCTAACATGAGTTTCTCCTTCTGCTTTTTCGCTTTCGTCTGATAATTTGACTTCATTACTGCAATGGGGATCTTTGACAGTGGCGAAGCCTCCCAAAAGCCCGGCTTGCCTCATTAAGATGAATCAATCAACTATATCAAGTAATAAAATAACTCGTAAACTGTTTCAAACTATTTCAAATTTCCCGCGCACTCTGTTCGACCTCGTAGCCTTACGAATACTGCTGTCATACATATAAGGAGCCATTGGTTGTCTCCCTCGCACACGTGGGCTTTTTACCGGGCTTTCGAGAAGGCGATCGCTCCCTTTCTAACATGTGGCAAAATGTTGTATAATGAAATATAACTACGAAGTGTTTATACAGGTTGTTAGTGTAAACACCGTTGTCCTTGAAACCAGTGGGTTGGTTTCACTTATAGATCGTAAATTCAATGAATTTTTTTAAAAAAAACGCCATTTTCTTTCATAAAAGTTAAAAAGTTTCTGTCCGACACCGTCCGTAAATTCATGGATACTCTATGCGCCCGAGTGACGTAATCACTGTAAAAATCACCACCCGCACTAGCTACCATCACATCATTCAACATAAAAACACAATAGGTACACATAACCTGTGATGTAACTTTTCCTTCATACTTTCATCCTGGCTTAGGACATGCAAAAATTGAGAAATTAAAGAAAAACTGAGATTTTACGAAAAAAATGTTATTTTTCATTGAATTTACGTTCTATAAGTGAAATCAAACCACTGGTTTCAAGGACAACGGTGATTACACTAACACTCTGTATAGCAATTAGTATGGAGATAAAAAGCCCGGCTTTTTAGTGACCATTAATTTTTTCCTCAGAGCGGGATGCTTTTAAAATTATTATAGTTCTAACACTTTTGACTGCCTTCTTGGTCTAATGGTCGTAAACGCAATTGCTGATCATGTGGTCCCAAGTTCGAAACCCGAGCCGGGTCAAGAATCATTTATTGGGTTTTTCCGTCACAAAATTCTCAGTAACAGTAGTATTACATTTAACAGTTGGGCTGAAAAGTTCGTATCGTTTTATAGAAAAACACATTTTTTTGGCAAAATTCGATTTTATTATTCAACATAGTTGCCATCGAGGGCGATACACCGATTATAGCGATCTTCCAACTTTTCAATACCATTTTTGTAGTACGATTTGTGTTTAGCCTCAAAATAGGCCTCTGTTTCGGCGATTACTTTCTCATCGGCTTTAAATTTCTTTCCAGCGAGCATTCTCTTGAGATCTGAGAACAGGAAAAAGTCGCTGGGGGCCAAATCTGGAGAAAACGGTGGATGCGGAAGCAATTCGAAGCCCAATTCATGCAATTTTGCCACCGTTTTCATCGATTTGTGACACGGCGCATTGTCTTGATGAAACAACACTTTCTTCTTCTTCAAATGGGGCCGTTTTTTCGCGATTTCGTCCTTCAAACGCTCCAATAACGCTATATTATAGTCGCTGTTGATGGTTTTTCCCTTTCCAAGATAGTCGATGAAAATTATTCCATGTGCATCCCAAAATACGGACGCCATAACCTTACCAGCCGACTGTTGAGTTTTTCCACGCCTTGGATTCGGTTCATCGCGTGCAGTCCATTCAGATGACTGCCGACTGGACTCCGGAGTGTAGTGGTGGATCCATGTTTCATCGATTGTCACATATCGACGCAAAAATTCATTTCTATTGCGGTTGAACAGCTCCAAACATTGCTCTGAAGCATCGACACGTTCTTGTTTTTGGTCGATTGTGAGCTCGCGCGGCACCCACTTTGCACATAGCTTTCGCATACCCAAATATTCATGAACGATATGTCCAACACGTTCCTTTGATATCTTTAGAGTGCCAGCTATACAAATCAACCTCAATTTACGATCTTCCAAAATCATTTTGTGGATTTTTTTTATGTTTTCGTCCGTAACAGCCTCTTTTGGACGTCCACTGCGTTCATCGTCTTCGGTGCTCATATGGCCTGTACGGAATTTGGCAAACCACTTACGAATGGTTGCTTCGCCCGGCGCAGAGTCCGGATAACACTCATCAAGCCACTTTTTTTCATCAAAAAATAGTGTTTCATTAAAACACGAAATTCCTTTTTATCCATTTTTTTTTGAAAATAACAAAAGTTGCTTCACTCAAAATGCTGTATCTCACAAACTAATAATCAGACAGCTGTCAAATTTATGCACGTTTCTTTTGAAGGTTGGTTCTACCTAAAAATGATATGGATTTTATTCTAGTGGCGCCATCTCATAGAGACGATACAAACTTTTCAGCCCAACCAATATTGTATATGAAAGTATTATACTTACGCCGTTACCAAAATTCAATCTGGAATCCTTTATTATAGTTTTATATATAAAACACATAGTTGTTTGATTCTTTTAATGATCAAAAGTGAATTCTGAACATCAAATAAATACTAATTGGAAATGTATTATGTTATTTGATAATTTATTGTAGATTAATTAAAAATTGTCACTTCGTAACTTTAAATTCAAAAGTGTAGCTTTCCAGAATAATCACGTAACTAGACAAGCTATGCAAACCTGGTACGCGCGGTGTCATAATGATGGCACGGGTGACAGGGTTTACATGATTGTCACGCTTTTGTTTGTCAAAGCGGGACATTTTTACGTATTTTGGGGATAGCGCGACTAAAGTGGTACGTATGGTCACGTTAGGTATGAAGTTAGTCGAGAGAGAAGGCGCGCGGCCGACGCCGACGAGCTGACGATATGTTAGCAAGTTCACGTCACATTTCAATGTTTAGTGTTTACATTGTGTCAAAAAGTACTTTGTGCATTGTATGTTGAGCTTGAGCGAATGTATTGCGAGTTTAAAATTTATGCTTTTTTAAAGATTTTTAATGAAAATGGAGGGAAAGAGTGTTCCTTGTGATAAATTGAAGTGTGTTAAAGTGCTAATCGGCGAGGAAAAGGTAAAATCTTTAAACTTCGTTGAGATAATATACAAGGTCAAGAGTGTATTTCACACTTATCAATTATCGCAATTAAAAAACAGTTATTTGGTACAATTAAAACGTTCAAAGCCACCGAAGCTATGCAATTGCTGATATGTAATAAAAATAAAATCTATCTAGCAATAATATGCGTTCTGTGTGCTTTGTTAAATACGTCCTTGACAGCACTGAATATGAAACTAAAGCGTGGAGACAGATGAAGATTGGTGTATTTTTATAAAACTGCTAAAAACAACAATCTATATTTTTATCAATTTATATCTTGGGCTTGCCCTAATTTGGAGCTGTAGCTTCGCTACTGATCTTTGATTACTTTTTTTGTAGTTTTTTAAGTTCTTTTTTAATTGGTTTTTCTTTTTTCTAAAAACTCTTCCCTTGTGACTTTACAGTCTCTTTAAACTTTTGTTTTTTTTTTTCAGTTTAGCTATAGAATCACTTCGTTTAATATTCTGCAATAGTAAAGTTTCGAAAGAAACTTTTTCTGAGGCAGATGAAAGTCGATCTTCAATTATCTGAATCTTGTAGGTGTCATTCAAGTAATTAAATCCCGTTCCTTGACTTTGCAAAACAATTTGGAAGACGTTGCTATCGGAGTTAGTTGAGGCTTTGATATTGTTACGAGCTTGAGGTTCGTGACAATAAAAATTGCCGATAAAATTACCTAAAAAACAATAATAATTAAACACACTAATTCACTTTATTTCGCTCCGAAGCTTCGCTCTTCTCGCCAAATCCAATACTGCCCCGATCGCATCTTAAGCGCCTATATATACAAATTGGCAATGAAGCATCCGGAATATTCAAGTAAATGCGCGCAAAGCGACGAGTGTTCGAGTGTAGATTTTCTAGAAACTTAGTTCTTCGGATGGCGCTGTCGGTTGAAAGATTTGTGATGTCATTTTCTGCAAAGCTCCCCTCGCTCTTGTTCCTGACACTAGATGGCGCTAGTGTCGTCGACTGGAGCGCGTAACACTGCCCCCTCCTAAGACATGCTCGTCCCGAGCATTATCAGCCCCATAATAGCGCGCCAGGCGATCCACATGGACGATCTTAGGAGTCCCTCTTGCGCTTTTCTGTAACGGCTCCGCAATGTCAAGGGATGTCCTATACCGTGGTGCACCAACATTGTACAATTTCGACGCTCCTCTACTACGTGTCTGAGGTCCCCTCACAGCCGCACAACTTGTACATGTACGACACCAATCCTCGACATCGTCACGATAATGGACACAGTAAAACTGTTCTCGGACCTTCAGTAGAGTTCGTTTACCTCCCAGATGGACTCTTGAACGACCATTATGGCACAGCTGTAAAACATTCGGCACTTTAGCTTTAATGACAACCATTTGTAAACGACAGCTGTCTCCTCGACTATTGTCCCATTTACGGTACAGGACTCTATCCTGAAGCAGCAAGCTGTCCCATTGGGCCCAATAGCTTTTCGTGGTTGAACTCATCGCTGAGACGTCCCTCCACTTAGGCTTGGTAGCACGGGCCTTCATCCATCCCAGAATCGGCTTGATGTCCGGATCTTCCTGCTGTGCATGTCCACCCGTTGCTGAGGTGGTCTGTCCTGAGCGTCTGTCTGTCACGGATACCACTTCCTTACTCTCTTGCCTACTACAATGGTTGCAATCTTCAGGACAAGGTCTTCTTGACAATGCATCTGCGTTGCCGTGAGATTTCCCGCTGCAGTGTCTGATAGTAAAGTCGTATTCCTGCTGCTGCTGGGCGGTGCTGTTAGCCGCACTTCCTTTCTGAAACCGTTCACCTTCCCTTCCTAGGGTGTGCTTAGGGCAGCTGGACCGAAGATGGCCCCTTTCCCCACAGCCGTAGCACCTAGGGCTGTATCTTTTATTGTGGTCGCGAACCGTAACTGCTGTAACCTCCCTAGCGTGAGGTGAACGATGATCCTGTCGCCGCCAGGCAGTGCCGTTAGCTGCACTACCCTCTCGAGATCGATCAACTCTCCTTTCCACGGTTCGCTTAGGGCAGCTGGATCGAAGATGGCCCCTTTTCCCACAGCCATAGCACCTAGGGCTGTATCCTTTGTTGCGGTCGCGAACTGTAGCTGCTGCAACCTCCCTGACGCGATGGGAACGATGATCCTACCGCACGGCTTCCACCTCCAGTGCATGAGCCAAGGCGTCCTTGAGCGTCTCGTGATGCCCGAGCCTCACAGCAGCTCTGACTTCCAGGTCGCGGATGCCGTTGATGAATGTCTGCACCAGGTTCCCTTCAATGAGCGCAGGTACAGACCGGTATGCTTTTCGCACCAGCTTCTCCACCTCTAGAGCCCACTGCTGCAGGTTTTCGTCGATGCGCTGCACGCGATCTTTAAGCTGCGCACGAAAGACGTGTTCCAGGTGAGCGTCGCCATATCTCGCCTCCAATGCCTCAAGGAGTTGCTCATAAGTCACTTCCTCACCGAGAGCTTCCAGAACTGTTAAGGCCTGGTCGCGTAGGCCTAGTGTGAGAGCGGTCATGGCCTGACTTTTATTCCAGCCGTTCGCCTTCATAACAGCTTCGAACTGGATTTTGTAGGCTGACCAGGAAGAAGTCCCGTCGAATGGTGGCACCTTGAACCCACGTAGCGAAGGTGTAGTAGCTACTACGGGAGCTGTAGTTCCATCCCCCAGTTTGAGTTCGTCCAGTGATTTCATCATGTCAGCCATTACGTTGTCAACCCGATTGTTCACTTGGTCGATTTGGGTTTTAGCTTCCTTGATTTGGGTTTCAGCTTCCGACAAGCGGTTGTCATGTTGAGCAACCCTATCCTTCACCTCCCTTATCTCTTTCCCAAAGGTAGCGTGAAGGTCCTTTATGAGGAGCATCTGCGCTTCCGATCGACGAGCCTGTTCGCCTGCTGGCGGGCCTGTTCATCCTGTCCGCTCTGCAGCTGCTCTTTCAACTGACGGACCTGTTCCTGCAACATCACCATCAGAGCACCTAAGTCGGGTGCTGCAAATGTAGGAGCTACTGACGGGCCTGCAGCCGGTGGCTGGCTCTCCGACGTCTGCGGCGTTGCGCCACCAAATCTCCTCTGGTCCGTCTCCTGCTGGCGTTGACTTTGGGTATGGACACCCTCCGATTCCTCCTTTGGTAAAATCGGCATGATTTTATCCCACTTCTGACACCAATTGTTACGAGCTTGAGGTTCGTGACAATAAAAATTGCCAATAAAATTACCTAAATTAACACTTTAATTTACTTTACACAAATGAAAACTTAAAACACTAATAATTAAACACACTAATTCACTTTATTCCGCTCCGAAGCTTCGCTTGTCTCGCCCAAATCCAATACTACTACCCCGATCTAGGCATGGGCGTTTTTGGATTTGAACGCAAACCGATATTTATCCGATTTCAGATTTCAAAATCGATTTCAAAATCCGTTTTTAAAAATCCGGTTTCAGTATCGCTTAGCCACGCCAATTCGTTCGCGTACTTAGATTTCGTTTTATAGGTTAACAAAACGACAAACGCAAATCTAACTAATACAGAAACAGATTTGAGAGATTATCCTTCACGCTTTAATCTAGGCTTAGGACTAGCAGAAAAATTTTGTATGACATTAGAACTTTTCCAGCGCATTTAATAATCGGTATATTTACAATGATTTCTTGTTATATTTTTTTTTGGTTTCTTTTCGTATTTTTAATTTTTTATTTCAGAAGCTGTTTGGATTAAGATTTGCGTTTACAAACGCAATTTGCTCCACTTTTGACGACTTTAGTCGACACCATTTTTCATTTATTATTAATCCCGTCTTTGAAAAAATTCGTTCGCACGGGACGGATGTCGCGACAATATTGCATTTTGAGCGATATACGTAGGCGGTCCCATAGTGAATTGGCCTAACTATGAACCAATTAAGGAAATGAAACGAAACCAATTTTTTTTTCAATATAATCACCATGAATACTAACACACTTCTGACATCTGTGAATCAACATCTCTAAACTTTTATAAAAATAATCACATTTTTTATCCTCAAAATGACTGAAGACGGCCGCCTGCAACTCTTCATCGCTTGAAAATTTTCTTCCTCTTAAGTCCCGCTTTTAATTTGGAAATAAATAATAGTCGGACGGGGCCATGTCTGGACTGTAAGGTGGATGTTAAACTTCTATGAACCCGCATTGATGAACTGCATCCTTCGAAACACCAGCGGTATGAACAGGGGCGTTGTCATGGAGCAACAGGACACCTTTAGACAGCTTGCCTCTTCGTTTTTCCTTTATCTTGTCTCGTAATTTATATATTAAAGAAGCATAATATTCGCCGTTCACGACTGTATTACGTTCTTTAAAATCCCAAAATATTGTGCACATCAGTTTTTTAGTCGATTGTTGCACCTTTGCCTTTCTAGGGGGCTTTTCACCCTTATAACGCCATTCCATTGACTCGCGCTTGCTTTGTGGATCATAATACAAGATCATAGTTTCATCACCAGTCACTAGCCGCTCGATCACAATCTTTGGATTTTCGCCACAAAGATCCAAACACTCCGAAGCGCAGCGCACTCTTTCCTGTCTCTGTACCGCTGAAAGAAGTTTCGGTACCCATCTTGCACTCATTTTTTTCATGTGAAGATGTTCATGGATCACGCGATGAACGGTAGTCTTAGAGAGCCCAAACCTTGCTGCAATTTCTCTAATCTTCAAACGGCAGTCACTCAGAACCTCCTCTTCGATAAGAGCAATTGTTTCGGGAGTGAGCACTTCCACAGGTCGACCGTCGTGGCCAAAGTCTTCGACGGTTTCTCTCCCGAGGCGAAACTCTTTCACCCAATTTTTCACTGTGCTATAGGAGGGGGCAGACTCCTTATACACGCCATCCAATCGTTCTTTTATTTGGGCAGGGGATAAACCTTCTTTAAACAGAAACTTTATGACACTTCGATACTCAGTTTTCGACATTTTGAAAAAATACGCGACTCTCGTTATTCAAATGCCTGTTAAACTAAGAATAAGCATTTCATGTCGATGCATGTTTCTTATATTAAGTGCACGATAAACGTACTATTTAATGCAACACAACATGTAGCGACATGTCGCGTTGAACTATATCAGGCCAGTTCATTATGGGACCGCCTGGTATTTCCGGCAAATGCGGATAAATTATTTTATGATCAATAACTTACTCACTTAAAACGTACACTCACACACAATTCACTACTGATTTTTAAACATTTTTATAAACTTTTTTCATATATTAACTAAACAAAAAGGTATTACGGCAATAAATATCAGTAAATAATATTACAATACACTGTTACGACTGACCGGCATGCCAGCAGTTGTCACCAGGATTAAATTTACGTCTAAAGTCTAAAACATAACAACATGAAAACAAAAAATTATTTTAAGTAAGCAAACACTTAACTAAAAACAAAATTAAATCATCACACAATCTCGCAAATATAGCCTTAAACGACTTAACAATAAGAATGATATTGATCGCACACTGAACCGAAAATTCAGCAACGCATAATCTCGCAAAGCCAATATATACTTTACGTACTAAGCAGTAAGGATAATATTGATCCCATATCTCAATGTGTAATAGATTTCGATATTCCATAGCCGACAAACCGAAATCTGAATCTTAAACTTCACGTCATCGAGAGAGACACTGAAAAAACGGATTAGGATTTCTACGCAACAGCTTGCGTTTAGATTTGGATATTGTCGATTTTATTTTCGATTTGGATTGGTTTGGTTGTACAGATCGTAAGAGTTTAGCTAGTTAGGTCGATTTTTGAAATCGGATTTTCTAGTTTGAGCAATCTATACGAATCGATTTGTGTTTGAAATCGGATTTTAGATTCGTTTTGATATATCCGACTCATGCCTACCCCGATCGCATCTTGCAGCGCCTATATATACAAATTAGCAATGAAGCATCCGGAATATTCAAGTAAATGCGCGCAAAGCGACGAGTGTTCGAGTGTAGATTTTCTAGAAACTTAGTTCTTCGGATGGCGCTGTCGGTTGAAAGATTTGTGATGTCATTTTCTGCAAAGCTCCCCTCGCTCTCGCGCTAGTGTCGTCGACTGGAGCGCGTGACAATATTTTATTGTTTTCAATATTTATTTTAATGTTTTCGTTCAATGAGATCTGTGTATGCGTTTCAGGTTCCTGGCTACTGTTTAACTTGTAGAGTACTACTTGCAAACAGAGCTTATTCAAAGTAGGAATTTCTTTTCTGAATGTTTTAAATTGTTTAAAACTTTTTAGCGACTCAGGGTCAAATGTTTCTTCTGGAACAGCGTCTTTGTTGAATAGGTATATGCATCCTTATTGAAAGCCATTCCGAATAATAATTGGAATCAGTTCACGCCACACTTCTCCAATAATGTGGCTAAATTCATCTTTCGGCAGTTTTTTTTTACCTACATTTAATCGTTGCCATTCGTTTTTTTCGCAGTTTTTCGTCCCAAGTAGTTTTCATAGATTTGAAAACTGACAAATCTAACGGCTGCTATAAATGGCTTGCATGCGAAGGTAACTTTATAATTGTCACTCTGCGTTTTCTTGCTTCTTTTAAAACTTTCAACTGTATATGAGTGGAATGGCCACCAAAAATTGACAACGCTGGTGGATCTTCGTTTGAATGCGTGTGTGTTTCTCCAAATCTTAAGCTATTTACATGAAATATTTAAAATAATATGTAGCGTTAAAAAAATAAAAGTACCTACTTAATAAATGTCGATCTTCTGAAGGGAACCGAGATTTAAAACGATTCACATTCACGTGTTGACACACAGGAAACAGGAAGTGTCCGAACGAAATGACAGATTAAAGATGGCGAATAAATTTAATAAAATGGGTTCTGTCACATAATCTATTGAGGACTTTTTGTCGTTTCAATGCCCAAGACAGAAAAAAGATGGCAGGAGTGGTTCTAAAGTACGAAATTCGAAACGAAAAACTATACTTGGATGAGAGACCATAGCCCCGGTTGACCTTAATTTTAGTTTCAATAATTGAATTTTTTATTTTTGCCAACATCTACTTAGGTTGTACATTTATTTTGTGAGAAAAGCAGGACTCACATGGGTGCAAAATATGGTCAATCGATCATAGTCAGAATAGGTTCTTCATTTAAGTAACTTAATCAACATTTCGCAATCTATTTTTTACTCTTTATTGACAACCCTTAGTAACCACGGAAAGTCCGTCGTGCCGTAGAAAGAGGAAACGATGCAAAGTAATACGGACACTCGCGCGCAGCGATATGCCCCATTTACACACAGCCACTGCTAAGTGCTCCAGTCACTGCCGGAAATATGTCTCTAAATAATTCTGCGGCAATAAAGACACGAGTTTCTTTTTTACTTTTTATTAGCCAGTGCTTGACCACAATCCCAACGGGTGGTTAGTAGTGATACAGCCTTAGATGGTAAATCACACTGTCTTAGCGTAACAAATGCCTATTCGCTCTTGCCTTGAAGACGCCCAGATTGTATTCGTACGGAAAGATAAACGCTGGCAAATTATTCCACTCTTTTGCTGTACCCATTAAAAAAGTCAAAGTAAACCGTTTGGTTCTAATGCGTGGAATATTGACAACAAAGGGGTGAAGACCCACTGACCGCCTGATCGTGCGATGGTGGAAAGGAGAGGGAGGAATTAGAGAATGCAATTCCTGCGCACACTCTCCGAAATGCATCCTATAAAATACCGAGAGGCTGGCTACTCTGCGCCTGTACTCAAGGCTGACAAGATTGGTTTCAACCAAATCGAGGTCACCAATGAGCCTCTTAGCACGTCTCTGCACTGAGTCAAACGCTGCCAGGAGGCATTTTGCAGCACCAGCCCATATGTGATAGCAGTACTCCATGCACGACCGGACTTGCGCTGGGTGTTTACACTCAGCCTTCATACTTCTTTATTGACCAACTCGCAACAATGACTGACGTCGAGTTTGTTGGTGCATTATGTCTGCTCAGTATAAGTAGGTTCTTCTTCATGAGAATCCCATATTACCCACTCAATTTCATAAAGTTCTAAAAAATTATTGTTTTATCATCAATAAATATCATTAAAACACAGGACAGATTTATAAACGAATTGCCGTTTTTAAACGTAGCACGTTCTTTCTCTGTCAAACTTCGGCGGCAAGTCAGCGAGAATGTAAACACTCGCTCACGCTCGCGCTGCCCGTCCTTTGACTTCTGCGCGAAAAACCGACAATCGAAGGAACGCCGGGCAGTGGCAGCGGCATGGGCAGTAGCCTGTTTAGATACTCGCCCAACAAGGCTGAGTGTAAATGGGGCAATTAAGTTTTATTTAGCTTGCGTGCGCGGTTTATCTAATTAATTATAATTATGTACTTAGACTATTAATCGTCGGCAAGTAATCAACATCAAAGGAGTGCCATCTTCCGTACATAGTACTATTATTTATTCTGTCTCAACAACTATTATACGGCCGACGTATCTTGGCGAGTCCGACCTTCGCGCAGAAGGTTGCGCAATAGCTTTTTTAAGGAACAAAATGGTGGCATGAGGCGACGTACGGGGGGCGGTGGTCTAGGCTAGAGATTGACCATAAGTAAACACAATCGACCCTTTAGTCATAAAATATCGCAATCGATTAGTGTTATTTAGAAGTTATTGATTTTTGTTTATATAAGATATTAAACGAAATAGATTTACAAATATAGTGAATTTTGTTGATAATAAACAAGATTTCGACTTAAATAAAAAAAAAAACTAAAAACATATTATTTTCTCAGCTGAAAGACATAATGTACTTAAATATCAATTATCTATTAACGTCTTCTTGAGTAACGACTATTTGAGAAAATTTAGAACCTCCTTATAAATTGCAAATAAATATATTTTTATGTCTTAATTTTAATCGATTTGAATAAAAATCGATTAAACAACACCCTCAGGCACGCGTGTTGGACATCCCTTTCTGGTTACTTCGTAAAGCTTCGTGCTTATTCGGCAATGCTCGGTACGCGGTAATATTTCTCAGTCACACGTTAGCATTGGTGTCGTGTTCGTGTCGCTATCTCTGTCTTGAGCACAGTCGGTTACAAAAGTTTTCGTTGTTATTGTTGTTTGTTTTTATTAATAGTGTTAAGTTTGTTTTGTTTGTTTTATTTGTTTTATTTGCAAGTGTCAGTTAGCACTTATATTATTCGCCAAACATGCCACCAAAACATAACAGTGTGTTAAATCGCCAGGCGAGAAAAATTATTTACGATTTAACGCAATATATGAAAAAAGAAAAAGAAGAAGGCGTAAAAGATGTCGATAAAGTTTATTTAAGAGTTGCTAACGCAACTGGTGTGTCCCAACGCACAGTACAGCGGATCGCAACTGAAGGCAATATTTCGGGCTTACTTTCAGTATTCCGCACGCCTGGTAAAAAAAGGTCTAGATCAAAACCTATTACTGATATGGATAATTTTGACCAGGGAGTAGTAAAAAGATGCATACACAACTTCCACAAAACTGAAAAAGAAATGCCGACGATAAACAAATTACTAGCGAAACTCAAACGGGATATAAATTTTCAAGGTGGTAAAACGAGCTTAAAGACAATTATCAAAAACTTGGGTTTCAAGTGGCGAAAGACCGAAACCAATAGAATGGTTCTTATAGAGAAGACCGACATTCGCCTGAAAAGGATCTTGTACTTGAAGGCAATGAAAAAATACAGGGACGAAGGGCGACCAATTGTATTCACTGACGAGTCGTATGCCCACTCATCACATACAAAAGGTAAGGCGTGGTCAGATGGTTCCGCTCAAGGACTAAAGCGCCCGATATCAAAAGGTCAGCGGATAGTGATGGTACACGCTGGGTCAGAAGCAGGGTTTGTTCCGAACGCGCTACTAATGTTCAAATCTGGCAGCAAAACCGGAGACTATCATGATGACATGAATTTCAAAAATTATGAGAAATGGTTACGGACCCAACTGATTCCAAATTTGAGCCCTAACTCGGTGGTGGTTATCGATAATGCTCCGTACCACAACAAATTAATGGATCCTGCCCCTACATCTAATGACAAGAAGGCAAAAATGGAATCGTGGTTATTAGAAAAGGGTATACCATATGAAAAGGACATGCGTAAACCACAACTTTACGATCTAATAAAAAAAAAACAAAGACGTGAATAAAAAATACGTAATAGATGAAATGTTTAAACAAAACAACCACGATGTCCTTCGTTTACCCCCATATCATCCCGATTTAAACCCCATCGAGATGGTGTGGGCTGCCATTAAAGGGCACGCAGCCGCTAAAAACGTCGACTGGAACGTAACCCGGACAATGGAGCTCATACAAGAAAAAGTAAATTTAATGGGTCAGAATGAATGGAGTGCTTTATGCAGAAAAGTGCAAGAGGTCGAACATGACTATAGGAAGAGCGACCATATTATTGACGAAATGACGGATCAATTATTCATCATTAATACAGCTTCAGATTCAGAAAGTGAGTCTGAAAGTGAGAGCGACGATTACGAAGATGAACCTATGCCAAGTACCTCACATGGTACACAAGGGGCCGACGACTTTATGTTAGGAATTTCCCCCCTCAGCGACAGTGATTAAATAATAATAAGTGTAAATAAATAAAAAGTATTAAATGTAAATAATATTGTATGTGTTTGTGATAAAATCTGCCCCTATCGAAAGGTGAGGTATCAAAATTGAATCTTTAATTTATAATGTCTCCAAAGTGTTTTGATATTTTTGGTCACTGTATTAGGGAAATTTTATTTGTACATTGGTATATATAAAAAAATGACAATAACAGTTTTCTTCACGAGTGTTCATGCGCTAAACTTCGCAGAGCCTATATTCAGACTCGCCAAGATACGTCGGCCGTATTGTACTGGCATAGGTGTGAAATGGACATTAAACATAATCTTTGTTTTGTCCATTTTCATATTTAGACCTATCCGGTGGGATACACTATTGAGGTCATTGAGCATAGTGCCCAGGTCCTATAGCGATTCTGCCATAAGGACACTGTATCGTCGGCAAATCGAAGGTGAGTGATGTAATCGCCATTGATGTTAATACCGTATCCTTTCCAGTCCACTAGCTCGAAAACTTCATTCAATGCAGCGGTGAAGAGTTTCAGGGATATAACATCACCACAGAAATCGAAGTCGCATAGACGTGTGACCTTGTCGCCGCTTTTATGGGTTAAAGAACATAATTCACCATTTTGTGATTTAGTTGTGCGGGGAACGTCGTACATGAATTTTTGTTATTATAAATTTATGCACTGCAGCATAATCAGTTGTAAGAACTCATAGAGGACGTGTAATTAAATTAATAAAGACATAACATATCATCAGTAACTTGATTATTTACTAATTATTTTACATCTAGATAAATATTTTACTATGACATTTACCATTGCAAACTCATTTATTAGATAATTGATAGAATCAGGCGTTACTTTGCGGAAATCCATTATAATAAAAAATAAAAATATAATTTCTTCGCAACCTTCCGCTAAATAAATACAATGATGTGTCTTACCTGGATTGAAGAACACCTCCCGCCCTCCCTCAATTGCATACACTAACTCCATCACCACTAGTCCCAGCACCACTATTCCAGGTAAGACACACCATCGACGATAATACAACACGTGTTTCGCCTCTACACGAGGCATCTTCAGACGAGCTGTGGTCTTGTTCTTAAAGCAAAGCGACAACGCTCTCTTGAAGAACTACAGACCGATTTCCCTTTTGAGCGGCATCTACATGCTGTTTTCGAAGGTCATTACGAATCGTCCCGCACGCAGACTCGACGACTTCCAGCCTCCCGAACAAACCGGTTTCCAAAAAGGCTTCAGTAGCATAGACCACACACATAGCCTGCGGCAGATTATACAGAAGACCGAAGAGTACAATCTGCCACTTTGTCTTCCGTATGTAGACTATGAAAAAGCATTTGATTCTGTCGAAATTTGGTCGGTGCTAAGGTCCCTTCAGCGGTGTTAAGTTTATTGTCGGTATTTCAAAGTACTGAAGTGTTTGTACAGTAGTGTTACGATGACTATCCGAGTACAGAACCAGAGTACGAAACCTGTCCTTAAGTACCTATCCTTAGTAACTGCAGAGAGGTGTAAGACAGGGCGATATTCACAGAAATCGTAATAATAAGACTATAGAAATGAATTAGCGCTCGATTTCTTCCAAAACAGATGTCGCCACATCTTACCGTATTAAAAACACTCGCAATGCACATGATATCTAATGTTTCAGATTACATTGCCTGGCGAGTTTGTCAACGTCGCGTGTTACGGCAAAACAAAAGCAGCAATGGTAATGGTGTACAATACGAAAAGTAATAAATGAGTTAAAAAATATAAATTTCTTAGCAACCTTCCGCTAAATAAATACAATGATGTGTCTTACCTGGATTGAAGAGCACTTCCCGCCCTCCCGCAATTGCATGCACTAACTCCGTCACCACTAGTCCCAGCACCACTACTCCCAACACCACTATTCCAGGTAAGACACACTATCGACGATAATACGACACGCGTTTCGCCTCTACACGAGGCATCTTCAGGTAATGTAGACTCTACGGCGGCTGACCGCTAAGTGAGCGGCGAGCCGAAACAGCTGCTATTTATACACATAACAATAACAAACCTGCTACTAATTATCATTATTGTTATGCATCGATCACTAATATTAAACTAGATACACAATCCCATACAAAAGTTCTCTAAAAACTGTCCCCAACGGTTTTGACGTAATTCTAGTCGAAATAAATATACATTAATGTAAATTCAACCTTAAATGCATGGTGTATAGTAGTATTCACAAAGCTACGTACAAAAAGCAATAAATTTTTATGACTGCTCTCGCTGCTCAACCTATATCGAAACAAATTCATCCTTACACGCATGTTTTAAAGTCAGAATTACAAAGTGCCAATAAAAAGCAATAAAATTTTACGACCGAGGCTCGTCGCTTGGACAAGGAATGAAGGAGTCGAACTGCCCAATATTTTTGTTACTGTATAATGATTTCTTATATTTACGCGAACACTGTACATTGATTAAAACTACTTTTACGGATTTTTTCGCGTTTTATTTATTTTATTTTTAATAATGAACGAAATGAACCGAAATCCTAACACCATAGGTCATACTGTGTATAGAAAAAAGACCCATACAAACCGATACTTAAATGGTGAATCTCACCACCATCCTTCACAGTTAGCTACCGTGGGCAAATCTTTGTTACAGAGAGCACGAGGAATCTGTGACAGCAAACACCTGGCTGCCGAGCTTTAGCACGTTTCTACAAGCCGCCGAAGAAGATTTGTCAGTTCTTACCATCCGTCAAGTGTCATATTCCTCTACAAGATGCAGGAGTGTACAAGCTTGATTGTGATTGTGGTCTCTCATATATAGGGCAAACAAAGAGATCAATTAGAACCCGCGTAAAAGAACACATAGCTGACGTGAAGCATCAACGTTCCGGGAAGTCTGGAGTTTGCGATCATATCCTAGATGGCCCCAACCATTACATCAGATTTGATAGACCACAAATCCTCGCGAAAGAACACCGATTCCTACCAAGGATGATACGTGAGGCTATTGAAATTAAAAAATATTCTAATTTCAATAGAGAAGGAGGCTTGGTATTACCACCTGCTTGGGATCCTATAATTAATAAAATTAAAACTAAACCCAAGCATACCACTGCAAGACTTCAAACCACAGTTAGTTCATTCTGCGTAGATCGAACCAAAGACAATAATTAAAAAAGCTGAAGGTACTCCGGGTTAACTTTGACATCGGGACGTCAGTCACCTCAGTCCCCCGTGACCATGGGTGTTGGAAAGCACCCGAAACGTCGAGTATTAAAAATAAAATAAATAAAACGCGAAAAAATCCGTAAAAGTAGTTTTAATTTGTTACTGTAATTTTAACATATTAATGTTGTTAAATTTGTTTTAAAAAATTGGTGTAGTAATTGGTGTATTATGTGCAATGCTTATAATTAACCTGAATATAAATATGTTTTTGAATAGGATACCACATATATTTAGAAAGGAAAGTTCTTCAAACAGTCATAATTATTTATTTATTTTATATCCTGTGTCAAAAATTTAAAAATATTGCTTAAATTATTATCTTATTATTAAATCTAAATTCCATAGTTAATAAATATAAAAAGTATGTACAGAAAGTTGTAAAATCTAAAAATATCATTGTGCAAAATTTTGACGTAATGTTCATATTTACAGAGGTTACAAAACAATACTGGATAAGACAGAATAATTATGTTATTAATTTCTTTGAAATAAAAGTTTAATAAGTAAATAAATAAGAGTTTATTAAATAATCGTCTCTTAGATAGAATTTTATTTTTTTCCGTATCTTTTTTTGCTATGTAATGCAATCTTACTTTAAGGTACCGTTCAGTAATAGATTTTATTGTAATAACTCTATGATTATTATCGTGACACTAGGATGAAAATATGTCGACACCTAAAAATGATGACAATACCATGCTGCAAATTTGAGAAATATCAAAATTCTTGTTATTACACGTGTGGAAGTGCCTAATTGCAACTTCTGTTTTTTTGCAAACAAGAAATACATTTAGAGATGAAAAAAACAGTCCCCCAAGGTTTCTTATATCAATAAGTTTGTGAAAAAAAAGCCTATCTCGCGCTAATAAACTATTTACACATGCGTCATATTTCATAGTTTTTACTAAATGGCGTACCACGTTTCCAGCTATATATCCCACGATTTGATCGACATATTCGGATCTACATTCGAATTCATTGAGCTCCAACGATAATATGTCACAGTTTTCTTGAATATGTGTGTCTTCTAAGTTATTACTGGAGTTATTGATTTCTACATCATTTTCTGAGCGATATCCTATTGAAGTTATATTTAGAGCGGAAATTGTATTGTTACCACTTAAAATTTGAATATTTTCCAGCGGTATAGCATTTCTGACGTGACTACGACCTATATGACTCTGATCTCTGACGTGCTATGACTGATATCCATTCTCCACACCTAACTGGATCTCGAGGAAAGCTAAAATATAAAAAATAAAATCTCACATCTTTAATTTTATTACATGATAAGATTGTAATTAAGTAAGATTGTAACTGTTAAGTTTCGATTTATAGTAGAATGAGGAGGTGTCACCTCTAGGACATTGGAGTACTGCCTCTAAATCGTAAATTGCTACTATATTATTTTTAGTCACTTTTATGCGGTCTTCTTGTTTTTCAGTTCTACTTAAAGCCTTTTCTTCTATATGTTTATTATATTTCTGTTCTAGTTCTTTTGCTTTCTCTTTGCTACTATTATTATATGCTAAACATAAATCACATTAATCCTTTTTTGGTTGGAAAAAGGACAAATTAAATTCTGTAGTAAATATCTTGTAATATGCTATATAATTTCCTATCTCCTTATTATTTTCTTTCTGCTGTACTACAAAATCGTTATACAAATCTTTTATATTTTTTCCTCCGTCTATATATTCTTTAGAAGTACTAGCTCTGAGGTAATGCGATTCGATTTTAGGAATAGACTGAATATGTTTCCTGATGTCGTCGACTAGTTTTGGATCAAGAGTTTTGTGGCTGTTGTGTTTTTCTTTTAAGTCTTCAAGCATGAAACCACCGTCACTGACCTTATTTTGTATTGTAAAAATCATGCGATCCGAAATATCTAATGTTGCTTTAAAAAAAGTTTTACATACTCTTATTTTGTTAGAATTAACGCAAAAATAATAAGCTTTATTAGGACGCCTTGGGTTTTTAGCATTTGTGTACTTATATTTTGGCACAATATCAACCATACAACCATTAATATAATTTCTTTGTTTGGCCACATCCCCTAAGTCCCAAAATTCTTTGAATATTTAGCTTTATTTTGTTTCTACTTCGCAGGACTTCTAGTTCGCCTTTGGCCTCTTTTATTAGCGATCTTTTTTTGAGTAGAACCATTTAAATCCGAAGAACTGGTATCACTGTCACTGTTGATAGAAGTAGTAGGAAAAAGGTAATTGGAGTTCCTTTTATGATTTTTTTCTGTCTCATATTTGAAAGTAGGGTCATCATCACTCAAATCTACACTATCACTTACATCAGTATAAACTGGTGAAATATTAATAGATTTATTAGAAGAGGGACATCTCTGAGGTCTCAACTGAATGTTGTCTGAGTCGCAACATTCACTGGCCATAACTGCTACTGTGTTGCGGTTTTCAGGTTCTTCTTCTGTTTTCGAAGATGAAGAATCATGTGAATCTGAGGAAGTTCCAGAAGAAGAAGAACTAGATGATGATGAACTTGTACTTGTTGAACTCGAGGATGATTGCGGTTGTGTTTTTTTTGTTATGTCTTGTTGAACTCCAATGCATTCCAAGTTATTGTAATCATCGCTGTCATAGTCTGGCACAAGGCTTTTTGGCAATCTCTTTTCATCAGTGTCACAAGATTTATTTTTTATGTTTCTAGAACTAATCAACCGGGAATCAATTTTTTTGGCTAAAATGCAGATGATCGTCTGCATTTTCTGATAATATTTCATCGCAGCTGCTAACTAACGATATTTCCAACTTTTTATGATCGTCAGATTGTACCTGTCCATCAGTAGATCGTAGATCGGTAAGATTTTTATTTGGTGGGAGATTTTCTATGTTCTCACTTGGTGTATTGTTTAGGTCATCTACAGTAGCGTTATGAGTTTCAGCTATTGGTTTAACTTCATGACTTTGCAAAGATAACGAAGAACTCGATGATACTAATTCTAGTATTTTATGTGCCCTCCGAGACGCCATTCTGTAGAAAAAAAAAATATTCTAAATAAACACTTTAAATATTGAAATAATACTAGTTTTAACGGAATTTATCGCGTATATTTAACTTTTATACCCGACGTTTCGAGAGCTTTACAGCACCCATGGTCACGGGAAGGACTGAGATGTTCAACGTCCAGCTGTCATAGTTAACCGCGGTTACCATAGATTAAAATTTTAACTTTTGTTCCGATCTACACAGTATGAGCTTATGGTATCACGGAGTCTTGCAGTTGTATGCTTGGATTGGGATTTAATTTTATTTATTATAGGATCCCAAGCAGATGGTAGCACCCAGCCATCTTCTCTATTGAAATTAGGATGTTTTTTGATTTCAATAGCCTCGCGAATCATCCTTGGAAGGAATCGGTGTTCTTTAGCGAGGATTTGTGGTCTATCAAATCTGATGTAGTGACGGGGGCGATCTTGTACATGTTCACAGACTGCAGACTTCCCGGAGCGTCGATTCTTCACATCAGCTATATGTTCTTGTGAAGAATCGACGCTCCGGGAAGTCTGCAGTCTGTGAACATGTACAAGATCGCCCCCGTCACTACATCAGATTTGATAGACCACAAATCCTCGCTAAAGAACACCGATTCCTTCCAAGGATGATTCGCGAGGCTATTGAAATCAAAAAACATCCTAATTTCAATAGAGAAGATGGCTGGGTGCTACCATCTGCTTGGGATCCTATAATAAATAAAATTAAATCCCAATCCAAGCATACAACTGCAAGACTCCATGATACCATAAGCTCATACTGTGTAGATCGGAACAAAAGTTAAAATTTTAATCTATGGTAATCGCGGTTAACTATGACAGCTGGACGTTGAACATCTCAGTCCTTCCCGTGACCATGGGTGCTGTAAAGCTCTCGAAACGTCGGGTAAAAAAGTTAAATATACGCGATAAATTCCGTTAAAACTAGTATTATTTCAATGTGTAGTGTTCGCGTAAATATAAGATAACACTTTAAATATTTTTAAACATTTTTTTTAAATAAAGCCGTTTTACTGAACTAGCCTAAAGGACAGTGAATACGATTATAGGTCCACCCGCGTGGCATCCCTACAATAAAATAAAGGATAGAACAATAACTAAAACGACCTTGCTATTTTGATTGATCATCAAGAAGTAATAATATTAAAGTCGTTATGCATTTGTATTTAACTTAAATTAATAAAAAATATAATTAAATTATATTATTATTATTATCATTATAAAACTGATACGATACTGATGTCATTACAACAATGGTTATTATACAATTTAATTTGTAATACTGTTGAACCTGATTAATAATAAGTTATAATTTTACTTTGAAAGAGAAATAACTTATAATGCAAAAATAATGTTGAGGACTTTTTTAAAATTAAACAGGAATAATTAAAATTGAATTTCATATTTAAAGCGTTATTTTATACTAAACTGGAGTTATTCTGTTTGTTCCATAAATAAACTAAATATTTTAAAATGAAACTGAAATAACTAGTATTCATTCATACGATTTATTATTAGATTAAGATCTAAACTGTAATAACACGAAATAGGATCAGTGAAACTCAAACAAATTTTTGTAATAAAGTGAAATAAGTCCGAATAGTACCGCTATACGAATAAATAAAACCAGGAAAATTACTCACCTGTTAATAATGCATAGAATTATTTCAGCTTATTGCATTATTCAATTGACTGAAACGGGATCCTAGTCTCTAGACCACTGACACAAGACTGAATATCTCTGTTTATTGGTTTCAACCTGTCAGGACGCGTTAATCAGAAAGAGACGGACGACCTTCCATTTGGCTCAGATTTTGTTCAATACGAACGGCTGTTTGAGCGCGCGTGTTCTTTGCGTTGAGTTATTGCGTTTTATGATTAAATCTCAGAATAACCGATTTTTGAGTTATTTCTATGTTTGATTAAACGTGCGATATGTTTATAATGAAAGCAACTGCACTGTTGACAGCTTGCAACTGTATTTATATTAGAGCCAAGTACCCGGTTGACCGAGCTTTGCTCGGTATTTTTCGCTCGGTTTTTTTTTAATTCGTGTGTTTTGGAAATTATATTTAGATACAAATTACATACTGATGAAATACGAATAATATTTTTTGATCGTAGCGGCATAATAGAAAAAACTGAACTGGTTATTTGATTAAAAATCATGAGTGCAATTAGTTTAATTTAAATTTTCGTGTTTTTAAATAAATACTAAAAAAAGGGCTCGAAAAAATAGATTTTCTCAAAAAAGAAAGGAACTTGAAAAAAAATTTAAAAAAAGTCGGTCGGCCGGTCTGGGCTCAAACCATGGTGTTACGATTTTGTGACTGCCCAATATACCAATTAAGCTATTTGTAATCATTAATAAACTGTCAAAATTTTCCTTCTTATTCTAACGATATTATAGCAGTTTTTCATTGCCTAAAACACGGACAAAAAGACATTTTCTAAAAATAAATCCTAGCTAGATCGATTTATTGCCCCCGAAACTCCCTGCACACAAAATTTTATGAAAATCGTTGGAGCCGTTTCCGTGATTCCGATTATATATTTATATATATACAAGAATTGCTCGTTTAAAGGTATAGGATATATAGAAAATACCTAAAATGTCTTCAAGACAAGAGTCAATTGGCATTTGTTACGCTAAAACAGTGCAATTTACCACTTAGACTACCTCACTTTCTACCAATTGGGATTGTACTTCAGCACTGGTTTATTATGAATAAAAACTAATCTTTTCAATTTACTTATAACATTAATAATAATAAATATGTTAAATGTGTTTCTTGGTTGGTAAAACACTTGGTACCTATTTAATATAATTCACATATATAAGATTTAGATAAAAATACAAGAAAGGATAGGAAGTATGATGGGAAATATTAGAATTCCAAGTAAGAAGAAGTTTTGAATAGATTTTTTAAGAAAACGGATTAAGCACAAAATACATGGAAACAAGGATTTCCACAAGCATATAGCTGAATCAAAAAATTGTTTATTCAAAAAGGAGGATGAATGTACCGGAGTATGCAGGGAAAGAATATTAGAGCATATAAGAGCGGTTTACACCATGCAACAAGCATTTTCACGCAGAAATTGAGAAAGTTTTCATGTGAAAGCTTTAACTCTCCGTATAATTCTATCTCATAATAAGCGAGGGTCTAACTGTTCAGACGTCACAACTTGGATATGGGGCAAAAAGCAAGCTTCATATATTCTTAACGATATGGGCCTATAAATTCTTCTATATTGATACTAAATAATATGTTTATATTTTGCAGATTCCAGAAACACCTGGATAAGGTTCAAGATATATTACAAAATGCACTTCAAAGTCTACCAGATCAAAATGAAATTGAATCAAATTTTAAAGTACCTATAGAGATGCTGGAACATATGGATTGCAGTCCTAGTGACAATGCAAATGCAGATTCTTGCTATGAACTCGACCGTATTATGTGCAGTGTTATTGATAACATGAGATAGATGAATTTAATAAATAAAATTACAATCCTCAACTTAATACATTAGTGTGCATATTTCTCACATGTCAACAATATTTAAATTAAAAGTTTATAAATGTGAATAAAATGATCTTCAATAATTTTTCAAATAACTATCTTACACAAAACTTTTTAAAAATGGTAAAAGAAAGAGTAAAATTATGTTACAGAAAATGACAGAAGAGAGAGTGTAACATATATTTTACTTTTATTTTTTATTGTGATTCTTCTTGTGGTCTTTTAACTCATGAATGGTAACAAAATACCTAGGCATTCTCATTGACCAAAAGTTAAATTGGAAGAAACATAATATATGTATACTGATAAACCGAGTAAGAAAGTTAATTTATATATTTAGGGACTTACATAGAGTTGCAACATTTAAATAAATTATACAGGCCTATAAAGTTTTATGTGAGAGTATAATTACCTAACTATTGCATATATATTTGAGGAGGATCAGCTAAGACATTCCTGTTCAACTTAGATGTTTTTAAAGTTTGCATTGTATTTACCTTTTACATATCTGACTATATCGATTTAAGAGGAAACTTAAGTCCTGTCAGTTAGAAAGCTATTAAATGACAAATGTCTTAGAAGATATCACCAATAAGATATTCCAGAATTGCCAATAACTAAGAAAAGTATGGACAGATGTACTATCCCTATCAGAACAGTAACTAAGTGTTCTTGTTAAAAAGAAGTACAAATACTTAGCTCCATATTTATATAAAAATTGAATAGTGCTTGTAAAGCAAAAAGAGAACAACTATGTTACCAAAAGAAAATTATATTGTGGCTCAACACTTGACTACCATGAAACTGAATTACTTTTGGTCTGTAATTAATCTATAGAATAACATATACATGTTTACATACACACACTACAGTATAAGATCAACCTGGGCTAATGCGTCACAATACTTTGAATGGCATATTTATTTAATTATAACAAACATATTATATGCCTCTAAAAGCTATAACTTTTGATACAAGTTAGAAAATTTTATATTTTAATACAATTTCATGGCTTTTTGAATGACTTCTATGAGTCAATGATGTTTCTACGAAAGCTGGAATTTTTAGACGCAATAACTCGCTAGTGGAGGAAATGCGACTGAAACTAGTATTATGTGCTTGAAAGAGCTGATAACAATTTAAATAGAACTAACTTTGAAAAGTACTAATAACACAGCTCTCTATTGTTTGTTAACCAAATTCTGTGCTAAGTTTAGGATACTTAGTTGAACAAAAATATTCGGGGCTATTGCGTTCTAATTTTTTTTGTTTCTTGTAGAAATCGCATTCACCCCATCCAAGATTCCGGGGTTACCAAACATATTTTTTTTTCTAATAGGTTCCGTCGATTGTGGCGGCTTTGACCAATGGTTCTGACTTTGCCCAGTTAGGTGCTTTGACTTATATTCGAAATATGCTGAAAATGTTTCAAAATCATACAACTTTCAATCAACGGTAGAAAAAATGATTATACTACTGGCAACAATGAGTAACGAAGCGAACTCTTTTCTATATCACGTTAGTTGCTTGTCAGACAGCATCGAAGTGGTTGGTGTGTTTTGCGGGCGAATTCTGAAGTGAAAAACTGTTGAAAAGTCACAGTTGCAGTTGCAGCAGGTAAGTAATTTTTTATCCGTCATCAGTGTGTAAACAATGAACACTATCGGTCTATAATATAATGCGCAAACGCTCTCAATTTCAGAGTTACGATGGTGGGCAATGTCACCTTAGTATATCTGAAACACTCTTGGCAACTTTGCCCACCAACATATTACCGTTAGGGTTGTCAACTTATCATGTCACTGAAATATATAAATATAGGTAATAAAATTGTAACAGGTCGATGTCTGTATATGAGAGATATATAAGAAAAAATAAATTTAAGGGTCTCTATAAATGCTATAGAAGCCAAAAATACTGTTTATAGAAATTTGCCTTTCTGTCTGTTTGTTACTCTATCTGTATTATTGTTTGCGCACCACGCAAGCACCACAAACTGCAACAAATTAAATGCGTTTTTTTTTTGTTGTATTGCTGAAGGTCTAACTTAAACACTAGCTAACTGTGCTGTTCAGAGACATTGCACTATCACGGGAATAACAAAACCGTGGATTAACCATACTAACGGTCCGACCGTTTGTATGGTTTGTCCACGGGTTTGCCTATTTGCCTAATTATAACCTGGGGGTTCGTATATTTGAATACAGCTAAAACGTTTTTTTTCGTATGAGTGACAAAAGTCGACCCCGCAGTGCTACGAAAAAAAAAAGAAATAGAAGAAGACTAGGATCTAGAAGTTACAAAGACAATTCCAATTTAGAAGCGACAGTAGCCTAATGGCAGGGCACGGATCGCGAACTCAAAAGGTCGTGGGTTCGAATCCGCCATTTGACTACTGTCGTGAACGACACCTAACACAAGCATTTTTTCAAGTTTACTAGGAGTGGTTAAAAGGAATATTAGTAATGTTAATTAATAAGATTACTAATATTTTTCAAAAACAAAATTCCATCGAGATGTTGGAGGTAGCTGTCGAAATGATAGAAAAAAAATCTGATAGACACATTGAGTTACAATACCTATAGAGTCACAAACAGACAAATAAAATGTCCGCGCCAAAACTCGGCGCACGCTGCGAAGTGCGCAGAGTTTTTGTTTAGTTGTAAGGCGACCACAATCCTCGTACAACGTCCGCGATGCCAAAGTGTTCGGTGATTTCCTGCCCAAATAACAGCAGACACGTGCGAAAAAAGGATGGTGTTTCATATTTTAGGTAAGTATCATACCAAATTTACGTATTTATGTATCCACAGTGCATGTTTTCATTTAAATTTCAATAATTTTCATTTTATTAGCAAACTAAATCACTCACCGCCGACCGCGCGGCGCCGCGATAACGTGCCCTTGAGTGAATGATGATGACATTGCATACGAGCGACTTTGAACATTGTACAAGCAGGTTAACGTCTAAATTCGAGCAAATGTCATTTTGAACTATATAATATCAAAATATATAGGTATATGGAACGGCGCTCGGACATTTTTTGAGTATTGTCAGTTAGAGATTGTGACTCTATAGGTATTGTAACTCAATGGATAGACAGGCTGAAAAGCAATTCTGAATCCCACGTCGAACGCTATTAAATAAATCGCAAAAATTGCATATGAAACTAGCTGGGGGACAAAAGAAATTAACAGACGAAGAAGAGGAAAAACTGGTGAAAGTACTACTATTTAAGTAAAGTAAGTATTTAAGTAAGTACTAAGTAGCACAATTTATAGTAGGGATTCCATATAGGTACAGCATATTCAAGCTGGGACCGAACAAGAGTTTTATAGAGGTATAAATATGTGGTAGTTCGTTTGAAGTCAGTAGAAGATCTCATAACAAATCCGTACATTTTAAAAGCTTGTTTGACTATTTTATCAATATGGATGCTTAATTGTAGCTTAGAGTCCAACTGAATCCCCAAATCCCTTACGTCTGTCACTTTGGCCAAGGACTTTTTACAGAGGATGTAATTAAAACGGACAATATTTTTCTTTTTTGTAAAGTTTATATAGTGACATTTTGGAATGCTCAATTGTAATTTATTAATGTTGCAATATGTTGTCAATCTGTCAAGGTCGCTTTGGAAAGATATACAGTCATCTATGTTTTTAATAGTTTTGTAGGCTTTCAGGTCGTCGGCATATAATAGGAAATTGGAGTTAAGAAAACATTTATCTATATCATTAACAAAAATAATAAATAATAATGGTCCAAGAATGGATCCTTGAGGAACGCCCCATGTAACCAAAACGTCCCTTGACTGATATCCATTTATTACAACTTTTTGGGAACGGTTTTGAATATAAGATGCAAACCAGCGCAGCAAATTACCACGAATACCATTGAATGCAATCTTGTTAAGAAGAATCTCATGATCCACCTTGTCGAAAGCTTTTTTAAAATCTGTATATACAGCAACTACTTGAAAGCCGTCATCAATTCTTGCAAATAAATTATTCGTAATGGCAAGTAGATTACTAGTAGTAGATCTATGTTTAACGAAACCATGTTGTTCTTCAATGATAGCCCTGTGTAGAATCGGGTAAATTTGGTTGTGGACTAATTTTTCGAGGACCTTCGACAAGACGGAGAGAATAGAGATGGGGCGATAATGTTCAACATCATGTTTTGACCCACTTTTATGAACTGGAGTTATATTTGCATGTTTCCACCTCGTAGGAAAAACACCCTCTGACAAACACTTATTATAGATAATGTGCAAAGGCTTATAAATATTTTCAGCAGTTTGTTTGAAAAAGAGTGGAGGAAGGCCATCTGGACCAGGACCCTTGGAAGTGTCTAAATTTTTGAGTTCATTTAGAATTTCAGTTTCAGTGAAGTAAATATTAGAAATTAAAATATCGTGACTTGAGGTACAAGATGGAGGCTGCCAATGCGAAAGAGAAGGGGAAGAGGGTTCAAACACTGATTGAAAGAAGTCAGAGAACATATTACATATCGTCACTAGGTTGTGTCCAGTGTCCAGGAGATGTTTAGCAAAATGGGATTTATCAGGATTGCAATTTCTGTACGCGGCCAAATGGTCTTTATAGCGCGTCCCGAAATTGCGACCAGTCTGACCCACGTAAACGGCGTGGCACTCGTCACAAACAAGTTTATAAACACCCGATTTTTGACTAATATTTAACTTATCTTTATTATTACAAATATTCCTAAGCTAATTGTTTGTTTTGAATGCCACGTTAACGCCGTTTTTCTGCTTTTGTTTTACCGTAACACGCGACGTTGACAAACTCGCCAAGCAATGTAATCTGAAACATTAGGTATCATGTGCATTGCGAATGTTTTTAATACGGTTAAGATGTGGCGACATCGGTTTTGGAAGAAATCGAGCGCTAATTCATTTCTAGTCTTATTATTACGATTTCTGTGAACATCACCCTGTCTTACACCTCCCTGCAGTTAATAAGGATAGGTACTTAAGGACAGGTTTCGTACTCTGGTTCTGTACTCGGATAGTCATCGTAGCACTACTGTACAAACACTTCAGTACTTTGATATACCGACAATAAACTTAATACCGCTGAAGGGACCTTAGCACCGACCATTTCGACAGAATCAAAGGCTTTTTCATAGTCTACATACGGAAGACAAAGTGGCAGATTGTACTCTTCGGTCTTCTGTATAATCTGCCGCGGGGTATGTGTGTGGTCTATGCTACTGAAGCCTTTTTGGAAACCGGTTTGTTCGGGAGGCTGGAAGTCGTCGAGTCTGCGTGCGGGACGATTCGTAATGACCTTCGAAAACAGCATGTAGCACTAGCGCCACTGATTCTGAGTATAAGGTACGCAACCCTCGTCCACACACTCCCAATCTTTACAACGTTGTTAACGAGAGACTTGATGACAATAAATCCAACACCTCCTTGGGGCAGATGGTCCCGGTGATAGAACAAGTTGCCAGATTCGAGAATCACCGTGTCCGCCCCCCTCTTCGGACCTCTGATAATCTTAAAATATTCCAGCACAACTGGTCTATCTCTTCTTCCAGCTCCATAATCGTCTGCTCAGTCCTCAGGGTGCGCGCGTCTTATGTTGCAGGGTCGAGTCGTCTTAGGTGGCAACCGAACCTCCACCGGATTCTTAACACCCCCTGCGCCGCCGTTACCATGGTCGCCACCGTAGCCAGGAATAGCGCGGTCGCCGGGGACTGGGGCTGTCTCTTCGTAACTCTCATAATGGGGGGTATATCACTATAGTTGCCACGCTTGGCGGGCGGGTGATCAACCGCAATTTTTTATTCTACAATTGATGTTATCAGGAAGATGCTGCTGCCCATCTCCTGCCTGTGTCCCTCTGTCGCCTTTTACGACACCCACGGGAAGATATGGGGTAGTGGATATTGTTAACAGCCACTCACAAAACTAGACACTACACTTATATACACTTAAACTTAAAAAAAAAGCTTGGCGTGCTCAGCAGAGCGGGACAGTATTTCATTCCGGCACACCGCCTGCAACTTTACAAGGCGCAGGTTCGGCCGCACATGGAATACTGTTCCCATCTCTGGGCTGGGGCTCCCCAGTACCAGCTCCTTCCACTTGACCGCATCCAGCGCAGAGCGGCTCGAATCGTCGACGTACCGAGTGCTTTCCGATCGGCTCGATTCACTGGCATTGCGAAGAGATGTTGCATCCCTTTGCATTTTCTTTCGCATATACCATGGAGATTGCTCTGAGGAATTGTTCGGATTAATCCCAGCCGCCAAATTTCGTGAACACACTACGCGGAAAACGTCCCGATACCATCCACACCATCTGGATGCTTGGCGGTCCACCACTGTACGTTTCAAAAGGAGTTTTCTTCCGCGTACAACCTCTCTGTGGAATAGTTTACCACCGGCGATTTTTCCGGACCGATACGACCTGGGGACCTTCAAGAAAAGAGCTTACTCCTTTCTAAAGGGCCGGCAACGCACCTGCAATTCCCCTGGCGTTGTGGTTGATCATGGGCGGCGGTAATCACTTAACATCAGGTGAGCCGCATGCTCGTTTGCCCCCTCTTCTATAAAAAAAAGTCGGCAGGAATAAATTCATACTTGCCTGCGCTCTTCTTGCCACATGCCATCGAATAGCTCGAGTTAGTTTTTCGCACAATCCCAAAAATTGATATGAGGAAGTTTGAAGTTCTATTCACAGATGAGTCCAGATTTTGCCTCAAACCAGATGATGGAAGGATTAAAACGGAGACGCTCGGGGAGATGTACGCTCAGTGCAACATCATTGGAAAAGAGGCATATATAATGGAGGGTCAGTTATGGTATGCTCAGGTTTTTTTTTACAAAATAAGGGTGACAAACGAGCACACAGTTCACCTGATGGTAAGTGGATGCTGTAGCACATATAGATCTACATTTATCCTCGATTAAGGATCAAAACGCAGATGCGTTGTCACTTTTGAGGACTAAGACGGAATGCCCTGTTTCCAATAAAAGAGTCTCCGGATTAGTCAGTTATTTGTATGGGGCACGTACAGAACTCCGCGTCATTGAGAATTGATCATCAACAGGGGCACGATACGTAACTGAGATTTTGCTAGTTTGAGAGATTTGAAAGTGTATTACAGGAAGAATGGAACGCAGTATCTCAAGATTTTATTGATAACTGGATAGGAGTATGCCAATCAGTTCCTAGAGCTAGAGGGAGCTACACTAAGACACACTAAGATACTGATTATAGCCTTTCCTAAGAATTTGTGAAAAAATTGAATAAAATATTAAGTAAAAAAATGTTTCTTTCCTGTAAAATTTTTCGTTTTTGGCTAATTTTTGTCTTTTGGGCGGAATACACGTAGAGCAACGAATTAGTTCAAAGTTAAGGGACGTACTGGTGTTAGGATTCTTTGCCACCGCATTATTACTTAAGCTCTTTGTTCAAAAGGTACGGCACAGTCTTGTATCGCCAATGGAGTGTTTTTAACCTTTTATTAGGTACTGTCGACATAATAACAGAAATAACCAAATGTAAAAAAAAATATTGAATAAAATTTAATACGCACACTAAAGATTGCAAAAAGTCAAAGAACCTGAAATGAAAGCCCTGACAATACAGCCACACTCTGATTTATTATCGAGGATGTAAGCTATGTCTATGGGCCATTTGAAGATATCTTCGCCTCGATTGTATTGATTAAACTGCAGTAGTTTCAGTTTTAACTCGTTTTTCTTCAAACACATCCATGTCTGTCACTTTGTTGGCTAATTTTAAGTAATTTCTAATAAAAATGCAACGTATTTTGAAAGTTATTTTATTATTTATCAGTCATCACACGACGACAAAAAAGAGCGCTCACGGAGTGCCACTTTGTGATAACACAAAGGCTATTAAAAATATCTGAAATTAGAACCATGAACGAAAAGAAAAATCCAGTTATACGTAACATACTCCGACAGATGATGAAGCTATAAAACAAAAGAAAAGAATTTTTAATAAAGATTTTACTCACCCGATTTCACAATAATCAAATCATTCACTTCACATCCACGGCATGCAATTCAGGTTGTGAGCAGGTGACAAATAAATGTTAAAACGTAAATACTTACATGTAGATGACCTCTCTTCTGCGTAATGTGCTATCCAAAATGACAAAATAAATGAATACTTACAATATGGAAACTAACAGTAGACACCATTATATCAGCTACTATTTACAGCTATAAAACAGGTTACTAATCAGTCATCACCTCCTGATATCTGAGAAAAGAAACATGTTGATTTTACACTGCTACTGGTGATGCTGAAACAAACCCAAAAAGCCACGGCGACAGAACTAAAAAGGCTATAAAGTTCAACTTGACGCAATATTCTTGTAATAATGTATGGACTTCATGTTAAATTCAATTTAATACGAGATTAATTAATGAACCATAGGTTAAATTTGTACAACTTTCATTATATTTTCTTTGAAAGTATGTCAATTCTTAGTCAGTTTTCATTATTTAAATAACGATGTCATATTTGTATTAGATTACATCTCGTACGTAGTTCAATTTGTATTTAGTAGTTGCTTCGCCTTCTAAATTGGGCGCCATTGTTACGGAAGTCCCTTCTACCATATCCTCCTCTACCCCTCCCCGAAAAACTTCCAGTAAATCGACCACTATTGTTCAATCTTGAACTATATTTGCCAGACGGTGGTGTGTACATTTTTAGGTTTCTGTCACCACTTCGTGATCTTTTTTCAGGAGATTCTTTTTTCTCTCCATTGTCAAAGGTAATTGGTCGATGGCGTTTCTGAACCCCTGATTCTTTTTCTTTCTCATTCAATGTTTCAGACAGCTTATTCTAAAATAATATATATATAAATGTATCATTGTAAATCAATAAATCATTTTTTCATTTTCATTTTCAATAAAAAAATATTACAAAACTAACATGCTTTTGTTTGTTTAAAATTTAATGATAATAATAAAAACAAACCTCTTTCTCTGTCTTTTTTGATTGGAATGAAAGCTGAACTTTACTTTTAAAGCTGGGTGGTGTCCGGAATATGTCTCGAATAAGAGTGTTAATGTTAGATGTTGTATTCAGTGCCGCAATTTTTAATTTATTTTCTTCAGAGTTGTTGTCTGCTTTCTTGACCTGTTACAATTAAAAAGATCCAAATTAATAGGTAATATTACAATTTGACTTCATTTATATAATCTAATTTTAGTTAGTGAGGAGAAATGTGATGCAAGTTATTAAGATTACTTAAGAAAGAATAAAAAGTAAGTAATTGTATACATATTTTCCATTTTTGAGGAAACGGTTTATGACAAGTTACAGCCTATATATGTCACACTGCTGACCATATAAGTCTTCTTTCATTTCACAGACCACCGAGCCTACGAGACACGTAACGAAAGGCGACAAATTTCTGTACTTCATCTGCTCAACCAGAATTTATATAAATGAACATGAACACTACCTTGTTTAGTAGTGACCCAACAGACCTGTGCACTGCGTCCTTAGCGCTACAATTTTTTATAATAAAAAAAAAACAGTAAAACATGCCTACTTGCGCAGTAAAGTGGTGTGGTAGTGAAATCATGAAACATAATTTCAGGAAGGATAAAATCACGTTTCACCGGTAAATGCAACATTGAATAATCTTAAAATACTAAAAACGTGTGGGTTCAACTTGTTCTGGTCGTAGTTCTGAGGCTGTCCTTGTCAAGCACGCAGTATTGTAGTAGCGTCTCTGTCTATTAATCAGAGTGGCTGCAGGCGGCATGTATAAGTAAAGATGCCCAAAAAAGTATCGATGCAAGTTTATCTACTATTTATTGTGTTATTATTTTTTGTGTAGACGAACAGTCATTCTATTATATTTGTGTATTAATCTATTTGTAATTATAATTTGAAATCGAAATTACAGTTTTACAAACCCTAATTAAATAATAGGTAAAGGTAATTTGCGTTTACATTTGTATATTACGTTAATTTTATCTAATGTAGATATTTTCACCCGAATGTCGCAGCCGAGGCCGAAACAAAGTCATGGTTTTCTAGAGTAGGTATTGTATTACGTTTGTGTATTTCTTAGGCACATTCCACTCTTAACGGATATGATAAGCAATTAGCGTTGTAAATGACATGTAAAATACATGTATATATTTTAATGAGCTTTACATGTATTTAACGGTGTAGTTTACGCATCATTCATTTGTTTATAATTACGTTACGTTTTCACAGTGTCCCATATTTACGCCAACAATATATGGATGTGACACATCTCTAAGTTACGTCTCCCGCGCCACCCGCAAATTTTTCTTTCTTCTAACCTTGACAGACTAATTTAATTATGGAATCGTAATGGTTTCATGTCCCGTAGGCTGGGTGGTCTGTGTTTCATTTCCGAGAGTGATTTAGGGCAAGAAAGTGTAAGCCACGCTTCCCCAATACGTGTTTGCGGACGTCACATGTCGAATATTTTTTTTTATAACAAGAAATTTAACTAATTCTAGAGAGACTGGCAGCTGGTATTAATCCGAACAATTCCACAGAGCACTCTCTGTGGTAGATGTGAAAAAAAATGCAAAGGGATGCAACATCCCTACGCAGCGCCAGTGAATCGAGCCGATTGAAAAGGACTCGATTGTTGACGATTCAAGCCGCTTTGCTTTGTCAAGTGGAAAGAGTTGGCACTGGGGAGCCCCAGCCTAGAGATGGGGAACAGTATTCCATGCGAGTACTGGACCCGCGCTTTGTTAAGTTGGAAGTGGTGTACGGGCATGAAATACTGTCCCACTCTGCTGAGCACGCCAAGCTTTTTAGAGGCCAATTTGGTCTTCTCTACCAAGTGATTACGAAACTGCACGTCATCGATATGTCGACGCCGAGTATTCGTCAATTTGGTCTTCTCTACCAAGTAACCACGAAACTGTACGTCACTCGCTATGTCGACGCCGAGTATTCCGATACTGGCTGAGGCAACAAGGGGAGTGCCTTGAAATTTCGGAGATACTACAAAGGGTTCTTTTTAGCGGTAAACGCGCAGATTTGTGTCTTCTGAGGATAAAATGGACTAGATTTAGTCGCTCCCAATCCGAGACTTCGTTCAACAAAGACTACATTAGTTCTAGTAGAACTATTAATAGAAAATAACCTGATAATTTGCTATATAGCTAGCAAATTTATCAGGTTCCTTTTATATAATAAAGGGGACAAACAAGCAGACAGTCCACCTGATGGTAACGGGACTCTGTGCTCATAGACATTTACTCATGTATTATAAATTAAAATCAAATTGCAGATACGTTGTCACCCCTGAGAACTAAGATGGAATACTTTGTTCCTAGTAAGAAGGGTATAAGTTTTTACACTCACCTTACAAAACATAGTAGTATATTATATTAAGCTGCTATTTCAGGCTAGTATACTGTGAGAGTGTGGTCTTTAGCGATCGAGCCGACCCATTCATGCTGCAACCATAATATAGCTGCAGCATGGCTCCACCATGTAATAAGGTTAAACATCTTTGTATTTATATTACTTAAGCATGCATGTTTCCTTGAGTTTTCTTCTTCTATCCATCCATCCATTACAGTCTCTAATGTCCCTTGTGAACATAGGTCTCCTCCTTAGACTGCCTGATTGGGGATTTTGTCATGGTAAACAGGCTTGACAGGCAGGTTGGTAACTGAAGATTACTATTATTATTATTTCTTTTAATTATTATAAGCCAGTGCTTGGCTAAGTAGAAATGCAGCCTTAGATTTATTTTAGTAAATCGCACGGTCTTAGCGTAACAAAAGCCTATTCACTCTAGCTCCCCCTTTTAGCGGTGAAAAGACACACTTGTGTTTTGAAGGCGTTTAATCTAAAGATATTGGGATTGCCCCAATCGGAGACTGCCTGTAGTGTGAGATTCACACGCTCAACCATATGCCTCTCTTTCGGTCTGGATTTGATCTCGACTGGCCCGGGCACTTGGTTGGTATCTCTCCACAACTGTGCTATCGTCTGCATACCCATAGATACCGGGCATAAGACATAAAATCATAAACACTCACGCCTGACAACCAGAGGGATAGGCAGAGTCTACAGACTTCCATTTGGCATAAGCAGATCATTAATATGTAGCAGGAAGAGTCACGGAGAGAACGGATCCTTGAGAAACACCGGAGACGGTCGCCACAGGATCGGATGAGCAGCCATCGACGACGACCCGGAGAGACTGTTCACTCAGTAAGTCCTTTATTCATTCAATCAGACCAGGGATAAGCCACACGTCGGAAGCTTACCCAAAAGGCTAGCATGCCAAACTCTGTCAAAGGCCTTTCAGACATCAAGGGAAACAGCAAGTGCTTCTCCACTGTTCTCGAGGGCCTCGCCCCATACGTGTGGCATATGCTAGAAGGTCCCCTGCTGATCGATTTCGGCGAAACTGGTATTGCCGGTTAATAAGGAGATCATTCTGTTCTAGGTATGCCATTACGCGGGCGTTCAATATATGCTCCATAATCTTGCAAAGTATGGAGATAATTGACATTGGCCGATAGTTGGCAGGGTGAGAACGGCTACCACTTTTAGGCACAGGCTGCACAATGGCCAACTTCCAAGATTTGGGCACTATTCCAGTCCTGAATGAGAGGCGGAACAAGCGCGTCAAAACAGGAGACTACTCAGGTGCACAGACCTTTAGAACTATAGCTAGTATACCATTAGATCTACTACATTTGTTAACATCTAGACTTCGCAAGGTCTTAAGAACCTCTTTGTTGGTGATACGGACCTCTGACATACAGGTACCGCAGTGAGGTAATTGAGATAGTATGCTGTTGCTACTGTCCAGACGCGAATTGCAAGCAAAAAAGGAAGCAAATAAATGTGCTTTCACCTTAGGAGCATGCTCCAGTGAGCCATCTGGTTTTACCAGCGGAGGCAGTGTAGACCGACAGAAGTTTCCGCTTTGGCGAGAGACCAAAAAGCTCTACTGCCAGATGGTTTAACAGAGAGTTTGTACCGATTCGTTTAATGCTTTCGAAACGGGCATACCGTAATACCTTTTTGCAAGACATGGCGGCTTGGTTAAAGGCTTTCTTAAGACTAACATCCGTAGCTTTGCGGTCTCGAGCATTGAGCCAGGTTAAGTACGCCATATGCTTGTGCTGCACGAGCGCACTCGGCGTTGAACCACGGGCGAGCTTTACAACCAATGGGCATGTCAGCAAAGGGGATGAAATACTCTATCGCTTGACATATCACATCGGCAATGGTAACCGAGCAGCTCGATGGGTCCTCAGATGAGAAGCAGAACTTACTTCGAGTTGTCATCAGGAAGATGCTGCTGTCTATCTCCTGTTTCAGTTTCCGTGTATCGCCTCTTACGACACACAAGAGACGATATGGGATAGTGGATATTCTTACAACACCAACTACATGGTTCTTCTTTACTAAGCACTTAATATTATTCTATTCTGCTACACCACACTAAATCGGTACTCTGATTTACTTATAAGCTACAATATTTTTTTTAATAAATTAATACTAAATACAAAAAAAATATATAAAAAGCATATCTTATCTAAGGAAATTCTTTATAATGACAAATCACTATTACTTGAGACAAGGTGATTACCGTACCAGGTTGGATAAGTGATGAAATCTAAAGATGTAATATAAGGTTTTTCTTGAAGGGTGACAAGTGGGCACAAAAACCATCTTATGATAAGTGGATGTCATTGCCCATACACACCTGCATCAATCATCAATAAAGAAATTAAATGCAGATACGTTGTCACTCCTGATGAATAAGATTAAATTACTTTAAAAGTGTAACAATAACAAAGACTTACTTCTGTCACTTCCTTCAGTTTTTTTATGTAGCCTTGAGTTAATCTCGCTGTGTATTGAAGCCGTAAACGGAGAGCCTTAAGACGTGCTGCATCATTACTTAGTACTTCAGGTGATTTGCGGCATAAAGAGTGCAGAGCAAACAGTGCACATTCGACATGCGAAAATTGTAATGATGGTGCTGTATTAGTTTTAACTTCTTCTGTTTTACTTTCTGTAGTTTCAGACTTTTCGTTTACACTTTCACCTTCAATCGGTGCTTCTGGAAGGTAATTCTGTTCAACAAAAAGCTATATTGTAGTTAACAGAGTTTTACTATTTATATAGATGACAGATACAGAGACAGGTTTGGAATGGATAGGTCAGGGGCCAGGGCATATACTAAAAAAAAACTCAAATGATACTAATTATAAGTGTTATTTTGCATGAAGAAATTGTAAATAAGCAAAATTCTCTGTTTATTGAAATAAACAAACACAAGCACTTAAATGTTATTGTTGCAGTTAATATGTATATTATTTTATTAGTGGGCTCAGGCCCCACTTCATTTTCCATTCTCTCAGGGTTTGATGAGATTTGTACGCTGCTTCAATGGGTGTTGGATGACTACATTTTCTCAATTTATTTTTTCCTCAGAAATATAGGTTTTTTCACGATGTTCTTCTTCACACTGGTAAATTAGTACTTAAAGTCGCAAATAACAATGTCCCTGGTGATCAAATCAAGATTGCTAGGATACTATGAAATTTACGAGTGCTGAACTCCTGAGCTACCAAGGTACTACATATGTATAGGCTTGGCTTGTATAATATGTGTTTGTATGAACAACAAACAAGTCAAACTCATAAAAATACTAAGCCTAAGCAGGCACTAAAAATTAAAAATAATTGCATATATTCAACATGTTGGTAAACACACAGTAGTTTTGCCGAGTTTTTGAGGTTTATTGTATGTTGAATTAAATAAAATGTATGAATGAAATGTACAGTTGAATGCTATAAATTGACGGCAATAAGTTTAATGTGAAATTTAATGTTGTTGTAACAACTTCCATAGTTGAAATTGAACGAAATTGTGTAGTAAATGTAAAGTGAAATTTAAGTAAAGATGTTTTAAAAAGTGATTTAAAGTATATTTACCATTAATACATCATAAACAGTATCAACTTTCTTCTGCAAGTTCTCCAAATCTCCACAAAATTCAGTTATTTCAGCAAATATTTTCAATAATTCTAACTTAGTATCATTTCCTTCAGATGTAGCTATATCATTCCATTTCTCCAAAATATGTTCACAAAAGAAATTGACAAACTGTGTGGATTCTACTTGAGCCTGTAAAGTAATTAACATTATCTATCCGGCATAAGTCTATTTTATAAATAATAAATATGTAAGGAAAGTAATGATATAGTTAACTTATCTAAAAACTTACAGAAAACAGAGGCAAAGCGTGTTGAGAGCATTGTATCACTCTATCTACATATTCAGGATCTTCCGGATTCCAGTCATCTGGGGTAAAAGCAAGGGCTGCAATTAGTTGAGTCAACTCCTTTTTGCCTGCTGGGGTTTTACCTAGTCGAGACCATGTTAGTAGGTCCATGATGTGTTCAAATTCTTCAGCAACAACATCCTAAAACAATGTGCATAAGTATGGTGTAAATATTTGCATTCCATTAAATTTTTTATAATTTATATACTCTTTAAATTGCCAGTAAAAATAAAAGAGATGCTAGCCCTTTTGGCATTTGATACCCTTAAGACTAGAGATCAGTCTAAGCTAAAATCATCAGAAAATAACAAATATTTCAGTAAATGTAAATGGTACAGGGATATAATTTTTTAGGTGACTGACTGACTCTACCACTACCACAGGTAAATACAGCTTTAAGAGCTAACATATTATAAAAGTTGTAACTTCTGATTATAGATTAATCAAAAATTCACAGCCATATGAATATTTAATAACAAACTATAAAGAACAATAACAAACCTCTAAAATTTTCTTGCATTCTACAATTATAAGATCCTCTGCTTCTTTGTTGATAACTTCCCTACCGAGTTGTTTTACTTTAGTAGCCAAAAATTTGATGCACCTCTCCCTGATAACATCATTGGTGACCTCACTATCTGTACTCTGGTGTATCTGAGAAAATATTCCTGTCAGTGCTCCTTTGGGGTCATTCTTTAAAATTGTCACCAAGGAATTTGTAATAACATTTATTTCTGTAGCATCATCTGACTGTAAAAGTTGTGCTAAAATATCAGCAATTCGTTGAGTATGTTCCTTATTAGTTTTGCACATAATTGGCAAATCTTTTATTGCTTGTTTACGGATCTGAAAAAATAAGTTTTAATGACAATATTTAGAAATAATAAAGAAATATGAAGTGTATTGTTATTACAGGTTCTTTATACATAACAAAACTGTTTGATTGAAATTTGCTTGCAAACCTTGCTATTAAGAGGCATGGGATTGAATCTAATGATATATCAAATAATAAAATATATTGTATCTATAAATAAATTTTGCAAGTGGATAAACATCTTGACAAGAATCTTGACTACATGGATAGTCTAGATTCTTACACTTGAATTATGATGGTCTCCGGTGCAGTTCCGGGAATACCGGGATGCATAACTATGTATTATTTATTTATGTAAAACACCTCAAAATTAAAAAAAAGACTGAGGACAAAACAATTGACTCTATTAAATAATTTTAAAGTTGACCACTAAAAATAACTTCCATTGTAATCATAGCAATTACTAAAACACATAAAATCTTGTAAAGTTTTTATGTGACTCAACTATACAAAACCTAGGACTGATTTTGAAAGTAAATTTTTATGAGGGATAGATCTTTTTGTTATTAAAGACGTGAATATTATAATGGGGAAATGCATAGTGTTCCACATATTTATTTTTGCGTACATGAAATTACAAATTTTGCAGATTTAAAACATATATGAAGTCTTTACTACAAGTGCATGTTGCTTAATGTGAACTGTTACAATCTGTAAATGATCTAGTTTTATGTAATGATGTAACATTATTAGTCAACTAGTGGTCATAGTGTATTCAATCCTAATTCATGAAATTTTTAGGTTTCTATATTTGAGCAAGCTGTGTTTTACTTTCACCTGGGCATTAATATATAAAACATAGATATTTTTGCCTTGACATACACTCCACATATAATTGAAAAAGGAACATTTGAAATTAAACAAAATTCACAGCTTATTCCGTCAATCTCTCAGTAATTATTTGTTGGCGTTACAGTAATAACATGAATGAATTCTGCCTGTGTTTTTGGTGCAGCCGGTACCAAGCCCGGATAAGAGAGGAGGGGTGGTTCCGCAAGAGAGTGGGTGTATCCGGTGGACTAACACACCCACCTGCGGTAGGACCTGCGCTGTTGAGCGCCGTATGTGGGATGAAGAAATCCTGGAGGGTTGAGCCAATCGTCACTGGGGTACATAGTGTCGAGAGGCAACACATCGTCTTTGGTCCAGATTTCGAGCTAAACGGTGGCCTTATCTGCTAGCCACAGATAGGGAAATGGCCAAGCATCCGGTCAGAGGGTTGCAGGCGAGGGATGTGGGGGCTGCCTACTTTTCTTGAAAAGGGCTAGGTGGTGGTAAAGGCTATGTTGACAAAGCAAGTGAAAATCTATTCGCACAGTGGGGATGGGCTTTTCACCCCTATCCGCGTTTGCGTCCCTATGTTCATCCTTAACGCAATTAAAAAAATTTTTTTTAGTTCATCCTTAACGCAAAGAAATTATTTTTATACAAAAGTAGGGCGTTCCTAAAGGTGAGGGTTCCATAGAGGGTGGGAAGCCGGGAGGATGAATGTGTAAAACATAAAAAATTCAAGGCCCATTAGAAAAGAGGGAGACGAGTTGGAGGTCAGTCACGGCTCACCTTACACACAGACAAATAAGGAGGAACCGCCATTAAACCAGCGGTTCCATGGACTGTACCATGCAGCTTAGGCCACACCAAGGAGGACAATTTGCACGCTGGATGTTCCTAAAAGCAGTTCCAAATCTGAGGAGCAAGACGCGAGAAAAGAGCAAGGAACCGCGGGTAGCAAAACTCCTGCAGAGCCCCAAAGAACAGATGACCTTTTCTCTGCTGCCTGGCAAGTGGTGAGCCATAAGAGGAAGGGCAAGGCACCCGAAAAAGTGACTTGCCGACCTGACGGACCATGAGAGATGGGTCTATCCCAGAAGGCAGTGGTGCGAAGGCGAAGAAGAGGAATAAGAAGCAATGAGAAAAAGATCGCAGAGTAAGTGCCGTGCTCGCTGCTTCTAAGAGTAGCACCAACTAGTAGCCGCACTGTAGCTGCAAAGAATAAAAATCCAGCCCCAAGTAGTAGGCGCGACCGCGGGGACCAGCGCTAAGACATCCGCCTGAAAGCAGAGAGCAGCCAAGCATCCCAGTAAGAAGGAAAGAGCTGCCAAAAGGATGCTGGAAGAGTCCACATCAAACTCCACTTGAACAGCAACCAAAGGCTGCAAGTACAAGCTACGCTTCTGCTGCTAAAGCAGATTTGGGTGCAGCCTTAACATGTGCATGTTCAGGTCACATAACGAAGGAGGTAGCTGATGAAATCTTCGTGGCTATACAAAGGAACATGACCAGCGAGGCCTGGAGTAGCCAGGACCCTGATGCATCGGGTCCAGTTTTTAGAGGCAAACCCGTTTACACGGAGGGTGTCCTTAAACCGTGGTGCGACGATCAGAAGGCTTTGGATTGGTTGAAGCTATTCCCCTACTACCCTCATCCTCAAATCCAACACCTCGCTAATGATAAAGAAACAGTCAAAGATATCACAGAGAATCAAATGTTTCTTCCTTATCCCTGATGCCCAAGGTACCTGGAAGGACTCACGCGACATTGGTTGAGTGCTGGCGTATCAGAACCACTGGGTAAACATCATGGACTGGCTGTTACTTAAAGCTGACATACAGAGGGACAGGTAGTTCCTCATTGTTTCGGTATTGGTGGATCATATCCCGACATATATGGGGCAGTATACGTAAAATTCCAAGGTCGAGGAGGCAAATTCCTTGATACTCCACCAAACAAAGAGGCAGATAAGAACCCGGAAGTCATGGATACCACAAAACGGGTCGGCTTTAGTAATCTGCTGCATGATTTAATTGATTATTTTAGCTTTAGTTGACAGGCAATGATGCTATTGATTACCATTTAGCTGCATTTTATGCCGGAAATCTTTATTTTTCGAGATATCGATAGTTAAAATTTTGAGGTTATATCGGGTTGGCTAGACATCCGGTACTTGATTTCGATAATGTTTTTAGTCTAGGAGGCTTATTAGGGTTAATCTTAAACCGGTACGACTTTCCATTGACGTCCATCGAATTGAGGGGGGAGGGGGGAGGGGTAGGGAGGTTTAATACCCCCCCTTAAAAGGAAAAGTTGCGGAGCCCCCCCCCCTTTCGAGTTTTTTCATTTTTAATTCTGAGAAAATTTTCCTCATTTTATGGATTAATATTAAGTGTAAAAAACCAGGACACCTTGGGGGAGGGGGGTTCCCCCCTACGGAAGGGGGAACCCCTTCACCCCCTACATCTCCTTCCTGCCGGACGTGCTTAGTTTTTTTTTATAAATTTTTAAAAATCTCATTTTGAGGTTATGTTTCGTAATTTTTATGACAATTTAACCTGATTTATGGGGAGAGAGAGTTGGGGGACGGAAGCCCCACGCCACTTAACGTGGTGCAGTAGAGGGAAGCCCAGTCGACGGAGCCCCGCTTCGCGGGGCTCCTGCTTCTGAGTGGTTTACAAAAAAATAACCACGAAGGAGATGACGGGGGTCTATTCGCTCGCTTCGCTTGCTCACTCGACCCCGTCATCTCCTTCTGACCTAACCTGTCCGAGTCGGGGTGCCCCACGTCCTAGGCTCGCTTCGCTCGCTATTGCACCCAATATAACACCAAAATATTAACTTTTATAACTACTTTAATTTATAAACATAATTTATGGCTGCCACTATTTGTAAGAAAGGATCTTTGCGATATTTATCAATATTCCGCCGCCACAAATATTCCACTATTCACCAAAATTATGAAACTCTGAAACAACGGCATTACGAAAAACTGTCAACAAAATGGAGTATGTAAACAATCTCAACTGCTAGGAACACAAACGATGACAGTGACTGAGGATAACACTGACTACACAAAATAGCGTCCTTTTTACGTTTCGTTCCACAAGCCGGGAAAAGACCGTAAACACTGCACATTTTAATTTTAATAGCTCGTAATGAAAATAATTGTTATTTAATTAAATATAAACTGTGAAATATATATGCATGCATGAAAACTATTAAAATGGATACAAAATATAATTATTTACGGAAATTATTATAAAATGAAATGTTACCCAACATATGACAAGTTAACCGTACTTAAAACGGAACATTCAACGGCGTGATATATCTGTAATACGATATAATCTATGGTAGGATTTGACATAAATATTGCAAAAATTATTGATTTTGATAATTTTTTTCTCAAAAACTACGCGTTTCCGCATGTTAAAACTTTGCGTGTGTACTTATATTAGTGTCAACCTTCTGTAAAAAAAATATCAACCCCCAACTCGACGGACGTCAATGGAAAGCTTAGCCCTTAAACCTATTACACTGTTTTTAGATGTCGGAAATGCATTTTCAATTAATTACGATAACAACAAATTTCACCAAAAATAGTGTAAAATGTCAATTTGTTCTCGTATTATGAAGTAGATTTACAATACTAGATTTTTTAATTATGTTTTCAATTTAGGAGGATTGTCAGGGTTAAGCTCGAACCATTTACACTGTTTTTGGATCTCGGAAATGCCTTTTGAATTAATTACGATAAAAATAAATTTCACTTTAAATTACATATAACGAAACACAAATATGTCAATTTGTTTTTTTAACACAGATACACTCATAAAAAAGTTAATCACTCGGACCCAGACAATCCATTTGTGGCTGGAGATGGGACTTATATACAACAAATTGAGTTGCAGTTGAGAACAGTCAAGAGGTTTTTCAGAAAACAAAATTGTAACAATTCACATTACATTATTTCATTTACCACTCTAGTAGCAGAGTAAAGAGCAACTAGACTTTATAGATAAAATTGGTTGAATTGGTTCTAAAACCGAATTAGCACACCCTGACTCCACATAGTCTTGTCTGCCCTACCCTTAGAGTGTTTTTGTAAAGCCGTAGGCACTGAGGGAGAGCAGTCCCCGCCCGCTGTAACAAATCGCAGGCACCTAAGCGAGCCGTAGCGGCTGAGGCTGGTCGCCGAAGGTGAACAACAAGCCGAAGCTACGGAGGCGAGCACGGGTGCCTGTAATTTGCTACGCAAGGGCGAAGGGGCTGCACTTCCCGCAGTGCCGAAGCCATTGCAGATGTAACTACGTCAATATTCCTGTATAAAAAAGTGAGGTTATAATTTTACAAAAAAATAGGGAGGTTTCCGGCACTTCCTCCTTTTATGGGGATGTTCCTACCCCAGCCCCCCCCCCTTCCACCACTCGGCGACTAAAGTAATACCCACAAAACCCCCATTGGAGACTGGGGGTTATGTTGTACCGGACGTTAAGGTGTAATATTCTTACACCGCCACTACACAGTATATTTTTATTATTACAGTTATATATTGATATAACTGATACTTACAGCAACGTCGTCATCTTCACATAAGTCAAATTGAGCTTCTATGGCTTGTTCGGCAAGGTTAGGAAAACGGTTGAAAAATTTAGCAATAAACTGTGACGCTAAGCGTTTTTCTTTGTCGGACCCTTTTACTGCTGCCAAAATCTCCAAATATTCTTTTTCATGCTTAAAATACAAACAAAACATATTAAATTACTACTACTACTACGATAAAATTATATACTAACATAATATTCAAGTTACCTTTGATATGTCATCTTTAGCATCGGCCAGAATACCGTAGTTCTGATAAAGCTTTTCAATATTATCAGCCGACATTGTTTTTCTCAGAGGTATATATTTACTTAATACCTAGCTTAAAAAGTATTAAAGCGCAGTTTTTTTTTTTTGACGATTACACCACACCACTGAAATTATAATTAATAAATCGAAATGTAAACCATTAAACAGATAAAGACGCGCACAGCGCACACCACCTCTTATTTTGTTTTTATCAGTCAGTCAGACATTTTGGTTATTCACAGACTAAATTTTTTTTATTAACTGGCTTTACGGCTCTGGGTTCTGGCCCTTCTGAGAATATCATTTCTTTCGGAATTTTCATTTTTATACTCTTCATAATATGCTATTTTAACGACAGGACAACCCTGCGGACAGTTGATGACGACAGCTACTCAAGTTCATAAGGCGCCAATGCGATCAAAATAACTTGAGGTTTATATCAACATCAAAGCACTTGTTTCGTCGTTTTCTTTAACACGTTCACACGCGCGAACACTTCATTCACAAAATCGCCTCACTTTCACGAATCAAAATCCACTTCAAACCATTATTCAAGCGACAAAACAGGAGCGACAATCCGTCTACGGCCAAGTTCCCGCCCGTAGACAGAGAAACCTATAGACAAATTGATGCCTTCTTTCGCATTCGCACACGAAAAAGATAGATTTATGCATACGTCTTGCATAGAAATGAGATAGAGTGGTGTGATTGTTTGTCCCTTTCTCCGTGCCGGTTTTTTGTTTAGCAAACTCTACAGTTTGCTAAACAACTTTGACAGCGTTGCGATTTAAGGAGTTTACAAGTTGGTTTAAGTGAGAAAAAAGTATTTTGTAAGCTTAATATTGGTGAATCTTGTTCAGTTCAGTTCTTAGAACAATTAAAATGTTTATCTAAATGTGTTTAAAAGTCATAAAGATTATTCTATAACCTAAAAATTTGTTATCGTTCTTTCTCACTCAAGGCCACGCCGATCATTAGTCTATAGGTTTCTCTGTCTACGTTCCCGCCAAAACTCCCTCACAGACTACAGATACCAAATATACCGAGTATATTAACTGTCCTATTTTTCTATGCTCGAAGGTTCTATACAGGACTCTAGCACTTTTAATTTTTTGGAGGATACTAAGTCCTCAGAGTAATTATATACACGGTAATGATTTCTTATATTTACGCGAACACTACACATTGAAATAATACTCGTTTTTACGGAATTTATCGCGTATATTTAACTTTTTAATACCCGACGTTTCGAGAGCTTTACAGCACCCATGGTCACGGGAAGGACTGAGATGTTTAACGTCCAGATGTCATAGTTAACCGCGGTTACCATAGATTAAAATTTAACTTTTGTTCCGATCTGCACAGTATGAACTTATAGTATCATGAAGCCTTGCAGTTGTATGCTTGGGTTGGGATTTAATTTTATTTATTATAGGATCCCAAGCAGATGGTAGCACCCAGCCATCTTCTCTATTGAAATTAGGGTGTTTTTTGATTTCAATAGCCTCGCGAATCATCCTTGGAAGGAATCGGTGTTCTTTAGCGAGGATTTGTGGTCTATCAAATCTGATGTAGTGACGGGGGCGATCCTGTACATCTGTGGAAGTCTGCAGTCTGTGAACATGTAACCGCGGTTAACTATGATATCTGGACGTTAAACATCTCAGTCCTTCCCGTGACCATGGGTGCTGTAAAGCTCTCGAAACGTCGGGTATTAAAAAGTTAAATATACGCGATAAATTCCGTAAAAACGAGTATTATTTCAATATATACACGGTGTAAGTATAAGCACCGTTGTCACTAAAACCATGGGTAGTTGGCTTTAATATAAAAATATTTATCCGAATTAAAAAAAAAACACTATTTTCTTTCATAAAATTTTAAAAGTTTCTGTCCGACACCGTCCGTAAATTCATGGATACGCTATGCGCCCGTGTGACGTAATCACTGTAAAGATCACCGCCCGCCTTAGCTGTGTGCAACTTTTCCTTCATACTTTCGTCCTGGCTTAGGACAGGCACAAATTGAGGAATTAAGGAAAAATTGAGATTTTACTATAAATTTTTTTTATTTTTCATTGAATTTACGTTCTATAAGTGAAACCAAACTGAAATGTGTCGGTCTGCGTATGAATTTAAATAAGACGAAAGTCATGTTTAACAGTCTTGTCATACCAGAACAGATTATCGTTGATGGTGAAATTCTTGAAGTTGTTCAAGAGTATATCTACCTCGGCCAGATAATGCAGATAGATACAAACAACTTCGAAAGAAGCTGATATCAGTTAGGCTGGGCAGCGTTCGGGAAGCTTCGTCGGCTCTTCTCGTCGCTTCTACCGCAAAACTTCAAGACGAACGTCTTCGACCAGTGCGTCCTGCCAGAACTCACATCTCACATAATATGGTGCCGAAAGGTGGACACTAACAGTACGACTACTCCACAAACTCAAAGTCACCCAGCGGGCGATGGATAGAGCTATGCTCGGAGTTTCTCTGGTGGATAAGATTCGTAACGAAGAAATCCGCCGGAGAACCAAGGTCACCGACGTAGCCTTCGTATGTGCAGGCTGAAGTGGCAATGGGCTGGTCACATTTATCGCAGAAGCGATAAGCGTTGGAGTGGGCTTGTCATAGAGTGGAGACCGCGTTTAGGTAAACGCAGTGTGGGACGCCCCCCTTTTTTATAGAAGAGAGGGACAACGAGAGTGCGGCTCACCTGATGTTAAGTGACTACCATCGCCCATGATCAACCGCAACATCAGGGGAATCGCAGGTGCGTTACCAGCCCTTTAGAAAGGAGTAAGCTCTTTTCTTGAAGGTCCCCAGGTTGTATCGGTCCGGAAAAATCGCCGGTGGTAGTACGCGGAGGAAAGCTCCTTGTGAAACGTACATTAACGAACGACCGCCAAGCATCCAGATCGTGTGGATGGTATCGGGACGTTTGCCGCGTAGTGCGTTTACGAAATTTGGACTGGGATTAATCCGAACAATTCCTCAGAGCACTCCACGTGGTATATGCGACAGAAAATGCAAAGAGATGCAACATCTCTTCGTAGCGCCAATGAATCGAGCCAATCGGAAAGCACTCGGTCGTCGACAATTCGAGCCACTCTGCACTGGATGCGGTCAAGTGGAAGGAGCTAGCACTGGCCCCAGCCCAGAGATGGGAACAGTATTCCATGTGCCGCTGAACTTGCGCCTTGCAAAGTTGCAGGCGGTGTGCTGTTATGAAATACTGCCCCGCTCTGCTGAGCACGCCAAGCTTTTTAGAGGCCAATTTGGCCATCTCTTAAAAGTGACCACGAAACTGCACGTCACTCGATATCTCGACGCCGAGGATTCCGATACTGGCTGAGGAAACAAGGGGAGTGCTTGAAACTGAGGAGATACGACAAAGGGGTTCTTTTTAGCGGTTAAAGCAAAAACTTGTGTCTTTTGAGGGTTAAACTGGACTAGATTTAGTCGCCCCCTATCCGAGACTTTGTTCAGCAAAGACTCAACTTCAGACACAAGTTTGTCCCGATACTCGAAGACGTTTTCCCCAGAAATATTGGCACAGTCGGTGTACAGAGCATCACCAGAGCTGTCATCTGCATAGCAATGAACGTTACGGGCTTGCAACATAATCTCGATATGCAGAAGAAACAGCGGTGGAGATAGCACGCACCATTGTGGAACATCAGCATTAATAGGCTTGTAATCGGAGTTCGCACCGTCTATAACGACCTTGATGCTCCGATCTGCAAGAAAACTGGTGATCCAATTGCACAATTTGTCGGGAAGCCCATAGGAAGGGAGCTTAGGAAGAAGCGCTTTGTGCCAAACCAGATCGAAGGCCTCCGCAATGTCCAAACTAAAAGCCAATGCCTCCCACTTGGACTCTACTGCCTCCACCCAGACTATGAGTTAGGTAGACCAAAAGATCACCAGTTTATTGACCACGACGAAAACCGCATCGGCGATCACCAATCAGCTGGTGATCGTCAAGATACCTTATGAGTTAGCAGTTTACAATGGACTCCATTGTTTTGGAGAACAAGGAGGTGATGGCGATAGGCCTGAAGTTGGACGGGTCTGAGCGGTCGCCTTTTTTAGATATCGGGTCGACGGAAGCCGTCTTCCATGATTTTGGGATTACGCCTAGGGAGTAAGAGTACCGGAAAAGACGCGTCAAAACCGGTACCAACTCTGGAGCACACGTCCTCAGCACAATTGGGGATTCAGTCAGGCCCACTTGACTTGTGGATGTCCAGGGAGAGGAGTGCTTTGCGAACCGAGCGCTGTGTGAATTTCACTTCCGGCATGGAGCACTCACACCGTGGGATGGTCGGTGGCGTACTCCCCCGTCATCGAGAGTCGAGTTGAACGCAAAGAAAGAGCCTAGCAGATCGGCTTTCTCCTTTGCGGTATGAGCCAGTGAGTCGTCCTCCTTGTGCAGAGATGGAAGAGATGGCTGACAGAAATTCCCCTGGACAGCCGTGGCGAAAGACCAGAATATACGGGTTCCAGAAGGAAAGCGAAATAGTTTCTCACCAATTCTGCCTATGTGCTTTGACTTTGCCTTAGTAATGACTCTTTTGAAGGACCTAGAGGCGGAATTATACTTCTTTTTTAGAGCGCTGGTGTTTACATCCCGGGAAGTTGATGCATCAGCCCAGACTTGGTAGCACTCCTGCTTATAGCGTGATGTTATTTTACAGGAGCGACCAAACCATGGCTGAGATTTGCCTCCAATAGGCACCACACAGGAAGGAATAAAAAGTTCCATACCCTGAAGTACCACATCAGCGTCAGAATCCATAACAACGTTGGGATCGTCCGGCGAGAAGCAAACCCGCTCCCAAGGGTAGGATGCATAGAAAGACCACATCCCACCCCAATCGGCTGACCTATAGTGCCAAACACGGCGGCAGCCTGCAGAATGCAGTCGCGATTTTAGCGTGAGTGGCATCACACTCCAGGCAAGACAATGGTTCAAAGACGCGTCGACGGAAATCTGATATCAGTCCGGGTGAAAGGTCAGCAGATGATCCAACAGGAAAGGTGCATGATCCTCCACATCTGGAATCCGCTTAGGCGAAGTAACCAGTTGTGTCAGACCATATGCCAAGGCAAAATCATGAACAGATCTCCCCGCATGATCGGTTAAACGTAAACCAATCGGCGTGATGGGTGTTAAAATCGCCGAGGATCACAATATCTGTGGAGGGAATCTGCTGTAGCAACGAATCTGTAGCCATTTGGACGTGGTTGAAGAGTCGGTCTGTTTCGGCATTACTGCAATGGGACCTATAGAGGCACCCGTAAACGCACGGATCGTCGTCGCTGTCTACGCGTAACAAATGGATGGACAGGTCCGAACCTTTAAGACTGCCGAGGCGTCGAGAACTGATGTCCTCTCTGACGTAAACGCAAACTCCAGCTCGAGGCACAAAGGAGTATTCCAGTTTATACCCCGGGCAGGAGAGATACGAGACATCAGCCGGAGACGACACCTGTGTCTCGGTCAGAAAGAGCAGAGCCGGCCTCGACGTCTCGAGATGGTAGTGGACTGCGTTTACGTTAGAGTGAAGTCCCCTGATATTGCAGAAATTCACGGATCGCCTTGGTCTTGTTGCTCCGTTTGCCCCGAGCAGTTGTAGTCTTGAGCGGAATTTTGCCCCCCCCCCCAGAATACATGGGGCAGCCTGAGCACCCACGTCCAGGAGTGGAGTAACTTGGTCGTACTCAGCGAGGAATTCTCCAGGGGTGCTGGTACCCTCCTGGGGTAGTCTAACATTTAATTCTGCTAGCATGTTGATGGGAGAGGGGGGGGGGGAATTTGGGCCTCCGGCCACCTGCACTCACCAGTCGTAACGCGGAAGTAGAGATTCCACTTCACGCCGGTATTCTGTGAGGTCGTGGTACCACCCCGGTTTTAGCCGCCCCGTACGTACAACAAAGCATGCTGCCGCGTGGCTCTACCCCCGTTAAACTGTCCCCTGGCTAGATAGAGCGACCATCTGCGCAAGGCGGCTGGTAGCAACTGGATGCGAGAAGCCGAAGATCGGGCTAAGTAACATCTCTTGGGAGAGGCCTACGTCCAGCAGTAGACTGCCGCAGGCTGATGATGACTGTTTGAAATATAGAATGTTTTCAATAATTTTGTTGATTTTGATATTTTGCAAAGAAAATCGTCACGTGGTTGTTAATTCGCATGAATTTTGTAAATACATTTTTATACAAAATATTTTACATGTACACTAGGGGTTGACTCAACTATATCAAAATTAATGTAGGTATTTATCTTGAATGGAAATAATGAATCGATAGATTTATTATTGCATGAAAATAAATACGGACGTACGCTCTAAAATGTTATTTTATTTTGCCTTTTGTCAAACAGATTCCTTGCGGATTCTATAATAGGAAAACAATTTTTGAAAAAATTATTTAATAAGGAAATTTATTTTTGATACTTACTCGGACGAGTAAATTTTGAGAAATCACAAATTTAAGAGACACACACACATACACACACATACATCCGTACGGATGTCCACGTGAAATTAGTCAGAATAGCTTCCTAGGATCTCGAAACGTCGAGATCTGATTTAAACTCGATTTTCGAAAATCGAGGTGAAACCAATAACTTCCCTATTTTTGAAATTTTTCAATTTTCTTAGCGGGAAGTTAAAAAGGGTTAAGTTTATTGAGCGAGTTGGTTGAAATCCAAAGAAAAACTCAAAAATTTGCAGCAAACATTTACTTGAGAAGTATAAAAGATAAAGTAAAATAAAACAATTTCATTAAAAGGAGCCATTTCTATATTATTTGTAAAGTATACTGTTTTTTTCTATAGGGTAAGGGTGAAAAAACGGGTACACAGTCCACCTGATGGTAAGTGGATGCTGTGGCCTATAGATATCTACATTTAACCTCGATTAAGAATCAAAATGCTGACGCATTGTCACCCTTGAGGAATAAGATGGAATGCATCGATACCAGTAAAACGGGTTTCCGATTCTTAACCCTCATCATAGTTGCAGCGTGGCTCTACCACGTATAAATTTACAACTGCAACGTATTGTTATAATAAGACATGACAAAATTAAGTTCAATAACTTTTGATAAAAATAGAAATAGATTTTTATACATTATAAAAATAATTAAGCTATTATGAACCCAACTAAGTATCTATTTATCAAGTATTGAAGTGGCAATTCAAGCGAACACTTCGAAGGTATGTAACTGAGAACTAAAGTGATCAGTGTGATTTATTATTAGTGTGTTTTAAGTTGTTATTGGTGTTCGGTAATTAGTGTCAATTTTGTGGTGCATACGCTAGAAGGTCTTCATTTGATAGATTTCGTTAAAACCCGTACTGGTGGATTCTACTCTAGGTATGCCATGAAGTGAGCGTTCAATATACACATTGGCCGATAGTTAGCAGGGTCACCACGACTGCCCTTTTTAGGCACATACTGCACATTAGCAAGCTTTCAAGATTTGGGCACTATTCCAGTCCTGAATGAGAGGCGAAACAAGCGTGTCAACATAGGAGACAACTGCCTAAGTTGCACAGGTCTTTAGAACTATACCTGGTGTACCATCAAGTCCACTAGCTTTGTTCACGTCTAGTCTTCGCAAGGTTTTAAGTACCTTATTGTTGGTGATACTGACCTCTGACATGGCACTGATGAGGCAACGCTTGAGTGTCGAAACCAGAACTCGTACCAACCAGGTATTCTGATCACTAGGCTGCGGTGAAGTATGACGTTAAAATACCCCATTTTAAAAACATACTATCTACCACACGTTTTTGCGTCCTTTCAATGATCTCATCATCAGTTTTTACATGCTATATTTGTCTTCTTAGTAAGTTAATTAAATGTAAATGGAATATCCTTCATACAATTATTTTTAATAAATTTATTATAAATATGAATATATTTACTACACTTAATAAACATCAATTCGTCTAATGATTTACCTAGACATTCATATTTATCCATTATTATATGAAGACCATTTTAAAATATATTATATAAATGTTAATGAACAGCCATTTATTTAATCTCATATATAGCAATTTCATATGATATACCCTTGTAATAATATTCAGTATAGTGTCGGCACGGAGTAAATAATGTTACTACGTAAGTATCGGAGATCTCTGCAGTAATCTAATATCGGAGAGTTTGCGAATTACGATCTTAGCGCATGCACCAAGCTTATGGTTCATAAAAGATAGCTTGATCTCCGCGACAGCTGTCAGTAAAAATCACGCCTATGAAGTCCTGAATTTCTTAGTAGTACAGACAGTAACTGTCAATGTCATACTTTATGGGCATGCACTAATTAGGTCGGCATGCCTATAAAGTATGACATTGACAGGTACTGTCTGTACTACTAAGAAATTCAGGACTTCATAGGCGTGAGTTTTACTGACAGCTGTCGCAGAGATTAAGCTATCATTTATGAACTATAGTGAGATCGTGTAGCGTTATGTTTGCATAGTTCATATGTTTACCTTCACTTGCCCTTTCGTTTTTTCTTTCGAAATAAAAAACAATATCATAAAAAGGTTTCAATCGCAGAAAGAATATTTAAAGACAAAAGTTACAAGTTTTCAAGAATACTACTAATACTATAAAGATACACTGACATAGACATGTTTGATAAAAAAATAAAAAAACAAACAGTTCCTAGAAGACAGAAATTGAAGAAAGCGAACTATTAAAAGAGACAATTACCTAAAATTAAGACTGGAAAACTGCTCAGAAATATATATTAACCAGAGTTAAGATGTTTCGCCTATTAATTTTTAACCAAATAATTATTAACCAAGAGACTATCACTATGCACGTAAAACTTTCGGAACATGATAGCCTGCGCCTCCGACATTGACGATCTTTTACGACGAAGATTTAGGATTTTATATTAAGGTGATACCTAGAAAATCCGGTGTTTTTTTAGATTTACAGTTTTACAGATTACAAACCAAATTTTTCTTATATTATTTTTGACTATATGACCTAGAATTTTCGGTTAAACGCTCATACGTGGAGCGAGCCGTTCCACCTGGTGTCGGCTTTTTTAACGCGTATCAAATCAGCTGAGTTTTGGCACGCGCGCCGGTCAGGACGGCTGTTTTCATCATTCGTGTGTTCGTTGCATTCCGATCTATTAATAACCAAAGTTGCCGTAAATTGATAAAATTATTTAGTTCAAAGAACTGCTGAGGGATATCAAAAGAATTTTTATACAAATATTCAATAAAGCGCTCAGAGAAGGTGCATGGAGGGAACTATGAAAGCGGAGCTACTCCTACAGGACCAACATTCGTCTTGAACGTTCAAACACTGGAATAGATGCCACGCGCGCCAGGCGTGCTTAGTTAATATCCGCAGAACGTAGTCATACATGCATGAGCATTTATTTTCATTCCTCTTCTTTTTGTGTGCGCTGCAAGTCTAAATATCGACATTAATTTCGATATAGTTGAATCAATCCCTAGCGCATATGTAAAAAATTTGAAAAAGTCACGTTGTTGATAATTTGCATCATTTCGATAAATTAATAAAATTATTTAAAATATGAATTCTATATTATTTTCAACACTTTATAACATACATGTTAACCAAAAATATACGCGTCATAGAAGTGAGGACGTCTTGAGAATTTACCTGTGAAATGTGCAATTGTCAGGATGCTTTCTATTATTGACACCGCAGTCACTCAAAGAACTTGTTCTTTGAGTGACTGCGGTGTCAATAATAACATTATAAAAGAGAATTACTAAAACTAGCACTATTATATAAAAAAAGGAAATATTAAAGAGTTCCAAAGAGTAAACATATACAGTAACATATATACAGTACACATATAAGGAAAGTTCTCCTAGCTTGCCGACTTGTGCCGACCTGTCATTCAAAATCAGTCATAGAGTCATGATATTTGCTATCCTTTTCTACATTGCTATATTGACATAAGGAATTTTCTTCTCCCTTGCACACTCTGGCTGTCTATTACTACGCTATTACTTCTTACGAGTTTGTGGTCTATTAATATCCTAAGTTCATGATGGATATTTTTATATAGATGAAGTTGAAGAGGTTGAATAGTGATGCATGTGGTGACGCGCCATGATTAACGACTTTGCGTTAATATACTTAAGTTATTAGTTCAATAAAGTAATTAGGTAAGTAATTAGTAATAGACAGGTAGGTAATTTTAAGATAGGTTTTAGCAGATCAATAAAACACAGGTATGAAATTATTGAATGAAATTTATTAATTAAACATAAAAATCTGACCAATACATTTATCATCTGTGTCGATGTGGTGGTGAGTCGCCGCTACAGTAACACGAGAATTATTTCTCAAAAAATCTGTGAGCCACAGCATCCACTTATCATCAGGTGACTTTGAGCTCTTTTTTCACACTAATTCTATAAAAAAAGGAAATGTGGGTTCCCATTTTCAATACTGTCATTAAGAATAAGCACAAAATTACATAAAAGATATAAACTGGATTCTAATAATGGTTTCAGCCAGCTCTTCGATACCTATTAAAATAACATGGATACAATCTTATAAAATGCTACTTTGAAATTTGAAGAATTACTAGAAATACTTTACTTATGCATTTATATGACAAACGATTAAATATTTATTACAAGGCAACAAAACACTAATTAATTTCTCACGCAGGTACTTCATGTCATCCCACACAAACCTTATTGCCTTATTTAGATTTCTGTGTGTCATCCTCTGTGAGATCACTACAAGAGGAAAACGAATCAGAGTCATGTGAATAAATAATCATTTGTCTCCTGTACAACATCCGTTGACTGTATACTGATTGATGATGATGACAGAAAAGTAGATTAGGTAGATGATGAAGTGAATTTGTTTTTTTATTTGTTTCTGATATTATAGTAATCATATTATTTCCACGAGACGGCAGGGACATAAAGAGTCGACCGCAGCTGAGCCCTGCGTTCACTGCGGCGAGGGTACCTAAATAAAACTGGAGGTCCCCTATTATCCCGAGTTGACATACTATCGATTAGTCCTCTCCCGTGGCTACGGGATGCATGGCTGCATGGCTATGCAGCCCTCGACATATGCTATCTTGGTTTGGATTGTATCTCTTTCAGTCTGGCTCTTCGTTCTATATCTATCTCGGCATGAGATTAAACCGGCATAACCCTAGAGTTCATTGGAGCAGGTAAGCTCCACCAAGTAGGGTGGGGTAATTATTATTATAATAATAGATATATAATTATTGTTAATATTATAAAAATAATAGATTTTAATATTCTTACACCTATAGGAAGCAACATTATCAGTGAGTGAGATAGGCTACATTTCATTTTAATAAAGGATCCCTAAGGAAATTCCCATATTAATTATTGTATCTTCTCCTGACCGTATGCGTATCAAATTGATTAAATTTTAACTCACGAAAAGAAATGACATTTTTGTTATAGGTTTCTTTCGTGAATTGTGTTTAGAGCTTGTTTCTGCACATTTCACCATGGTAATTTAAAATTTAAGTAAAAATCGGCGAGAGAAACAATCAGCGCACATATCTTTTTGTAACTAATAGCGTTGCTCTTGCAATTTCGTGATAGTTCGTACCTGTGTTTACTGTTCACAACATTGCATGATGCATCGATGAAGAAATAAGAGTTTTATAGCGCCTAATTTCCGTACAAAACAATTTATGGGCTTACATTATAATCGAAACAATTATTGTTTCGTCGTATCCACCAACACCTCTCGGTAGAGGGCAATAGAGGGTACAGCTTAACTTACAGTTACTTTTGCCATCTCCCGCTTTCTTTAAGTAAATGTGCTGTGTAGTGGGGGTGTAAGAATATCCACTATCCTATATCATCCCGTGGGTGTCGTAGGAGGTGACAAAGGGAAACAAATGAGGAGATGGGCAACAGCGCCTTCCTAAGAATGTCTTAGAAAGTTAAAAACTGCGATTGCCAACCAGTTAGCTCAGCATGGTAACTATGACCTATGGGGAGGCCAAACGTTCGGGCAAACGAGCATACGCCTCACCTGATTGTAAGTGATTACCGCCGCCCATGAGCAACTGCAACACCAGGGGAACTGCAGATGCGTTGCCGGCCTTTTAAAAAGAAGTAGGCTTTTTTCTTGAAGGTCCCTAAGTCGTATCGGTCCGGAAAAATCTCTGGTGGTAATTGATTCTACAAGGAAGTTGTGCGAGGAAGAAAACTTCTTTTAAATCGCACGGTGGTGGACCGCCAGTCATCCAGACGATATGGATGATATCGTGAGTTTTGTGCGATGTGCGACGCGATGTGCGATGGTGAAATTGTGCGACTCGAATTAGTCCGAACAGTTACTCAGAGCACTTCCCGGGGAAGATGCGATAAAATACGCAAAGAGATGCAACATCTCTTCGCAATTCCAATGAGTCAAGCCGATCGGAAAGAGCTCGGTCGCCGACGATTCGAACTGCGCTGAATGCGATCAAATGGAAGGAGCTGGCACTGGGGAGCCCCGGCACAGAGATGGGAACTGTATTCAGTGTTACAGGCGGTGAGTCGGCGTGAAATACTGTCCCGCTCTGCTGAGCACGCCAAGTGTTTTAGAGGCCAATTTGGCCTTCTCTTCCAAGTGACCACGAAACTGCACGTCACTCGATAGGGCTAGATTTAGTCACTCCTAATCCGAGATTTTGTTCAACTAACTTTACTTACCTACTTTAGTAAAGTAAGAAAAGTTACAGCCTATATACGTCCCACTGGGCACAGGCCTCCACTCGTTTCTGAGTACGTGGTAAATCGGCACTTAAAATTGCAATTAACAATTTTATTGGTGCCGGCGGGGATCGAACCCGGGTTACTCGCGTTCTGTTATATTACACGAGCTCTGTTACAGCGAGCGTTAACCATCTGAGCTACCACGGCTCATTCAGTGAACTTTAATATTTTTTATTTATTTTCGTAGGAGAGGGGGCAAACGAGTATACGGTTCACCCGATGTTAAGTGACTACCGCCGCCCATGAACAACTGCATCACCAGGACAATGTCCAAAATCGCCCTGTGAGATAAAAACATCGGACATAGTCGATAAATAATAATTATCTATTTTATAATATAAGTTGCAAATACTTTAATAACACGGACTAGCTGCATTTCAAAATGAACATTAAAAAGTATTATATTGTACTTACCACATTAATCGCCGCCATCTTCGCCAAATGTCACGTGGTGTGTAAAAATGGCTAGGGATGCCCAATCGATTGTAACCGATCTATGGAATTTTTAATGAACTGTTGCATATTTTTAAACCGAATCATATTTTGAATTTATTTTGAATAAAGTGTAAATAGAAACTACAATAAAAACATTCAATTCCTTTTTGTTATTCCCTTTTTTTTTTTTTGTACATGGGGAAATGCCTATGCATACCCGCCTCGCGGGGGCAAGGACGGGTTATGTCGGACTCGCACCGACTAAAACTCCATGGTGTTCCACCTTTGTCGCATATTGGCAGGGCTACGGGAACGCTTTCGCACACATCCGCGGCCCTACTAGCGCCTGCCGCCCCATGGCAGCACCTCCTCGGGAGAGGAAAATTCCTCCCCGTTCTCCTTCACAGGTAAGGCGCACCAGAACACATGGCGCGCCTTCCTCCACGGCCTCCAATTACGTCTGTGCAACAGACGCCCCCGCGTCCGATGCACAAAGGCCATGGGGCCAGGAAAAACGAGCACTTAGAAGTACTAGCCTTCCCGACCCCAGCGGCGGATCTGGTCTATGGCTCCGCCGCCAACCAAGATTCGGCTGCGGAGGGTAGGGAGAGCGGCGCCTCGCAATACCGACAATCCTCTCCCCCCACAGCCCCACCACCACCGCATCAACGGTGCGGCCCCGTTTGAGTCGCGGAGGATAGGGCGAGTGGCGCATCGCCATACCAACACTCCTCTTCCTCCGCGACTCCACCTCGGCTGCAGCGGTAGGTGGGGAGGACACACCTCTCACCGCAGTCCACCAACACACATCCGAAGTGGGCTTCCCAAGCCCACTCGGAGTGGCCACCTCGGGCCGGCCCTCCACCTCGGACCAGCCATATGGGTTCCTCTTTGTTTCGCCGTGGGTGACCAAGCCACGGCTTCTAAGCCCCCCCGCCACGACAAGGCGAGAACCCGTTCGGGGGGGATTATGAACTGTTGCATATTTTTAAACCGAATCACATTTTGAATTTATTTTGAATAAAGTGTAAATAGAAACTACAATAAAAACATTCAATTCCTTTTTGTTATTCCCTAAAATTATAATTCAAAAAACCTATTAATACCTAATTAATGAGTTCATAGTCGATTTTGAATAGGTAGTTAGAATAACGCTGAAGCGCAGACTATTTATTCTATAGCATAGAAATACTCGTTTAGTGCGGAAACAAATCCTCGGTCCTGCACTGCTGCAGCCAAACGATTAACCACTGCGCTATTTAGAGTCATTTATTTTTTACTTAATTAATTACTAGTATAATTATGTGTTGTTTATTTTATGCTTATTTCGTACATATTATTGTACCTAATAATTATAGAGATATAATTACAAATTGCTGTGTGTAAAACATATTGATTTTTTTATCCTCACCGGCATTTTTACTTAATCCCCACGTAAAAGCTTTATTTCTTATAAATCAGTACACAGATTTAACTCATATAAGAAAAATTACGATAAACAATATATCGGTAAACATTATATCGCGGATAGACATTTACAGCACTAGTATAATTAGCCTATGATGTCAGCACTGTTATTAAAATAATAAATGTCATGTCTTGATGTTGGTAGAGGAGTTTGGCGCCCTTTTTATATTTTTGCTTTTACTATGGGAGTCCCGGCTCTTAAACGTAGTGATTATAATATTGTCTTTGTTACGCATATGCAATGGAAAGTGTATTTTGTGTAAATTGCGGCTTGTAAATTGCTGGACGTTTTATGTTGTTGGAAGACGGTACTAAAAATTGTTAAATGTTTCGGAATATTGCATTTCTGTTTCTCAAACCGTAGTAAATGATAAAACCCATAATATTAGTAGTTCTATTATAACCTCAAAATGTGTTTTTTTTAAATATATTTTTTCTGCACCTAGTCCGCTACAAAAGTAAGATCATTTAGGAATTCCCTAATGACCGACAATACAATACACAATTTTCCGATGCTATTGGTTCCAGGGCGAACAATGTGTGGGCGCGGAGCAATGTCCTTTGGCGGCTGGGATTAATCGGAACAATTCCTCAGAGCACTCCCCGTGGTAGATGCGAAAGAAAATACAAAGAGATGCATCTCTTCGCAGCGTCAGTGAATCGAGCCGATCGGAAAGCACTCGGTCGTCGACGATTCGAGCCGCTCTGCGCTGGATGCGGTCAGATGGAAGGAGCTGGCACTGGGGAAGCCTCCATAGAAGGCCAGAAGCCCGGCTTGCCTTATCAAGCTGAATCAATCAATAATATCAAGTAATAAAGTAACTCGGAAACCGTTTTGCTTAGAGTTTGCGTAGAGATTTTATTAAAGTAGGAAAGTACCTAATTCGTAAAGTATTCTATCGTAATGAATAATAAAACTATTTAACAAATGTTTTATTTAATTTGTCTTTACCTATTGTTACAACCCTACCAAAATAGGTAAGCATTTTGCACGTTCACAAAAAGCTTTGTCTGTGTTCCATTTATTTACTCATGTGCCCCGACTGCGTATGAAGCCCGGCGCGCTTCAAAATTTTAGCCTATTATTTCACACAGGTAGCAAGAGTGACAGAGACCTGCTACCGGCATGTGCAGACATTGCAAAAATCCCTCTAAAACCAAACAACATATTACTGGAGCATGTAAATCACATACACAAACCGATTATAAACAGAGTCATGACCAAGTCACTGCAATTATACACCTACACTTAGCATACATATATAAATTCGTAAATGAGATGCGTTCATATATTAAATATAAACCTAAAACAATATTAGGAATTAAGGTAGTAGGATCAGAAAATCTACTAGGAATATGCGGCGGTGGTGGAACACTACAGGGTTTTAGCACAGAATGAATAATTTACAAGAAATTTTAGTCGGTGCGAGTCCGACATAACGCGTCTTTGCCCCCACGAGACATATATGTATGCGTAGGCATTTCCCCATGCTTAAAAAATGCACGTGAAAAGAAGATATGTGATCGCAACCCATCCGAGTTCGAGCGTAATGCTCCCAATAACTATCAGTGTAGATGTAACTTGGGCCCAGTTCCGTCACCGTCTGCACACCGTCCCCGTGCGGTCGTGCATACAGTTCGTGCTCCGACCTCGTGCGGAGTGCAACCTCTCGCCCTCGCGCCCCGCTCTCCCCGGCTAACACCGGCCGAGCAGACGCCGCCGGCTTTGTTTTCGCATCGTTCTTGCCCCCACGCTCCGGCGGGGAGGCTTGAGCGCGCTTTGCTTTTATTGTTTTGTTTGTTGTTTTACTTTTAATTGTTCTGTTATTGTTTATTGTTATACTGTTACTTTGTTGTTTGTAACTGTTCTTGGAAGATTGTTCTTGCCTTCCTCAGAGCGAGCCCTTGTTCTTGTCACAACAGTTTCACAGCTTCTGGGAATAGAGCGTCAGTCCTCCCCGTCTGCCACCCAAGGCCCTGTTCTTCTCAGAGCAGGGACCTCTAGTTTCTTAGACTAAAATCGTCACCCCCCCCCCATGCCCAAATCATGTCTAGCATCATGTCTGCCATAGACATGAGCAATTTCGAGAGCCAACTTATGGCCATGGTCGCCCAATTCGTCCAAGCCACAGGCCTACCCATCAAAATCCACGAGATCGCTCTCGTCAACGTTTTTTCTCCCATTGCCCCTAAGGCATGTGTCCCCCCGCCCGCCGACGCGGCTTTCCCCGCGACCCAAGCAGCTGCCCCGCAGACCGACTTGCCCGCGTCCACCGACTCCGATATGGATCACTCGGACACCACGTCCGCTACCTCCTCTTCCTGAAAGAGGACCGCCCTCAGCTTCACCGGCTCCTCGGATTTATCCTACTCCGAAGGAACGATAAACGACTCAGCCCAATTCACGCTAGTGAAATCTAAGCGCGGCCCGAAACGCGCCGCGACTTCCCGCACTCCCCCCGCCCCGGTGGCCGCAGCCGCCGCCCGCACACCCTATGCCGCTACCTCTACCTCCGCAGCTCCCACCGTTGCTCCTACTTCCGCAGCCCCAAACGCTGCCGCCTCTCAGTCGAAAGACACTACCGCCAAGCCAGCAACCAGCTGCGCTCCCAAATTGGCTAAAAACCAAGTCCCGCCCCCTGTATTTCTCAGAGACAAGGCTAAATTCATAACGTTATCCAAAACCCTCTACGATAAGGGTTTCAAATATGACCAAGCCACCAATGTCGGCGAGGCCATCAAAATCATGCCGGCGTCTATAGAAGACTTCCGGAATATAACCCGTTTCTTCACGGCCGAGCGTGTATCCTATCACACATACGCCATCGCCGAAGAAAGGAAGGTTAAGGCAGTCCTCCGCGGAGTTGCTTATGAACTCGCAAACGAGGACATTCTGGAAGACCTTAAGTCCCAAGGCTTCCCCATAGAGGCTGTGCATAAAATGCATAGCAGCAGGGGCGAAAGATTTAACCTCGCCCTCCTCGTTCTCACCAATGTGCCCGAGGCGAAGGCCATCTTCCACGAGGTACGCACTGTGTGCGGCCTGTCGCGTGTAAAGATCGAAGCCAGCGCAGTGCCACGCTGCCAACTCTATGGGCACGCGGCAGCCAACTGCTCAGCTCCACCCAGGTGCGTTAAGTGCCTAGAACCCCATCATTCGAAAGAGTGCCCTCGGCCCAAAAACGCCGAATCCCCACCCTCATGTGTCCTTTGCGGACAAACAGGCCACCCGGACAATTTTAGAGGTTGCCCTCGCGCTCCTCGCCCACCACCGAGTCACAAAGCTCCACCCCAGGTCAATGACTAAACCTTCCCGGCTCTTGTAAGCCGCAAGCCCCGCCAGGGCCAGCCCCTACCTCAGCCCCCTCAGGGCTCATCTCTGCCCACACAGGGCATCTATCGGCCTCCTCAGGGCCCCTATCGGCCACCTCAGGGCCCTCCTCGGCCCCTTATGAGCCTTCCGCTCTCCCAGCCTGCGCCGCTTCCAATAAACCCTTGGTTCCCAAAGGAGTCAAATAACCCGCGGCCCTCCGCCGACCCACAAAAACAGGCAGACCCTGTAGTAGAAGATCTAAGCCTAGTGTATAACACTATGAATAAGATCAATATAGAGGAAATCTTTATACTTGCGCGTAAACTGCGCACCGCTCAGTCCACTCAGGACCGTCTCCTTGCTCTTACTGAGCACATCAACCTACTAAGGTCTTTGTAATAACACTGTGCCGGAGCCCTCTGCTCCCGCAATATCGCACGGTCGTATCAAACCAAAGGGTTTGTCGCTTGTTTCATTCAATATCCGCGGTTTGCGAAATAACCTCCCAGAGCTTAGGCTATTTCTTCGAGATCGCGATGCCGACCTCCTCCTTCTTCAGGAGAGCCACCTCAGCCCCAAGGTCTCTAAAGGCCTTTCTATTAAAAATTATTCACTTCTGCGTAATGACAGACCCGACCGCAAAGGCGGCGGTACTGCCATTTATTACAAAAAGTCCCTTCATTGCTCCCACATATCCACTCCGACGCTTACCAGTATGGAAGCCACTATCACTAGACTAGCTATGACTGGACACCAGTCAATCATTATAGCCTCTTGCTATATCCCTAGCGGAACCCTCGCCGTTAAGAGTGATTTCGAAGCCATCCTTGCATTAGGCGGTTCAGTCATTATGTTTGGAGACTTTAACTCCAAGCATACTGAATGGACCTGCCGCACTACTACCAGTAGTGGCAGGGTGCTGCTCAATATCACTCAGTCTCTCGACCTGACTGTCTACAGCCCCCTCGCTGTCACCCACTATCCCGACAATGTTAACTACGTTCCTGACGTGCTAGACTTAGCTCTAGTTAGAGGAGTCTCCCTTAGCCTTAGAGCAATCAAGTCTCTCGATGATCTAGGATCCGACCACCGTCCTGTATCCCTCCTTCTTGGCCATCAGCCATCTCCAACTCCCACTTCTAAAACCTACACCAACTGGAAGGGTTTCAAGAAGTCTCTAGCCTCGGCTATAGACTCTCCGGACCCTCCCATAACCCTTTCTTCCAACGTCCTCGACAGTACGGGGAAAATAGACACCGCGGTCGAAAATCTCACCTAACTTATAATATCCTCTCTTAAAGAGAATGAAAAGGTTGTCCCGGTTGCTAAAACTAGTCTTCCCCTAGATATTAGCAACCTGCTAAAAGCCAAAAAAGCTGCCCTCCGTAGAGCTGCACTCTATCCCACTCCCGAATATAGACTCGCGGTCCACCGCCTTCAACGCAAACTCTGTTACCGCCTCCAAGATTACAGAGACCTCGAAAGGGGCAATCTCATGGAGAAAATCTCTCCCTCCCACACAGCGTACTACCAGATGGCGAGAGCTCTCCGGATAGACGCTATAACGCATACTCCCCCTCTGTCTCGTCCGGACGAAGGACGGACGAGTACTAAGAAAAGGCTGAGTGCTTCGCCAACAGCGTCGAAGCTCAATGCTCTTCCAGCTCACAACCTACTGACCCCATACACATCCAACTAGTGGAGGACGAGGTCCGTCGCCGGAACTCGCCCCCTACCGCCTCTGACCCTATCACTTCACAACCTACTGACCCCATACACATCCAACTAGTGGAGGACGAGGTCCGTCGCCGGAACTCGCCCCCTACCGCCTCTGACCCTATCACTGTGTCCAAAGATGAGATTTCATCTACCATCAAGGGACTTAAGCCCAAAAAAGCACCGGGTGCGGATGGCATCTCCAACCAAGCCCTCAAATACTTTCCGGAGCAGGTGATCGCCTTATTGGCAATAATCTTCAACGCCTGCTTCGAATTCAGCTATTTTCCCACCTCTTGGGAAGAGGCAACTGTCATTGGTATTCCCAAACCAGGCAAACCTCACCACTTCCCCTCCAATCACCATCCCATCAGCCTCCTCAAGGCCATGGGCAAACTTTTCGAACGAGTCATTCTCGTGCGCATGAGGCGCCATTTGTTTCCCACAGACGGTGACCCTCTTGTCATCCCACAACAATTCGGGTTTCGAGCCAAACACTCGTGCCCCCAGCAAGTTCACCGCATAGTGGAATATATCCTCAGCGGTTTTTATCCTCGTCGTCAAAAAACCATCGCGGTCTTTTTCGACATTGCCAAGGCATTCGACAGAGTCTGGCACGAGGGCCTTATCTACAAATTGTACGACTTAGGCCTCCCAGAACGTCTCGTTCGCCTTGTAGCCTCCTATCCGAAGGATCGTACCTTTCGCTTTAGACACGAAGGCACGCTATCCTCTACTCGTCAAATCAAAGCCGGTGTCCCTCAAGGCTCTGTGCTTGACCCCTTCCTATATATACTATTCACCAACGACGTCCCTATCCCGACGAATGGTGTTAAATTAGCCCTCTTCGCAGATTACACAGCCCTTTACTCTAAAGGCAACTCAGTGCCACAGATTCGCAACAAGATCCAAAAGTCAGTAAGCGACTTAGGAGCTTGGTTCCAAAAATGGCGTATCGACGTAAACCCGGAGAAGAGCTCCGCCGTTTGCTTCGAATATAAACGACGAAGTCTCACCACCACTCCGCCAATCAGGATGGTAGGAACCCCTGTCCCATGGCATCATCATCATTATCATCATTACAGCCCTTCACAAGTCCACTGCTGAACATAGGCCTCCCCCAAGTAATGCCACAAAGCACGGTCCTGAGCCACCTGCATCCATCGACTTCCTGCATATCTTACCAGGTCGTCACTCCATCTAGTGGGGGGTCGCCCTACACTACGCCTACCGGTACGAGGCTGCCACTCAAGAACCTTTCTTCCCCATCGGTTATCGGTTCTTCGAGCTATATGGCCGGCCCATTGCCACTTCAGCTTACTAATCCGTTGCGCTATGACGGTCACTCTGGTTTTACTGTGGATATCCTCATTTCTCTCTCTCATGAAACTCCGAGCATAGCCCTCTCCATAGCTCGCTGAGCGACCCTGAGCGTCCTCATACGTAATGATTTCTTATATTTAAGCGAACACTACACATTGAAATAATACTAGTTTTTACGGAATTTATCGCGTATATTTAACTTTTTAAATACCCAACGTTTCGAACGCTCTACAGCACTCGTGACCATGAGTGCTGTAAAGCGTTCGAAACGTTGGGTATTTAAAAAGTTAAATATACGCGATAAATTCCGTAAAAACTAGTATTATTTCAACGTCCTCATACGGCCAGCAGTGAAGGACCACGTCTCAGATCCGTAAGTCATCACTGGCAACACGCACTGGTTGTGCAATCTAGTTTTTAGAGATTGAGATATACCTGACGAGAATATATGTCGTAATTTCCCGAACGCTGGCCAGCCGAGTTGAATCCGTCGATTGACCTCTCGGTCGAAGTTTGACTTACCTAGTCGGACTATTTGTCCCAGGTAAACGTACTCGTCAACAACTTCGAGCATAGTGCTCCCAACAACTACCGGCATAGGTGTGACATGGACATTGAACATGATCTTTGTTTTGTCCATGTTCATCTTAAGACCTATCCGTTGGGAGGCACTATTGAGGTCATTGAGCATAGTGCTTAAGTCCTCCAGCGATTCTGCCATAACGACTATATCGTCGGCAAATAGAAGGTGAGTGATGTACTCGCCATTGATGTCTATACCGTATCCTTTCCAGTCCAGTAGCTTGAAAACGTCTTCCAATGCAGCGGTGAAGAGTTTCGGGGATATAACGTCACCCTGTCTTACACCTCTCTGCAGTTGGATAGGTTTCGAGCTCTGGTTCTATACTCGGATAGCCATCGTAACCCTACTGTACAAACACTTCAGCAATTCGATATACCGACAGTCAATTTGGCACCGCTGAAGGGACTATAGCACCGCCCAAATTTCGACGGAATCAAAGGCGTTCTCATAGTCCACATACGCCAGGCAAAGTGGCAGATTGTACTCTTCAGTCTTCTGTACAGTCTGCCGCAGGGTATGTATGTGGTCTATTGGCCACGGGCTTAAGTACCATAGTACTGAAGCCTTTTCGGAAACTGGCTTGTTCGGGAGGCTGGAAGTCGTCGAGTCTGCGTGCGAGACGATTCGTAATGACTCTCGAAAACAGCACGTAGACGCGGCTCAGGAGGGAAATCGGTCTGTAGTTCTTTAAGAGAGCGTTGTCGCCTTTCTTAAAGAACAACACCACCGCACTTCTGCTCCACGTCTCTGGAGTAGTGCCACCATGGAGGACGGAATTGAAGAGCTTCTGAAGGACTTCAAGTACCGGTGTTCCACCCGCTTTCAGAAGCTCCGCTGTTATTCCATCCTCGCCTGGGGCCCTGCCGTTTTTAAGGTGCTGGAGAGCCATTCTAGTCTCGCTTAGATTGACGTCCGATATATCATCGGAATAGTGTCGGATAAGACTTGCTCTTGGATCGTTACTCACACTTGCGTGTGGCTCCAACGATGATGTGTACAGCTGCCCATAGAACCTCTCAATCTCACTCAAAATCTCAGGTGTCCCGGAAACGATGCTGCCACACTCAGTCTTCAGCTTTGACAGTTGGTTCTTACTGGCAGACAGATATCTGGCAAAGACTTTGGAGCCCTGGTTCCGCTCGATCGCTTCTTTAATACGAGCAGTATTAAAGTTGCGTAAGTCTCGCCGCATGCATTTGGAGATCCGTCTGTTCAGTTGCCTGTATGCTATCAAATCTACATACTGGCAAACTACAGCCAAATATTTAGGCGTCACCCTTGATGCAAGGCTCACTTTCGAAATCATATCAAGAAGGTTACTCGCACCGCACGATTTTACATGGGTAGGCTCAACAGCATGTTGGGCAGACACAGTAAAATGTCCCTCCGCAACAAGCGAACCCTATATAAGGTCTGCATACGACCTGTCATGATCTACGCGGCCTCCATTTTTGCACATGCTAAGCCCAAAGCTATAAATGAACTTCAAATAGTTAAAAATCTATTCTGTCGTAGGGCCACTAACTCGCTCTATTATGTCCGTAATGCCGACCTACACCGAGACTTAGAGCTCCCAACAATCCAGCAGTTCCTTAAATCACTCTCTGAGAGATTTTTCAAAGCCTCAGAGTCCCACCCAAATCATCTCATTCGTGAGACAGCTGCCTATGCAGCCCCTATCCATAGTCGCTATAGTGTGCGCAGACCGAGAAACTCTCTCTCGGACCCCCCCCAACGAGCTTTCGGCTGACCTGAACTGCCTCCTGGCGGCTCAGGCCGAGCCTACATAATACATCCCTTAATCTGCCTTAGTTAGGCACTCGTCTAAGCGGCTTTTCGCCGCTTGCGCCCTCCTTTCTGCCAAGGAGGGTCGCGTTCGTATACGGCTTAGAGATCTCTAATTAGACCGTTAAGCCAGTCCCTAAAAGGTGGGGTTTAGTGGGTAAAAGTCTCCACATAACCACGCAGCCGGCTGCGTGGTATGCTATGAGCATTCCGCACCTCCCTCCCCCGTTTTCCGGAGGGTTGCCCATATTTGTTTCAGGCGCAAAAAAAATGTAACTTGGACGTTACACATGACTCTCTGGCTTGTCCATGTTCATTTGAAGACCTACCCGTTGGGAGCATAGAATACTATAATACACAATAGAATGGCTGTCAACTTTATTTTGTACGAAGTTTGGCGTCGCCAAAGCCGATTCGCTGTGTTAACAGACTGAACAAATTTACACATTTTAGACTTTCGATGTTCAAGAATATCATTAAAAAAATCTTTGAAATTTTAATACATATTTATTTGTAAATAGGTTGCAATTTGGCATTTTTTAAATAATTTCCATGCGAAATTTGGAAACGATTGTAACGTCAAAACACATCTCGAGTTGACATTTATACGTGTGAATTGACGTGTTAGTGACATTTTAATGGCTACGAGGGCTCCGCCCACTCCCCCGTTCTATTATGTATGTATTATAGTATTCTATGGTTGGGAGACACTATTAACATCATTGAGCATAGTGCTGCAGGCCCTTCAGTGATTCTGACATAGTGGTTATACCGTTACAGACTATTAAATCCCACTGCTGAACATAGGCCTCCCCCATAGATTCCATCATAGAGGGGATTGGGGTAGTTGCCACGCTTGGCAAGCGGGTTGGCAATCACTGTTTATTATTTTTAGTCGTTATTAGGAAGATGCTTCTGCCCATTTCCTGACTTGTTTCCGTCTGTCGCCTTTTACGCCACCCACGGGATGATATCCCCATATCATCCCGTGGGTGGATATTCCTACACCGCACCGCCACTACACGGCACTATCATGGCTATATCATCGGCAAATCGAAGGTGAATGACGTACTCCCTATTGATGTTGATACCGTATCCTTTCCAGTCCAGTAGGTTGAAAATATCTCCCAATGTAGCAATGAAAAGCTTCCGTGAAGCAGCGACACCCTGTCTTAAAACTCTCTTCAAATATAGTATATGTGATAAACAGAAGATTATCTAAATTCATCTAACTTAGGTAAGCATGCACAGGTGGGCTCTCTTTTATATCATTCTCATGGGATGGGACAGCAAGCCGACACGTTTGGAAAGAAGGAGGCTTTTCGTCTTTTCCGAGGTACGGGGGAGAAACAACACCAATTGCTTGACTCCGGGCTGCTACTGTGAACATTTTGATTAAAAAAAAACAATTTTGTGCCGACGCGGGATTCAAACCCGCGACCAAATAAGTGATTGACAACTTCGCGGTCAAGCGCGGTCAAAAAATCTGGGTCAACAAATGCGGTCGTTAAGGAGTATGTTAGGGCTGAATCTGAATGACAGGGTGAGAAATTGTGTGATAAGAGAAGAGTGTGGTTTGCAAGATGATGTTGTGACCAGGATTAAGAAAGGAATGCTTCTGTGGATTGGTCATGTGGAAAGAATGAATGAGGAAAGAGTGACAAAGAAAATTTATGTTGCAGAACTGAATGGCAGAGTCGGAAATGGAAGCCCTAGGCGACAATTTATCGACCAAATTAGCAATTTATTAAAAACGGGCCAAATTAGGAGTACTCTTAACCGACGAGCATGTATGCGTAGGTATATGGATGTGAAGGAGGCGAGAGAGGTGTGTCAGGATCGTGCCAAATGGAAGTCTGTAGTCTCTGCCTACCCCTCTGGGTGACAGGCGTGAGTGTTTATGTATGTCTGTAACTTCGCCTTCGAGGCAATCAATAAATAAAAACATTCACACAATTTTGCCAAACGATACATGATACTCATAATAATTAAGCAATTACACTTCTTATTTGTATTGTGGTAGATAATAACAATCATGTATTGTAATACATGATTGTTATTATCTACCACAGTCATTTAAAATAAAATAATTTTGATTAAGCAGGTTTCAGTGTCGACATTTAGTCTTCTTTTCTCTTGTACAAAGAGAGATTATGAAAATTAACGGAAACATCGGCTTTTATATTTATAGCGCCAATGTCGTCAGAGACCGTACCTTATTGGCTTACAATACATCGAAAGGACAGTGTTTTCGAACCTTCTTGCCTCATTGTCTACACTCTACAACCACTGTAGGCAATAAAATAAGACGAGAAGAAACATCGGCAAATACTCGAACAATTGTAACTTAATAGTATTTTGTAGTTAAACAATAGTTCGCGCCTTTGTCGGCTTAAAAGGAGTACGCAGATAATCATAAAATTTAAGCCAAAATCCGTTATTAAATTGCTCAGAAGTAATTCCAGGTACCAAAATCGAAAACAAATTTTTAAAATTATATAGGCTAATAAAAGTGTTTATTCTCCAAGGCCTTCCTATAATACCTACTTTGAATAATTATTGTGATGATAAGAAAACTTGTAATAATATTAATTTCCTTTAATATTAAGTTTTTTGTACCGCTGTAATGTGCGTACATACATAGGTATTTTATAAAGAATGTTAAAAATGCTATAAACAAGCTAAAATTGCTTGTGTTACGAGTGGTTCACGCCAGTAGTCGATGGCGGATTCGAACCCACGACCTTTTTGTGTTCGCGGTTCGCGCCCTGCCATTAGGCTACTGTCACTTTTAGGTATTATTTACCTATCAATATAGCCTATATAGGTGTGTAAAACACCTAACAGCATGTATACATGTAAAATGTAAAATAAACCCATTGAAAATCTTGAGTATGCATACTAATGCTGTATTAATGCCTTGTGTACAAATGCTGCTTGTGGGATGTCGTCTGCTCGGGATTGGGACACATTTTTTTTGTAATATTTTTTTGTTTTCTTGTGTAACTTTATTATATAACATGTTTGATTACCTACCTATGGGTCTTTTCAACTTTGTTTAAGAATATTATATTATTTGATGGCTTTACAAAATGACTAAAATATAGGATACCTACGGAGTTTCTCAAAGAGTTTCTTTCACCATTCTTCTCAGGCAGAGGTGGGCAGAGGGACGTTAATATCAAACCGCAGCAGATTATAAAACAGTCAAAGTAATTAATAGCATAGAGAGAGTCTTAAAACAGAACAAAACCTCATGTAAGCGAGCAGTTTATGCATTATCACATTTCATAAAGGACAAAAAAGATAGCTATGTGAATGTCTTATGTCACCATCTCTCCTTTTTTTTTTAAATAGGATTGGGTGACAAACGAGCACACAGTCCACCTGATGGTAAGTGGCTGCTGTGGCCCGTAGACATCTACATCTATTCTTGATTACGAATCAAAATGCAGATGCGTTGTCACACGTGAGCTAAGTTGGAATGTCTCGTTTCCAGTAAAAAGGGTCTCCGGTTCTCTACACTCACCATACAAAACACAGCAGCATTAAGCCACAATTTTACGCTGGTATTCTATGAGAGCGTGGTGCTTCTCCGGTCGAGCCGACCCATTCGTGCTACAACTATACAACTAGTATAATTGCAGTATTGCTCTACCACGTATAAAAGGTTGTAGCCGTTTTTTTTTTTAGCTTTTTTATATACCATATAGTTTTAGTGATAGTAACTACAGAAAAGAACAAACTTCTCAATAAACTATCTATGGCTCAGTCAAATTCAGAATTTGAATAATATTGCTTAATGTTTTCAATAAACTTAAATTTAGGTAACAGACTAAGGGAAGGCCTGCTACGGACGAAGTGTTCAGTGAACTTTGTTTCAATTTGGCTAAATTTTGTAATTCAGGTCAATCGTGCTCAGTTACCGTATGGTGACGGTGTAAGAATGTACACTCCCCCATAGCATCCCGCAGGTACCAGATCACAGGTAGGTAACAAATCAGGAGATAAGCAGCAGCGTCTTCCTAATGACGACTAAAACTTAAAAAAAACCACGGTTGCCAACCCGATTGATAAGTGTGGTAACTATAGCAAATATCCCACCTATTGGGCAATGTATGGTACAATACGGCCGACGTATCTTGGCGAGTCTGAATATAGGCTCTGCGAAGTTTAGCGCATGAACACTCGTGAAGAAAACTGTTATTGTCATTTTTTTATATATACCAATGTACAAATAAAATTTCCCTAATACAGTGACCAAAAATATCAAAACACTTTGGAGACATTATAAATTAAAGATTCAATTTTGATACCTCACCTTTCGATAGGGGCAGATTTTATCACAAACACATACAATATTATTTACATTTAATACTTTTTATTTATTTACACTTATTATTATTTAATCACTGTCGCTGAGGGGGGAAATTCCTAACATAAAGTCGTCGGCCCCTTGTGTACCATGTGAGGTACTTGGCATAGGTTCATCTTCGTAATCGTCGCTCTCACTTTCAGACTCACTTTCTGAATCTGAAGCTGTATTAATGATGAATAATTGATCCGTCATTTCGTCAATAATATGGTCGCTCTTCCTATAGTCATGTTCGACCTCTTGCACTTTTCTGCATAAAGCACTCCATTCATTCTGACCCATTAAATTTACTTTTTCTTGTATGAGCTCCATTGTCCGGGTTACGTTCCAGTCGACGTTTTTAGCGGCTACGTGCCCTTTAATGGCAGCCCACACCATCTCGATGGGGTTTAAATCGGGATGATATGGGGGTAAACGAAGGACATCGTGGTTGTTTTGTTTAAACATTTCATCTATTACGTATTTTTTATTCACGTCTTTGTTTTTTTTTATTAGACCGTAAAGTTGTGGTTTACGCATGTCCTTTTCATATGGTATACCCTTTTCTAATAACCACGATTCCATTTTTGCCTTCTTGTCATTAGATGTAGGGGCAGGATCCATTAATTTGTTGTGGTACGGAGCATTATCGATAACCACCACCGAGTTAGGGCTCAAATTTGGAATCAGTTGGGTCCGTAACCATTTCTCATAATTTTTGAAATTCATGTCATCATGATAGTCTCCGGTTTTGCTGCCAGATTTGAACATTAGTAGCGCGTTCGGAACAAACCCTGCTTCTGACCCAGCGTGTACCATCACTATCCGCTGACCTTTTGATATCGGGCGCTTTAGTCCTTGAGCGGAACCATCTGACCACGCCTTACCTTTTCTATGTGATGAGTGGGCATACGACTCGTCAGTGAATACAATTGGTCGCCCTTCGTCCCTGTATTTTTTCATTGCCTTCAAGTACAAGATCCTTTTCAGGCGAATGTCGGTCTTCTCTATAAGAACCATTCTATTGGTTTCGGTCTTTCGCCACTTGAAACCCAAGTTTTTGATAATTGTCTTTAAGCTCGTTTTACCACCTTGAAAATTTATATCCCGTTTGAGTTTCGCTAGTAATTTGTTTATCGTCGGCATTTCTTTTTCAGTTTTGTGGAAGTTGTGTATGCATCTTTTTACTACTCCCTGGTCAAAATTATCCATATCAGTAATAGGTTTTGATCTAGACCTTTTTTTACCAGGCGTGCGGAATACTGAAAGTAAGCCCGAAATATTGCCTTCAGTTGCGATCCGCTGTACTGTGCGTTGGGACACACCAGTTGCGTTAGCAACTCTTAAATAAACTTTATCGACATCTTTTACGCCTTCTTCTTTTTCTTTTTTCATATATTGCGTTAAATCGTAAATAATTTTTCTCGCCTGGCGATTTAACACACTGTTATGTTTTGGTGGCATGTTTGGCGAATAATATAAGTGCTAACTGACACTTGCAAATAAAACAAATAAAACAAACAAAACAAACTTAACACTATTAATAAAAACAAACAACAATAACAACGAAAACTTTTGTAACCGACTGTGCTCAAGACAGAGATAGCGACACGAACACGACACCAATGCTAACGTGTGACTGAGAAATATTACCGTGTACCGAGCATTGCCGAATAAGCACGAAGCTTTACGAAGTAACCAGAAAGGGATGTCCAACACGCGTGCCTGAGGGTGTTGTTTAATCGATTTTCATTCAAATCGATTAAAATTAAGACATAAAAATATATTTATTTGCAATTTATAAGGAGGTTCTAAATTTTCTCAAATAGTCGTTACTCAAGAAGACGTTAATAGATAATTGATATTTAAGTACATTATGTCTTTCAGCTGAGAAAATAATATGTTTTTAGTTTTTTTTTTATTTAAGTCGAAATCTTGTTTATTATCAACAAAATTCACTATATTTGTAAATCTATTTCGTTTAATATCTTATATAAACAAAAATCAATAACTTCTAAATAAAACTAATCGATTGCGATATTTTATGACTAAAGGGTCGATTGTGTTTACTTATGGTCAATCTCTAGCCTAGACCACCGCCCCCCGTACGTCGCCTCATGCCACCATTTTGTTCCTTAAAAAAGCTATTGCGCAACCTTCTGCGCGAAGGTCGGACTCGCCAAGATACAATACGGCCGACGTATCTTGGCGAGTCTGAATATAGGCTCTGCGAAGTTTAGCGCATGAACACTCGTGAAGAAAACTGTTATTGTCATTTTTTTATATATACCAATGTACAAATAAAATTTCCCTAATACAGTGACCAAAAATATCAAAACACTTTGGAGACATTATAAATTAAAGATTCAATTTTGATACCTCACCTTTCGATAGGGGCAGATTTTATCACAAACACATACAATATTATTTACATTTAATACTGTTACGAGCTTGAGGTTCGTGACAATAAAAATTGCCGATAAAATTACCTAAATTAACCTTTAATTTACTTTATACAAATTAAAGTTAAAAAACACTAATAATTAAACACACTAAATCACTTAATTTCGCTCCGAAGCTTCGCTTGTGTCGCCGAGTTAAACTCTGTCTCGATCGCATCTTGCGCCATCTATTTATTCAAATCAGCAAAACATCCGGAATGTTCAAGCAAACACGCGCAAGGTACCGAGAAATCGAGTATAGATTTTCTAGAAACTTAGTTCCTCGGGTGGTGCTGTTGGTCGAGAGATCGGCGATGTCATTCTCTGCAAAGCCCCCCTCCTCTCTCGCTCCGCTCTCGCTCCTGACACTAGATGGCGCTAGTTGACTTATTCACATAACACTGCCCCCTCCTAAGACATGCTCGTCCCGAGCATTATCGGTCCCATAATAACGCGCCAAGCGATCCACATGGACGATCTTAGGAGTCCCTCTTGCGCCTTTCTGTATCCGGTAGGTCACATCGTTGATCCTGGTTACAATCCGGTACGGGCCGTCCCATTTAGCTTGAAGCTTAGGAGATTTCCCTTTGCTGCGGACTGGATTGTGCAACCACACTAATGAACCTTCGTTGAACCCTTTATTGTTCATTTTGCGGTCATACCGGGTTTTCATTTTCTCAGACATTTGCTGGCCCGATTGTCTGACGTGCTCATAAATGTCATTCATTTTGTTCCGCAAGTCATATGCATAATCGGTTATACTGCGTGGGGCATCAGGTGGTATCCCAGTGATCAGGTCTGCAGGCAGCCGTAATTCTCTTCCAAAATTTGCGAAAGCTGGTGTCACCGCCGTACTTTCGTGAACAGAACTTCGATATGACAACAAAAACGGTTGTACGTGCTTGTCCCAATCTCGTTGCCGATTGTCCACAACTTTTGCTAGGTACCTCTCCAATGTCTGATTAAATCGTTCCACCATTCCATCAGATTGCGGGTGATAAGAAGTCGTTCTTGTTTTATGAGTACCCATAACTCGGCAAGTTTCCTGGAATATTTGAGACTCAAAATTCCTTCCTTGATCGCTGTGAATCTCTAAAGGTACTCCAAAACGACAGAAGACTTCATGAACTAGTTTATCTGCAACTGTTGAAGCTTCTTGATTTGGAATGGCGAAAACTTCTGGCCACTTAGTGAAGTAATCCATTACAACCATGAAATACTTGTTACCGCTTTCACTCTCCGGAAACGGCCCCGCCACGTCAATGGCTATTCTCTCCCATGGTGCACCAACATTGTACAACTTCAATGCACCTCTACTACGAGTCTGAGGTCCCTTTACAGCCGCACAACTTGTACATTTGCGACACCAGTCCTCGACATCGTTTCGACAGTGGACCCAGTAAAACCGTTCTCGGATCTTCAGTAGAGTTCGTTTAACTCCCAGATGGCCTCCTGAATAACCATTATGGTACAGCTGTAGAACATCCGGTACTTTAGCTTTAGGGACAACCATTTGTAAATGACAGCTGTCTCCCCGAACATTTTCCCATTTACGGCACAGAACTCCATCCTGAAGCAGCAGGCTGTCCCATTGGGCCCAATAGCTTCTCGTGGTTGAACTCATCGCTGAGACGTCCCTCCACTTAGGCTTGGTAGCACGGGCCTTCATCCACCCCAGAATCGGCTTGATGTCCGGATCTTCCTGCTGTGCATGTCGTAGGCTGTCCCTACACCCGTTGCTGAGGTAGTCTGTCCTGAGCATCCTCACGGATACCACTTCCTTACTCTCTTGCCTACCACAATGGTTGCAATCTTCAGGAAAAGGTCTTCTTGACAATGCATCTGCGTTGCCGTGAGATTTCCCGCTGCAGTGTCTGATAGGAAAGTCGTATTCCTGCTGCTGCTGGGCGGTGCTGTTAGCCGCACTTCCTTTCTGAGACCGTTCACCTTCCCTTCCTAGGGTGTGCTTAGGGCAGCTGGACCGAAGATGGCCCCTTACCCCACAGCCATAGCACCTAGGGCTGTATCTTTTATTGTGGTCGCGAACCGTAACTGCTGTAACCTCCCTAGCGTGAGGTGAACGATGATCCTGTCGCCGCCAGGCAGTGCTGTTAGCTGCACTACCCTCTCGAGATCGATCAACTCTCCTTTCCACGGTTCGCTTAGGGCAGCTGGATCGAAGATGGCCCCTTTCCCCACAGCCATAGCACCTTGGGCTGTACCCTATGTTGCGGTCGCGAACTGTAGCTGCTGCAACCTCTCTGACGCGATGGGAACGATGATCCTGCCGCACGGCTTCCACTTCCAGTGCATGGGCCAAGGCGTCCTTAAGCGTCTCGTAGTGCCCGAGCCTCACAGCAGCTCTGACTTCCAGGTCGCGGATGCCGTCGATGAATGTTTGCACCAGGTTCCCTCCAATGAGCGCAGGTACAGACTGGTATGCTTTACGAACCATCTTCTCCACCTCAAGGGCCCACTGCTGCAGGTTTTCGTTGCTGCGTTGCACGCGATCTTTAAGCTGCACGCGAAAGACGTGTTCCAGGTGAGCGTCACCATATCTCGCCTCCAAGGCCTCAAGAAGCTGCTCATAGGTCACTTTCTTACCGAGAGCTTCCAACACAGTTAAGGCTTGGTCGCGCAGGCCTAGGGTGAGTGCAGTCATGGCTTGGCTTTTATTCCAGCCGTTCGCCTCCATGACGGCCTCGAACTGGATTTTGTAGGCCGACCAGGAAGAGGTCCCGTCGAACGGCGGCACTTTGAATCCACGTAGCGAAGGTGCTGCAGCTACTACGGGAGCTGTAGTTCCATCCCCAAGTTTGAGGTCGTTTAGCGTTTTCTTCACGTCAGCCATCACGTTGTCAACCCGATTGTTCACATGGTTGATTCGGGTTTCATGTTCTTCGATTCGGGTTTCAGCTTCCGACAGGCGGTTGTCGTGTTGAGCAACCCTATCCTTCACCTGCCTTATCTCTTTCCCAAAGGTAGCGTGAAGGTCCTTCATGAGGAGCATCTGCTCTTCCGACCGACGAGCCTGTTCCGCCAGCTGACGGGCCTGTTCCTCATGTCCGCCCCGCAGCTGCTCCTCCAAACGACGAACCTGGTCTTCCTGTCGGCGGGCCTGTTCATCCTGTCCACCCCGCAGCTGCTCTTCCAACCGACGGACCTGTTCCTCCTGTCGGCGAGCCTGCTCCTGCAGCATCACCATCAGAGCACCTAAGTCAGGTGCCACAGACGTAGAAGCTGCTGACGGACCGGCTTCCGTGGCCGGCGGCTGGCCCTCAGACATCTGCGGCGTTGCACCACCAAATCTCCTCTGGTCCGTCTCCTGCTGGCGTTGACTTCGGGTACGGACACCCTCCGTTTCCTCCTTAGGTAAAATCGGCATTATTTTATCCCACTTCTGACACCAATTGGCGCCCAACGTGGGGTTTTTTAACTTTAATTTGTATAAAGTAAATTAAAGGTTAATTTAGGTAATTTTATCGGCAATTTTTATTGTCACGAACCTCAAGCTCGTAACAATACTTTTTATTTATTTACACTTATTATTATTTAATCACTGTCGCTGAGGGGGGAAATTCCTAACATAAAGTCGTCGGCCCCTTGTGTACCATGTGAGGTACTTGGCATAGGTTCATCTTCGTAATCGTCGCTCTCACTTTCATACTCACTTTCTGAATCTGAAGCTGTATTAATGATGAATAATTGATCCGTCATTTCGTCAATAATATGGTCGCTCTTCCTATAGTCATGTTCGACCTCTTGCACTTTTCTGCATAAAGCACTCCATTCATTCTGACCCATTAAATTTACTTTTTCTTGTATGAGCTCCATTGTCCGGGTTACGTTCCAGTCGACGTTTTTAGCGGCTACGTGCCCTTTAATGGCAGCCCACACCATCTCGATGGGGTTTAAATCGGGATGATATGGGGGTAAACGAAGGACATCGTGGTTGTTTTGTTTAAACATTTCATCTATTACGTATTTTTTATTCACGTCTTTGTTTTTTTTTATTAGATCGTAAAGTTGTGGTTTACGCATGTCCTTTTCATATGGTATACCCTTTTCTAATAACCACGATTCCATTTTTGCCTTCTTGTCATTAGATGTAGGGGCAGGATCCATTAATTTGTTGTGGTACGGAGCATTATCGATAACCACCACCGAGTTAGGGCTCAAATTTGGAATCAGTTGGGTCCGTAACCATTTCTCATAATTTTTGAAATTCATGTCATCATGATAGTCTCCGGTTTTGCTGCCAGATTTGAACATTAGTAGCGCGTTCGGAACAAACCCTGCTTCTGACCCAGCGTGTACCATCACTATCCGCTGACCTTTTGATATCGGGCGCTTTAGTCCTTGAGCGGAACCATCTGACCACGCCTTACCTTTTCTATGTGATGAGTGGGCATACGACTCGTCAGTGAATACAATTGGTCGCCCTTCGTCCCTGTATTTTTTCATTGCCTTCAAGTACAAGATCCTTTTCAGGCGAATGTCGGTCTTCTCTATAAGAACCATTCTATTGGTTTCGGTCTTTCGCCACTTGAAACCCAAGTTTTTGATAATTGTCTTTAAGCTCGTTTTACCACCTTGAAAATTTATATCCCGTTTGAGTTTCGCTAGTAATTTGTTTATCGTCGGCATTTCTTTTTCAGTTTTGTGGAAGTTGTGTATGCATCTTTTTACTACTCCCTGGTCAAAATTATCCATATCAGTAATAGGTTTTGATCTAGACCTTTTTTTACCAGGCGTGCGGAATACTGAAAGTAAGCCCGAAATATTGCCTTCAGTTGCGATCCGCTGTACTGTGCGTTGGGACACACCAGTTGCGTTAGCAACTCTTAAATAAACTTTATCGACATCTTTTACGCCTTCTTCTTTTTCTTTTTTCATATATTGCGTTAAATCGTAAATAATTTTTCTCGCCTGGCGATTTAACACACTGTTATGTTTTGGTGGCATGTTTGGCGAATAATATAAGTGCTAACTGACACTTGCAAATAAAACAAATAAAACAAACAAAACAAACTTAACACTATTAATAAAAACAAACAACAATAACAACGAAAACTTTTGTAACCGACTGTGCTCAAGACAGAGATAGCGACACGAACACGACACCAATGCTAACGTGTGACTGAGAAATATTACCGTGTACCGAGCATTGCCGAATAAGCACGAAGCTTTACGAAGTAACCAGAAAGGGATGTCCAACACGCGTGCCTGAGGGTGTTGTTTAATCGATTTTCATTCAAATCGATTAAAATTAAGACATAAAAATATATTTATTTGCAATTTATAAGGAGGTTCTAAATTTTCTCAAATAGTCGTTACTCAAGAAGACGTTAATAGATAATTGATATTTAAGTACATTATGTCTTTCAGCTGAGAAAATAATATGTTTTTAGTTTTTTTTTTTATTTAAGTCGAAATCTTGTTTATTATCAACAAAATTCACTATATTTGTAAATCTATTTCGTTTAATATCTTATATAAACAAAAATCAATAACTTCTAAATAAAACTAATCGATTGCGATATTTTATGACTAAAGGGTCGATTGTGTTTACTTATGGTCAATCTCTAGCCTAGACCACCGCCCCCCGTACGTCGCCTCATGCCACCATTTTGTTCCTTAAAAAAGCTATTGCGCAACCTTCTGCGCGAAGGTCGGACTCGCCAAGATACGTCGGCCGTATTATAGAGGTCTATGTCCACCAAAGGACTTTAATAGGCCAAAATCGTAAACGGTGCAAAACGGTAAAAAGTTAAAATATATCGTAAAACCCACTAAGGGAAATTCTGTTTGCCAAATTTGGCATGGATTTTTCTTTTTTTATTATTTATTTTGGCAACAAACAATCGTATACTAAGGAAATAAAATACTAAAACTTATCTATTATAAAATGACCTATAGTGCCGAAAACTTAAACACAATTTAAAAGAAAGTTACATGGTAACACTACATAGTGACTATTAACATAACAAAATAAAACTAAGTGCATAAACATAATTAAAATTAGAATATCAATTCAAAAAAAAATGCAACTCGCTAGCAAACCTTAGGTACTTAAATTATTTTTTATTGTCTGTTTTAAGGTATTGAGAGATGAATTAAAAAGGTCGATATTAGTAAATTGCTTATTATATATGTCAGTGGAACGGTATAAGAATGAATTACGAATATATTTTTTCATCAGTTTTACATTAGTTAGATGTAGGTAAGCAAAACAACACAAAATACAAATTCAAACAATATATTTATTTGCCCTTTACATAGAAAATAAAACCAATTTAACTGTATTAAAATAAATTATATACTGAATGGTTATTGTACTTTATAACTAGGATATTGCACATTTTATTTTGTAAATTTTTATACCTGCCACAGTTTCTTAAATCGTCCAGGGTTAACTGGTAGAGCCAAATTGCAAAAGACAATCCCTCATTATAAGTCATAGAATATTCTATGTTATAAGGTGTGTAATGAAGATAAAATAAATAAATTCATGAGTTTGACTTTGGACTTTTCACAAGTGTTGATTTAGGCGTTACCCTTGACGGACAGCTGGCTATTACTAAACATGTAGATACACTATTATACTTTATAAGCTGTTTGTAGAGTATAAAAGTCTTACGGTTTATTTTACGTACTTGCAAGCCTTTTCGGACATAAACTGTATCAAAAGTGTTTATTAAGCGTAAGTTCAAAACACAGTAAGAGTAGAATACGCATTCAGTGTCCCTATTATATTACGCATAAACAACAAATTAAAATAATTTAGGCAAAATTTATAGGGCATTTCAATTATAGAACTCTAATTTATTCTGATTATGCTACAAGCTGCAAACATCATAAAGTCGTCTAAAAACTTCCTTAGAAAATAGCCGGGAGATATGATGTTGGTGTTAAATATAGACAATGGCTAACTAGATTCTCCAGTAGAGATTACTATCTGCGGTAAACATTAACGTAGCTAAGAAGCGTACAAGACATACTCCCTCCATTATTCACCCCCAAGGCCCGAAATTACAATTACGCCCTAGACTCGTATTTGTTCAATATATACCAGTATAAGACCTAATGAGAATATCTCGAAGCTAGATATACTTTAAATGTCCAAAAATAAATTCAAACATAAAATTCTTAAGTTTCTTCAATAAAAATTTAACTTATCTATTTGTACTCGCGTACCTATTATTATATTAGGTACTATCTTTTCATATGTCGTGTATAATTAATTCACAATAGGTATATATTAAAAGTAAAATATTATTACTAAACATATTAAACGAGACGTAATTAAAAATAAAACTATATACTTTAAATGTCCAAAAATAAATTCAAACATAAAGTTCTTAAGTTTCTTCAATAAAAATTTAACTTATCTATTTGTACTCGCGTACCTATTATTATATTAGATACTATCTTTTCATATGTCGTGTATAATTAATTCACAATAGGTATATATTAAAAGTAAAATATTATTACTTAACATATTAAACGAGACGTAATCCTATACTATTAAACGAGCAATTCTTGTATATATATATATATATATATATATATATATATATATATATATATATATACAAGAATTGCGTATATATATATATATATATATATATATATATATATATATATATATATATATATATATATATATATAAAAGGGATCTCGGAAACGGCTCCGACGATTTTCATAAAATTTAGTGTCCAGGGAGTTTCGGGGATAATAAATCGATCTAGCTAGGATTTATTTTTAGAAAATGTCTTTTTGTCCGTGTTTTTATGCAATGAAAAACTGCTACAATATCGTTAGAATAAGAAGGTAAATTTTGACTAATAGTTAGTGATTATAAATAGCTTAATTGGTATAATGCTCGGTCACAGAATCTTAAAACCCCGGTTCGAGCTCAGACCGACCAACCGACTTTTTTAATTATTTTTTTCATGTTCCTTTCTTTTTTGAGAAAATCTATTTTTTCGAGCCCTTTTTTTAGTATTTTTTAAAAACACGAAAATTTAAATTAAAATAATTGCACTCATGATTTTTTTATTCAAATAACCAGTTCCGTTTTTTCTATTATGTCGCTAAGATCAAAAAATATTATTTATATTTCATCAGTATGTAATTTGTATCTAAATATAATTTCCAAAACACACGAATTAAAAAAAATCGAGCGAAAAATACCGAGCAAAGCTCGGTCAATCGAGTACTTAAAAATAAAATTAAACATACCCCTTATATAACTCTATTCTTATGATGTATAAAGTAGGAATTGCATTTGCCATTTCCCTTCGTTAATATAACATTTTTTGAAGAAGAAGTGTGTAAGTATTGAGCAAATAGGGCTATTCTCTGTGCAAGGGTTTTTTTGCTTGTGGAATTACTTTTATCCACTTTTCTTTATCGTTTTTAGGCATACTAAAACTTCAAAAATATAGGTATAGAAGAATATCGATATGGGGTTGTCGACTTTGCCTATATACCTTAAAACCACAACACTATATTGTTCAAAGAAATTAAAAGCGGTTATATATAACAAATACGGTCTCATTTTTACAAAAAAAGAAAGTTGTGGTTTTCAAAATAATGTGAATGTAAATAATGTGAAATATAATAGTTTAAGAATGTCCTCCAGGCCGAATTTCGGCCACGGCGGCCTGCCTCAACGGAGACTAGCCATCGGCGCAGGACAGGATTATAGTGCCCAAGCGCAAGCACAGGTGCACTCTCTACGCCCTCACTCTCATTTTCCGATGTGACGGTAAACCGACACGATCGGAGAGAGATCACGCGCAGGACCAACGGCTTTACGTGTTTCCGAGGCACGGGGGTGAGACACCGCCAACTTCCTGACTCCGTGCAGTTACTGAGAATTTCTTTTGACGGAACAACTCAATAATTGATTTTTTGGACCGACCCGGAATTCGAACCCCGGACCTCACGATCAGCAGTCGCACTACTACAACCACTAGACCAACGAGACAGTCAAAAAGAAATACAGTTTACTTACAGTTATAATGTAATTTAATTTTAGAATACTTCATAAAAACGTAAGTACATACTGGTGGAAGCTTACAAATCCAGAACCATGTTCTTTACGGGAAGAAGGAGATTTGCATCCTAGTACAAAACATGCTATCTTTATTGATACTTTTATTTGAAGGTATAATTTTACAATAACATTTTAGTAAAATATTAAAGGCATTACTCGTCAAACAACACTATAAATAATACGACTTAATTAAAATTATGTATATTTGTCAAATAAACCAGCCTGTAGGATGTTGGACAAATAAATACAATCCTATTATCTTTTTTATTTAGTAGTGTAAAAAGAGGCCAAAGATGAACATTTGACGTTTCTTTTTTTTATATGATAGGGTGACAAACGAGCAAACAGTCCACCTGATGGTAAGTGGTTGCTATGGCCCATAGATATCTCCATCTATCCTCGATTACAAATCGAAATGCAGAAGCGTCGTCACCCATAAGGACTAGGATGGAATGCCTCATTTCCAGGAAAAAGGGTCTCCGGTTCTCTACACTCACCATACGAAACACAGCAGCATTAAGCTACTATTTTACGTTGTTATTATGTGAGAGCGTGGTCCTTCCCCGGTCGAGCCTACTCATTTGTACTACAATTATACTACTAATATAACTGCACCATGGCTCTACTACGTGTGAAAAAATTCCAAGCAAACCTATCAAAAAATTACACGCAACATCTTTGAATATATTTGTCTCGTTTTGCCTAATTTGAAAATTAAATAACAAAAACCGAGAAGTAATTGACTCAATTTATGTAGAGTTGTAGGTTCTCTATGCATACGTACAGCTATCTATGTATGAAATTACTCTTTAATAAAACATGTTACCGTTTAATAAACAAAATTTTTATATTTCTTACGTACAAAAATATAGAGTTAGGTACTATATGATATTAAGTATATATACATTTGAAAAATGATTTAGACCCATAGGTATATTACATTTATTTCCTATTGAATAGCGTAGAGTACCTATTGTTATTATAGATACTAGCATATCTTAAGGGTTTGTCTATTTTAATCTCCTACATCATAGAGTACCTACGTATCTAATATTATGCATACAAATTACATTACATAAGGAATAAATTTGCTAACATCTGTATTTAGGTAGGTATCTTTATTTAAGTGTTTGTACACTGACCAGCACAAAAAACGACTCACTTTAATTTTAATTAACTGTCTTAAAAAATGCTTTGGAGTCTAATTGACAAGTGTCATTTAAGTTATTCTTTGGCAAAGAATACCTATCCGACAAACAAAACTCGTAAGCAAAATCGCCACTATATCTGTGAACAGTAGTACCTACTTGGCTCCACTGTTCCATATCCCAATTCACATAAAGTAAAGTAAGTAAAGTTACAGCCTATATACGTCCCACTGCTGGGCACAGGCCTCCCCTCATTTCTGAGAGGGTTTTAGGGCGAGGAAGTGTCCACCGCGCTGCCCCAATGCGTGTTGGCGAACTTCACATGTCTTCGAAATATTTTTTTTCTTATTCCTCAGACATACAGGTTTCCTCACGATGTTTTCCTTCACCGCCGACACGTGGTAAATCAGCACTTAAAATTACAATTAACAATTTCATTGGTGCCGGCGGGTATCGAACCCGGGTTACTCGCGTTCTGTTATATTTACAGCGAGCGTTAACCATCTGAGCTACCACGGCTCTTCAATTCACATGTTCACATGTTCATGTGTAAATGCAAGTCGTGACTCGAGGCTGCCTAATAAGCTCTGGGTCATTTGCAGGTCTTCTGGACTTGATATCAGTTTAATGGAGGCGTCTCCTGATAGTCCTGTTACTTATATGCACATCTGAAACTTCAACAAGGCGATTCCTGATTTCAACAGCAGCCATGGCCCTAGAGTAGCTAGGGTAAGGAGTAGGGTCTTTGGCGACCTGTTCCTGGCCGAAAATACCTAAACACAAATATACTAATTTCAAGATTATTTATTTAAAGAAGTCATAATGAGTCGTTTTTTGTGCCGGTCAGTATATTTCGTAACCTTTCTAAACGAGACAGATACCTAGATAGTCGCTTTATATTTTGACAGAACAGAACACACTTAATTAGGCTACAAAAGTACGGTAAGGATAACATTAGCCGAGTAGGTACGTTTACGCACGAAGTGTGTGTGCATGTTTACTGCAATGATACAAATATCCTCATACTTATTATACTCTATACCTAACCCTAAGTAGATAGGTACTCTGTGCTCAGTGCGCGTAATGCTTAAAAGAAAGTAAAGTGTTGACTTTCAGCTTCCTCCCGAATAGGGTTGCCAGGTCTTAAAACCGAAAAGCCGTACAGACCAGCGAGCTTAGCCGGACATTTTGGTGAAAGGTTTTTTAAAGTAAAATAATGCTTTTTATCATTTACCGTAAAATGTTCTTAAGTTCTAACGAAATAACAACAATTGTATAAATCAGTCTTCTTTACTATTAATTAGGTATACAATATTCATTATAATATTAATTTCAATAATTGCAAAAGTACATGAAAAATGTAAAGAAATGGTCATTTAAGACAATAAACTTTAATTTAAAAAGCCGGACACCGTCTAATTAGGCCGGACACGCAACCAAAAAGCCTGACTGTGTCCGGCTTTATCCGGACGCCTGGCAACGCTAGTTGCGACTGAGATGAAGTTTTTTGTTACACAATGTGGTATAATTTTTTTCAGTTTCTAGAGTATTACCTAAAAACACATAGCAATGCTTCAGTGGTTTGATCTATATCTAACAAATATTACAAAAGGAAACATTAAGTAGTTTTTTCTTATATATTTTACTAACTAATTGACATCCTCGCAATATAATATGTCAAATATCTATTTCACCTGATTCTTAAAGGGAAGTGCACCGCCCTGGTGGCAATAAAGCCGTAGATGTCCTCATTGGAATAAAATAAGCAAATAATCATGTACTTACCTATAATACCTTAAGGTACATAGCAAGTGATAATCATTGATATTATAAGATTACAAGGTAACCTTATTGTTCTATCATACATATCTACCTAAAATATATTAAAATTTATGTTTAGTAATATATAGGTACCTACTTAACAAATACCTATGCATAAAGATAAAGATACATTTATTGCATAACTGTGTACAATATAACTTTAGTACAAAAACATTAGGCTCAACAGTCTACCCATTTCGGATATGCAACAATTAAGGAAATAAAATGAATAGTATATTGTGTTACTACACTATAATAAATAAATTGGATATTAAAACATATGAAATAATTTTCCACTTTATGTGTCCGCAAAACTTTACATAATGCAGATCTTTACGAAGAAAGCAGAAGAAAAAATATTAACAGTTAGGAAAATTAAACATATTTTAATGTAAAAGAAATTAAATCTGTCGTTATTAGAAAGGTTAGCTTATTATAAAGCAGTTTTATTATCAAGCAGTTTACAATATTTTCAGTCGGGTCTAGGTAGAGTTCATTACGGCGGTGTCCATTATTTTCAACGTAATTAGGCAAATTAAGCGATAGCGTGGGGCGCGGTGGTTTCACTGCCGCGGGGCGGATCCACGCTCAAGCCATTTAACTATTGGCTGCCTTAAATCCACCTCTCGTAAATTTGCCCCTCCCGTTCCGACTGCGGTTACTTCGCCTCGGTAAGATTCAGTCGCGATCGCTACGCCTCGCGCGGTGCATACACGTTTCTAAACAGAACCTGACCGATAAGCGGTAGTGTTGTGACAGCGAGTGTGTGTGCGATGCTTGGACGGTGAACAAAGCATGGTGAATTACGTCAATCCGCTCGCCATGTACCAAGGCAAGGGCGGGCAGTACGGAGCGGGAGGCTGGTATGGTTGGCAGCATCAGAATTTTGAGGAGCAACAATGGTGCGCGTGGAACGGAGCGCCGGGCGGAGAGTGGCCGTCGGAGCCTCATCATTTCCCGAAGCGGGAGCCGGGAGAAAGAGAGATTGGAGAAATGCCTTCACCGGCACGGGGAGATTTGGCAAGCCCTGGAGAAGGTTCGCCAGGTTCAAGACCCTCACAACCAGCACACCCGCCGGCACCGCCGCGATCGCCTTACGAGTGGATGAAGAAGCCTAACTACCAGACACAACCTAATCCAGGTTTTTATTTTACAAGTACCTACAATTATTAAATTATTTAATTCACTCTCTTCACTAATGCTTATAATACAAACATTTAATTTTATTTTTGTCACTTTTAATTTTATAATTGTTATTGTGCTTTATCACATCTTTTTATCCTTCGTATAACCTTTTTTAATAAGTCGGTGGATTTTAGCGTTTAGCACTTATGTCAGAGACGACCCCCAAAACTATTGTGATTTTAATAAAACTAACATTTACAAGTTTACATTATGATTTTGCACGTTTGTTATCTTTATATGTTTAACTCTTAGCTTATAATGTTAAATAATATTTATTGAACTACTATAAATAATAAAAACTGACGTTAGCAATTCTGATTCATAATATACCTATATGTGTTTACCCGTTTACGTTTAGTTATTTGCTTGGTACTCATACATTTAATTCAAAATTTGTTTCTAAAAGCAAGATGGGCTCCTAACACCTTTTATTGCTATTTTAATTAGAGCCTAATATATGTAAACGATTGTTTTAATCGATAGGTTATTTATTTTAAGACGTAATGCCACATTCGTTCACAATCATTATTTCAAGAACAACTTAAAAAACGATGAGGCATTAGATACATCTTAAATTTCATCCACTTTGCACCGAATGACGTCCTTTTGTGTAGCTACCAAATAGGTACCATTTCAGCATAGCGTTACAAAACAGATCTTAAAACTATGGTTACAACGGATCATAAGTGTTGTAGGTAGTTTTTAGAGACACAGTGATTAATGCGTAACAACTTCTTACTTTGATCAACTCACAACTATGAATTGCGGCGGGTAGCATTAGCTACCTAATTATTTGATTTTAGTGTTATTAATGCGAGGCACCTATTTTGTACATAAAATACATTATAATATGTTGAACGAGTTTATTTTATCTTACTTTAATCGTACCTACATAAAAATTACATAAACGTATATACTCCCATGCCTGTTTCACAGACGTTTGGGTAGAGACTACAGAATTCCATTTGGCACGATCCTGACACGCCTCTTGCTTCTTACACATGAATGTTTTTGTGCCTATGTACCAATGCATCACCGGCGGTTATAGATTTATTTTTATAGTATAAGGGTGGCAAAACGAGCACACAGTCCATCTGACTGTAAATGGTTGGTTTGCTATGGCCCATAGACATCTACATCTTCTACATGATGGAATGCCGCGTTGCCAGTAAAAAAGGTCTCCGGTCCTCTGCACTCACCATACGAAACACAGCAGCATTAAGCTACTATTTGACGCTGGTATTCTGTGAGAGCGTGGTTCTTCCCCGGTCAAGCCGACCCATTCGTGCTATAACTATACTAGGTACTAATATAACTGCAGCATGGCTCTACCACGTATGACCTCCTTTGTTAATCCTAGTCACAACGTCTTCTTGCAAACCACACTATTCTCTTATCACACAATTTCTCTTTGAGTCCCGTAACATATAAACGTACCTAGATATTTCTGCAGCATTAATTTTTCCGACATAAATTATTTAGGTATATATTTAGCTGTCACCTTCTCCTTCACTTATAGTTCTGTCACTGAGTAGGTATGGTAACGTCTTTTTGGAAGTGAAAATGTATCTTCGTGTTACGATTTTCATTGGCACTGATAGATTTAGGTATAACAGTGTGGTAAAATTTTAAATAGGTAGCTCTCCTTCCTAATTCAATGTCTTTTTGTTTATTATTGGCTACAATAAAAATATGATATGCTGCGGCGCTTTAGCTTACAGCCTATAAACGTACCACTGTTGGGCACAGATCTTTCATTTCTGTGAGGGTTTTATTTAAGGCAAGGAAATGTCCGCCGCGCTGCCCTAATGCGTGTAGGCGAACTTCACATGTCTTCGAAATATGTTTTTTTTTATTTCTCGGACATGCAGGCTACGTTCATACGTTCCACTTGCTAGACAAAGATTTTTTACTTTACAATGATTATAGTTAATAACAACCTTCTTTATGAGAAACTGCGAAAGGCTGGAATTAATATGTGGCAGGAACTTCTTCTGGCTAGGAGTCCGTCTTTTTTATAGAATGGGGGTGACAAACGAGCACACAGTCCACCTGATGGTATATGGTTGCTGTAGCCCATAGACATCTAGATACATTTTTCTTCAATTAAGAATCAAAATGCAGATGCGTTGTCACTCGTGAGGACTAAGATGCAATGCTTCGTTTACAGTAAAAACGGTCTCCGGTTCTCCACACTCACCATACAAAACACAGCAGCATTAAGCTGCTATTTTACGTTGGTATTCTGTGAGAGCGTGGTCCTTCCCCGGCCGTTGGCCCGACCATTTGTGCTGCTACCACTATATAGCTGCAGCATCGCTCAGGTAGATAACATCGTCTTCCTATTTCTGGCCTCAAATAGCAAAGCTTTTACTGCTGTGTCCCGGTATGAAACGTATAAGACAAGCCTCGCTTGTGATTATACCTACTGACTGTCAGTTATTCCAACATAGTCCTCAAAGGTACGTAGTAGGTGCTAATAGGGTTAAGTGCTCGTAGGTGCTAAGGTACGTGAGGGTAATGTGGTCACCTTAAGGTTTGCGGCCCTATAAAACAAAAACTAGGCGGAGGACAGAGACAAAAACACTAAGTCGTATACTGTAACTAATATATTAAGAAAAAAATAGCAAACAAGCTTTGGCAATCATTAGGAATACTTCGGAAATTCAACTTAAAAAAAAAACTAACAACACTGCACCGTACTACAAACGACTTAAATATTTTCTATAATTGCAACTGTCAAAATGGCGTCGATAAAGCAGCGCCTTTTTGACCTTTTATTTTTTGATTGACCAATGAAGAGCTATCGTATTATAAAGCCATCTATGCAAACAAGGCTGTAGTTTTTGAGTTATAAGGAGGTGCCCAGATTAACCATATGACCATATCACACTAAGGTACTATATTATTTATTTTGTGCCAGAGGTGATAACGTATCTGCAGTCTTCTTGGCTTAAATTTCTCTGTACGTGTCCATGGACTGCAAGAGCCACTTACCATCAGTGAGAACCGGAACAGTTAAGTTTAAATTTAAAAAAAAATAGACCAATCACACTCTAGGTAACTGTATCACTAATTGAGATACAGTTGTGAAATCCTAAGTACTTAAAATTGCAACCTTTTCACATTGACGTCTCTTTCATAAAACTTTTAAATTATTTCTTATTTTTGTGTACAATAAATATATATTATATAGCTTATGTCACTCCCACAATAGAAACAAATCTATGTTAATATCCATTAAGCCGTTTAGGCAACAAAGCGTGTCAATGAAATAGACATACCTATATATGTACATGCATAGGTACCTAACTACTTTCGGAAACATTACCCTCCTTCTAGGACAGTCGGGTAAAAATGACTTTCAATAAGTAGAAATATTATAAAATAATCTATATTGAATAGAATTTCTATTCTATTATAAAATTCTATTCTATTGATACCTATAAAAGAAGCAACATAGTATGCAGGTATGTTACTTTTATGAAACAGGGTTGACTGCTAAGGAACGCCACTTTGTCAACCCTAGTTGCAAGTGTTTGCAATAAACTAAATTAAAAAAATCTTAAACAAACACCTTTAACGCACAACAACAGCTTTTCATTGTTTCAAAATTTAAAACGTCGGCGCAATAATCACATCAAGCTATATAAATTATGATATACCTATAGTGTAAGCTGGAAATAAGTTACCGACACAGTCGGCTTTAAGGAAGGTCAAAAAATAAAAATGATTTAAAGCGAAACTAATCGATAAAATTTGAGTTGCAGATTTAAACTTAATGATTTAATTAATAACTAATTTTATGGATTCACTGCATCATTTTATAATAAAATAATTATTACAAAGAGAATAAGAATTTGGTGTTTCAACAACACAGTTGATGTTAAAATGCACAGTATGTGAAAATCAATATATTCGAAGTCAATTGAACACCACGCATTGTCAAGGATAACTTAAAAACTATCTACTGGCCAGATCTTGATGAAATTTATATGGGACCACACGAGAAGCACCAAATTTCAAATAAAAAGGAGTCATCAAAATCGGTTCAGCTAGAAAAAGTTCTGGGGTAACATACGTAAAAAAACATACAGCAGAATTGAATACCTCTTCCATTTTGAAGTCGGTTAATAAAAGTATATTATGCATTTTCTGACTTGGACATTTAAAATGTTATTTATGATGTTTAATGGTGTATTTATTTTGTGGTTTTGGTAGATTGTTCCCTAATAACTGAAGGTAAACTGCTAATCTTCTCCATTTTTAAAGTCGCATTTACTCACCCAGACATCCTACGCGGTGGCAGATTGAGACAAAGTTGAGAATTTTTTTATATTTCTATTTAAGTACTTACCTTTAAGATAGGTTTTGATATATGTACCTCAGTAATATTATTTCTGCGTCCGTAAAAGTTCATAGCCCGACATGTGCCTCTCACGCCTTAAGAGGTTATTCAGGCGGCATTTGATTCATACAAAGATATCCTCTATTTTCTCCCTGGACTATAGCAAATTTTTGTACGCCATATTCTATGATCTACCACTGCCGTGTTCCAATAAGGGACATAGGTACACATATTTAACGGACGTAAAAAATAAGAGAAACATCAATATAAGAAAACAATACATATGTAATGAGAGTCATGAAGCGTACTTAAAAAAAGGAATTTTTTTATAGGCTAGAGTAACAAACGAGCACACAGTCCACCTGACGGTAAGTGGATGCTGCCCGTAGATATCTACATCTATCCTCGATACGAATCAAAATGCAGATGCGTTGTCACCCGTGAGGACTAAGATGGAATGCCTCGTTTCCAGTAAAAAGGGTCTTCGGTTCTTTACAATTGCCATACGAAACAGTGCAGCGCTGGCATTCTGTGAGAGCATGGTTTCCCTCGTCGAGCCGATTCTTTCGTGCTACAAATATACTACTAATATAACTGCAGCATGGCTCTACAAATATCTATAAAATTATAATGTAAATAATTAGTACTAAAATTATAATGGTTTAATTTTGGAGGCAAACACGGGAACTAATGATTTCTTCAGTTTTTCAAAGGTTTTCAAAGGAGCAGCATTTGTCTCTCGCGATTGTTTCGCTCGGTCGGACACAACGCAACAGTAATTGATTTGTTAAAAACCTATTTTTTTATCGTTTTTTCCCTTAATCGGCCCACTTAGGGGTATAATTATGGCTAAAAAAACTTTGTTTATTATTTTCATTTATAATTTCATTATTTTCATGTATATAGCACCAATTTTCATAAATGTGTATAATTCGATAGGTAGGACATATTGTCTACGTAGGAATCCGTCTATTAGGCACCCTCGCACCTATTTTTGCTATCAAATTATTACTATCAGCACTGCAGTTATGGAATGTAGAAGTAAGGAGTACAGACTGTGTATTAAAAAGTGTTAAATAAGGGTGGCGCCACTATAACTACGGGGTACACTTCAAAGAACGCACCGAAAAATATTAATGGGATAGACGACTTTTTCGAGGTTATACTTACTAAATAAAATTATTTGAAATTTTAGAGCTACTGAGCAGTTTAGTAGCACACTTAAACCGTCGACAACTGCAAGTTCATTTCACCCCGGTAGCTACTCCAGCGCTGTTGTGAAGAGTTTTTGAGCTGTTATATACTGCTGATGGCCACTTTTCAACTATTCTACTATGGGAGTTGGTACTCCTTGCTTCTACACTCCATAACTGCGGTGTTTCGGTCGATGGGTATAGAGCCAGTTTAATTGCAGGCATTCCATTCTTGTCTTTGAATGATACAACGCATCTGTAGCTCTTTGTTTCCATGGACTGCAGTAGCCGCTTCGTTCGTTAGCTGGACTGTTAAAGCAGCCAAATGCAAGTTTATATAAAATAATGGCCCCGTCACACACCTACGGTAGTTTTCTGTTCAAAATTTTTGGGCAAAACGGGATTCCATATGTGTGGCCGGGCCGACCCATTCTTTCTTTTTCGGAATTATGTAGCGTGTGGCGGGCCTTTTTTATTAAAAATATTCTAATACAGAATACCATCCATCCATCCATTACGGCCTACAAAAGTCCACCGCTAAACATAAACCTCTCCCATAAAGTAGGTACCTCATACAAGAGATTTTGGTTTTTGACATAGTTATCAAGCTTGGTAGGCAGGTTCGCAACCGCAGTTTTTTAGTAAGGTACGTGAGGGTAATATATCACCTAAAGCTTTGACGTCCTATAAAACCAAAACTAGGAGAAGGACAGCGACAAAAACACAAAGTCGTATACTATAACAAATGTACTAGGAAAGAAAATAGCAAACAAGCTTTATCAATAACTAGGAACAATTCCATAAATCTATGTAAAAAACTAATTCATTAAAATCGACTAAAATTTTTATTATAATATCAAATGTGAAAATGGCGTCGATAAAGCATCTTCCTTTTGACCCTTTATTATTTAATTGACCAATGAAGAGTTATCGTATCACGATGCGATTTATGCAAACAAGGCTGTGGTTTTTGAGTTATAAGAAAGTGACCATATTAACCGGATGACCGTATTACCGTTACGTACCTACTATATTATATACAGTTGTCATCGGGAAAATGCTACTGCCCATCTACTGTTTCGTCTTTTATGACAAACGGGTGTATATATGGAGTATTGGCTATTCTTGTGTTTCATTTTATACGAATGGCATAAAGTACCCTCGTGTTTATTTGAAATAACCAAACTATCTAGCTGTTCCGATTCTGATGAAATTTAATCTCATTGACAACATATATACTGCCAAATTAAGTCTGCTTTTTAGTTTCCTCGTAGTTTTTAGCTAAAAGAATAAAAATAATAAAATTCTGATTTATTAATCTCTAATTTAGTTAATAACTCATCATAGCAGTCTTGTAGTGTAATAACTAGTTTCTTAACCTTTTTTTGGTACAATTTGATTTTTCTTAACAGTCATAACAAATAATACTTATATCTACTCGCTACTGAAAATGAAGCCAGTTTTCTATTTTTCTCTATTGTAGTTTGAAGAAGATATCTTGCATCCAACTTGGAATTATATATTTAAATTTGTCATAGTTAAATTATTTTAAGAGCGATGTAAATTATATCTTATTTATGTCTGTTCCGTAAATAAGTTGACCGTAGGTCCGTAAGTAAGCCGTAATGGCGTTATTCATTTATAGACAGCTTAGAAAACCATTTATATGGATGTGGTTTGATGGGTCAGGTTTCGAAAATTATCGCACAGTATATTTTAGTTTGGTTTCCTTTTAGTTGTGGAATTATGACCCCCGTTAAGTAGACCGAAGACTAAAGTCAATAATGACGAGTTAATAGTTAATAAGTGGAAGGAATTTATTTCAAATTATCTCATACCTTTAAAGCAGTGTTTAATTTTTTTAAACAAAAGTATAGTAATTCATATTTGTTAAATTGTAAAAATAAAGAATTAGAAAAATAAGGAGAAAGCCCGATTGCCATAATTTGTTTAATTACACAAATAAGTAGGTTTTAAATGAGATAATCACATATGATAAAAAGTAGACCGTGTATGATACGAGTATATTGGAAACGCAATGGACTTGGATCCCAGAGATGGTAGCCAAGTCAAGCCCAACTGAAAATTGAGTCACAAAACGCCTCGTGACTAAATGCTAAATAGACCGTGAGCCGGCATTGTTCATTACTACTTCTTGAGATAAGGACAACAGTTAGTACAAGGGCAGTACAGGTCTCACTACTTAGTACTGCTGTACCGAATTACAAACAATGATCGAAAAGCTCCTTGATAAATAATCGTGAGTTGTCAATTGTTCTGAAGTCTCTAACTCCACCATAACGCTTGTCCAAACACACGTACTTCAACTGGCTTTCATTTCTTTTTTTGGAATTTTAAGAGGTACTTTTTGTAAACAATGTTTCAATTCTGATGAGGCGGTGGAAGATCGCTGGAGGACCTCAGCACTACGTTCAATGATCTCACTAGAGTCTCCCAGTTCTCAGCGTAAAGGTTTAAAGATATGAATATGGACAAGAAAAAAGTTAACGTCCATGTCACATTTATGCCGGTAGTTTTTTGGAAAACAACCTTCGAAAATATCATTATCGCAAGCCCTTCACAAGTTTACTGGTGAACATAGGCCTCCTCCAGGGAATGCCACAAAGCACGGTCCTGAGCCACCTGCATCCATCGACTTCCTGCATGTCTTACAGTTCGTCACTCCATCTAGTGGGGGGTCGCCCTACACCTACCGGTACAAGGCTGCCGCTCGAGAATCCTTTTTCCCATCGGTTGTCGGTTCTTCGAGCTATGTGGCTAATTCTCAATGAGAAATAAAGTTCTTAAACCATAAACCATATGGCCGGTCCATTGCCACTTCAGCTTAATAATCCTTTAAACTATGTTGATCACTCTGGTCCGAAGATATTATATCTTAAGCTCAAAATTAATAAAAACATGTGTGTCCAGCCAGTGCGTGTTGCCAGTGATGCCATAATAAAGATCTGAGACGTGATCCTAAACTACCGTATGAAAAAGCTTAGGGTCGCTCGGCGGAATATGGAAAGGACTATGCTCGAAGTTTCTCAGTGTGAGAGAATTCGCAGTAGAACAGGAGTAACTGACAAGGGCCAATGGATTAGTAAGCTGAAGTAGCAGTGGATGTTCCATATTTCCATAGGTCCATATCATAGCTCGACAAATCGACAACAGTTGGTAACCAACATTGGGACGTCAAACATCTCAGTCCCCCCGTGACCATGGGTGCTGTAAAGCACCCGAAACGTCGGGATAGTAAAAATAAATTAAAGTAGTAATTAAACGCGATAAAATCCGTAAATAATAGTTTTATTCAATTGAGAGACTGTAATTATTAGAATGATGATAAGGTGTAGAAAGGAACCTTAAAAATAAAAAAATATTAGGATTCCATTTCCGTCCCCAGGATTTCTATTCAATGGCAGATGCATCAATGAACTTCGATTAAAATTGCAAGTTATTTGACAGTTATCGATCGATTATTAGAGCTGACGTATTTCTATGTATCTAAATAGAACACCAATTTTGGAGGCAAGGACCTAATATAACTTTTTAACTTTCAAAGCTTTCTCTTCGTCTTAGGGTGCCTCTTATCTTTGAAGGTTAGAGGTTATGTAGCGATATATCTTCATTCTACCGGGTTTTCTCTTCATATGGATCTTTCTTACATTATTACTTCGTATCGTGATGGACGTACTGCTGCTTGACTTTATTTACCATGTTGCTTAAATAAATAAGCGTTATAAAGGAGCACACAGTCTACCTAATTTTTAAATAAGGATGAGGATACCTAAATAAGCCTTCGACTTCGAATAACACTAAAAATGCTGTGAGGTGTTAGGCTTAATAGATAATAAAAATATTACGCGGTTATTCGTCATTTGCCACAGAAAACGTAGAACATCGTTAGGTTGCTATTTTTAAAGTGTTCAAGTCAACGCTAAAATTGAAAATAATGACAAAACATGTATAGTGGCCACAGGTCTATACCGGTCTCACAATTTTTGATGCTGCAACAATTATTACATATTTAAATAGAGTTGTGTTTAATTTTGCCAGTTACGTTCTTATTATTAGTTTATTTAGCAGTAAATAGATGGCGCTATTATTATATTAAAACTATGGCAACCAAAACTTTACCCTCTAGTACTCAGACTCAATAAGTTGAGGTGCGACTGCAGTGGCTCAATCGCACAACAAATCCGCAAACATTTTTATAATATTCGAATATTGCGTATATTCAAATATACGCAATCAGCACCGCTAGCGGTGTGTAATGAAGTTATTTTACAATTGAACAATAATATCTAGAAATAGCAATGTCGTGTTTAGTTGTTAATATTGCCAAACAATCTCTATTCATTCATTTGGTAAACGTCCTTTTAAGATCGAGCCGACCTATTTTCGTCATCATCACAAGAATAATAATAATTTCACAAGAATAATGCCAAACATAGGCTTAACCTAAGGAATATACTTATCGAATGCTTCTAGTTATTTATAGCGTACACGTTAATTATATTATATTTTAATGGAAACGAATGTGGTTGTAAGAATGCTTAATGTGGCGATATTACCTAAGTAAATTCGTTGATATTATGAGTACAATGTTAGTTTACAGAGTTTGTATTGTTTGTACATACACATACAACTCGTTAAACGAAACTCGAAGTTTTTACAACGCTCTACAAGTCTCTTTCAAAATAATAGGTTCATAGAAAGCTATTTTAAGGCGTTTCATCCGCAGCACCTCCACGTTCTTGCTCAGATTAAAAAAATCTGGTAAGTTGAAAACTCAATTAAAAACCCTCGATTTTCAGATGCCATTAGGTCTCGTGCTGTCTCTAACACTAAGTCAAAGTTACTGTGGACACCAAGAGACTTAACAACATCTTTAAATTGAGTAGCATTTGAGTATTTGGCCTTATGTAAAATATTTTGTAAGAATGTAGAAAGATAGTTTCAAGAAACGATGACTTTAAAATTTTAAATAACAAAAGGTTGCGATATAAAGAATCACTAACTGCGCTGTGAAAATCGGTGAAAAAAAATTTATAATTTGTTATTTTGAATACATTATTTACCTATGCATATTTAATCATTACAGTAATAAAATAAGAGTTCCAATTTAAATTCTTCCTATCTAAACCGTGGCACACTTAATTGGAGCCATAGAACAGAACTCTGAATTCAATGTCAATGTACAATGTCTTTAATTTCGTGTGTGTGATATGCGTGATAGTGTTTTACTGCCTGTTATCGTTTTTAAGAAAACAAAAATTAGGATCATTAAATTATAAATAGGGGAATTATAAGTGAAGCCTACAGATTTTTTCGGCACGGAACTCTAACTCTGATTTTATAACTAAACAACTGAAAAATGACAATGCTTTTAATAAAATAATTCGTCTTTTTTAAAATACCAACTGTATATTTTAGAGGAAGCGTCAAATAAAGAACAACAACTATTAATAATTTATTTATTTTAATTTACTAACTCAGTCACGGATTTTACAACTCGCCAACATTTTAGGTTATGTTAGTTTAGGTTAAATATTTTAGAAGTTTACTGCTTGAAATATGTTACAAATGTAAATTTTAAAAAATAAATACTACGCTGAGCTTTATTTGCACCACCAGGGACCAGAAAAAATTTTACGGGGGAAAAACGTTAGCGCTTTTTGTATGAAAATTCACAGCTTCACAATCCTCTCAATTTGTAATAAAACGAAGCGATGTTGTCACATTTCATATTTTACGAGTACTTCAACGTCCAGCGTTTTGAGCTTTGTGTGATATCAATATTTTTCGTTATAAAACCGGGTTGACTTTCAAAAGGCTAAAAAAAACTTTGTTTATTATTTTCATTTAAAATTTCATTATTTTAATGTATATAACATCAATTCTCAAATGGAATAAATGTGTTAATTAATTCTACCTACTCCATAAAACTTTAAACATCCTGTGGTATTTATTCTATTTACAGGAGTACTTTCAATAAATTTTGAGCCGATCACCCCGTAAAATAAAAATTTTCATAAAAACTGTAACATGCCTGTAAGTAAAATTAAATTCTTTCTTAGTTGATTCCTACTTCATAAAAAATCTAATTTTAGATTTATACGTCTAGTTTTTTGGGGTGTACTACGTATAATATTTGCCATACTTACAAAGTTTGCACCTCGTTTTTTAGACCCTGTGAATTTGATTATTTTTAATTCTAGAGTATATTTTAAAGTTAAAAAACATTAAAGTATACGTTCTTTGAACTAATTTCTCTGATTCCTATATTTCTTTAAACTACCCCATTTTAACGCAATTATGTGTAAAATAAAAAATAATAATGTTATGTAGGTGTTTTGATTCGACTGTTTTTCCAAGCGTTTAGATTTGTATGATATACATAATTAATGTGATAAGTGCGCAAATTAATTCTCTTATCGGATAACAATTCCGTTACAAACTCGGACATTTATATAATTTGCTACAAGATTTTTTTATTTAACGATGCATTTATCATTACTTACACTGGTGTTATTTTGCGTTTACAAGAACATTCCTGTTTAACGCGTGTCCTGGGATCGAGTGCATGGTGTGAGCAATTAATCCGGGTAGTCTGGCATGGCGGGGGATGCTCCCGGCGACAATCACTGACAACGGCGCCCCGGGGACCCGACGAACAAGTTAAATCTTCGCTAACTTTGTACGGTCGCGCGTGGAAATGTAATTGTGCCAAGCGATTGTCTTTATTTAGTGCATTGGAGCTGCTCTTAAACTTGCGAAATTTGTAGTCGTAGAAACAAGTTTGAAATTTGTTTCGTCGTTTCGATTATTTACGTTATTGTATAAGTGGCATATTTACAAAATTATTTTTGTTTATTTCAATATTAATAACCCATTTAATCCGCATGTTTGGCTGGTCTTGTTGCAATAATTTATCAAATACAAAGCGTTATGTTATATCAATAGGGGTATCTAGCTTTGTTTACTCGTATATTTGCGTAGTGTTGTATCCACATCGCACCAACCTAACCGGCTCTATGTGTGTAAAACCTTTGTCTGTGTTTATCAAGTCCTATTTACATAAAGACTGGAATGTTCGTGAAAATTCTCCGTTTGTCTACGTTCATTCCCCAGTTATTAAAGATAATATGCTCTACGGGAGACGGACATTTTGCTTACCGGAATAGACGCTAAATGAGTTGTCTTCCTTTGTAAATGATTTGTCATTATGCCAGTATGAATGGAGAGTTAAGAAGAGTGGTTGAAATGTGTTGAAAGTTCTTTTACCCACTCATTGCGGTGTCGCCTCAGGGAGTCTGACGAACAAAAAAACTAGAAACGCACGGTAGGAAGTGATGATTGTTTGTTTTTGTTTGCGATCGTAACTAATGTTTAAACATGCTCCTCGAGATGTCAATTGCTGTTAGCCGTCACACGTAAGCTGTCAATTGGCTTCAATACATTGCTGTTTGCATGAGCAATGAGTATTGATAGGTGCTAATGTTTGTTGTTAATTCGATAGTATTTATCTTTAAATATATGTTTCTGTAGGTTAACATGGTAAAAGTGAAATATAAAAACAGAACCGACAGCCGACGGCCAAGAAAAGTCCTCGATTGGCAGCATTGAATCGGTAGGCAAAGTGTTGGGTGTTCCCCCACTAGATGGAGTGAGAACCTGGTAAGACATGCAAGAAGTCGATGGATGCGAGTGGCCCAGGACCGTGCTCGGAATAAAGAACCTGCATAATGTGTCATTTGCCTTGTGGAGTTTGATTTTAAAAGTTACGAGTTTGGCAATTCATTCAACTAAGTACTTAGTATAAAGTTTAGGTGTCTGGTTTTGTATCACCCTCATCCCTATTTTTATTTTCTACCTTTACATGAGGTGCTACCACTGAACAGAAGTATGTTACTAATAAGGCTTATAAAGTTTTATTGCATAACTCACTTTTTAGTCAAGCCTAGTAGATAGAAGTCTAAGTCAATTGTCTATAACAATATAGGTGCATTTATTGACATCGATAGTAGATATAAAGAAAATATAAATAAGGTATAATATTATTTAAAGAAATCTGCTAAGGCATTTTTTTTTGTAATTAATGTGAAAAATCTTTATAGTGTCCGAATTTCGCTCGCAGTGGCCAGTGTCAACGGAGGCTGACTAACGCGAGCGCAAACAGGTCTACTCTCTCTTTATTATCACTCACATAGTCCGATTGGACAGAAGTCCGAAACGACCGGAGAGAAATCAGGCTTTAGCTCCTCTGCTTTCCAGGGCAGGATGGATAGATACCGCCAATATTGTCTCCGGGCTACCACTGAGAGTTTCTTAACAGAAAACCCCAATAATAGTTTCTTAAATTTACGCGAACACTATACATAGGGTATCTCTATTTACCATGGTCACGGGGGGAACTCAGATGTTTGACGTACCAATGTCATAGTCAGCACGGCTAACTTCAGTTTAAAACTGAAGGTAGCCGACAAGATAAAATCCGTACCTACATAGTTTTATTCAAAAAAACCTAATCATTGATTTTTGACCTTACCTGGAATTTAAACTACTTATAACATCGGTAGCAATACCAACCAAACAATTTCTAAATAGCTCGAAATTACTCTAATCGATAAATAAAGACTTATCAAGGTGATTGATATTCTTTTAGTTGTACATGAATGTACCTACCTATCACACAGTAGTGTTGTCTTGATTGTTTGCGGTTCCATTTTATAACAACACAATTTTGATTTTTAACCGACTTAAAAACATATTATCATTTCAACAGCATTTTTGTATGTAGGTATGTTACGCGCTTTCTTCGCCAATGAGTGCATCCACGACTTTTTATACCACCAGGGCGGCGCTACTTTTGAACGAGCTGAAATATTTGTCTGATTTTATGGACGGGAATTGAAATTATATATTAATGTTTTTTTTATTATAATATTAGCCATATTTTTAATTGAGAGTGACAAAACAAATTTATATGGCAGATGTGAACGGCAGAGTCGGGAAGGGTCGCCCGAGACGAAAGTTTATCGACCAAATTGGCGATATTTTGAAAATGGGCCACCTTCAAAGTACCCTTAACCAACGTGTATGCGAAGATATATGGATGTAAAGGAGGCGAGGGAGGTATGTCATGATCGTGCCAAATGGAAGTCCGTAGTCTCTGCCTACCCACTGGCTGACAGGCGTGAGCGTTTATGTATGTATTTTAATTAATTACATTAAAATTGATAAACCAAGCTATATATACTTATATTTCTAAAAGTAAAAGAATTAAAAAGAGAGTTAAAGGTATACAAAAATTATTAAAAAATAACCACTGTGGCATTATTTTATGTAACAGGTCTAAACACTAGAAACCGAAAACTTTTATTTGAATCGCAACTTTTCACTCTTAGTGACAGTGTATAGCAAAACACTTCACCTCACTCCCAATTACCGATATCAGCCCTTAAACCTCGAATAGCCTTCATTGTAAACCAATTTTATTGATTCCTTTTTTATTATATAGTCTGTATTTCAAGTGAGTTCCATTGAAATTAAAAAAAATACACTCCTTAATGGTTCCTCCTAGGAAGTGGTTATATCGAAACTGAATTCGGAAGCAGGGTTTTTAAATTTGGTTTGTCGGAATCGGAACTGGAATCGGAGGTAAAGGCAGAAGAGATAGGTGTATGTGTTAAGGGCACGTCTAATAAAATAAAATTAGACACATTATTCATCACAAATATATTCGGTAAAAAACTGTTTTCGCCTTAACTGAAAATTCGGCATTACGAACTGCATAAGTCGTCTGAATCCAATACCTTCCACGAAATTGAAGTGAAGATCTTGCAAAGGAATCATTTCAAGGTTTCCAGCGCGACAAGTCTACCTAAACTTGTTCGTATGCGCTGATAGCGTCCGCCACCGCCGCGCCGCTATACATCGACATCAGATATAACTTCCGATTAAAACTTGTTCGGAACTGAAATCGGAATCGAAGGTGCAAAATCAATCAGAAGTTCCGAACTTTCGGAATCGGAATAGAACCTCCGTAACATCTCTAGTTCCTACCATATAATTTATCTATATAAGAAAGATGTCCTGAATGACTGACTCATTTAACAACGCACAGCCTGAACCGCTTGACGACGAAATCTGAAATTTGGACAGTAACTGCCTCTTATGACGTAGGCATCCAATAAGAAAGAATTTGTGAAAATTCAACCCTTAAGAGGGTGAAAATAGGGTGTTACAATTTGCATGAAACTTTATTTTACGCGGCGATTGACTCGAGACGTACTGAAAGTACCTACCCTGTTAGTAGAATAAATAAATACGGATCCTGCATTTGATTGATTTTTTAAAACAGCTCCATACGAGGTACGGGCACGGTAATATTAAACGGGGGACCAGAGCTGTCTGGTTTAATGTTTTTTTTTTAACTAAGCATACCCTTAAATAAAAATAATATATTATCCATTATTTATTTTACTTTAAAAATAAAATACGAAACGTAAGATTGTTAGAGTGGATTCAACCATACGAAATAGGAGGCTTTAACTATGAAAAAGGCTTTATTCTAACCTAACATCTGCAATCATTATCAATCCGAAATATGAGAAAATTAATATGAAATAGTTTGAGCTCTCCGTATTATGCGATATCATCATAACCGCGGGGCGAAAAACGAGTAGGTAAGTGCTGTCTGACTGAATACGAATATAATACAGTAGGGAAAACCGTCTTTAAAAAGTTTGAAATATTATTAATTTCCGCATAATTTAATAGTATTTTTAAAAAAGAAATTTCATTTTGACTTATCTAGATGTTTGTATATTATTTTTAAGTAAGAAATTCATAAACAAAATAGTGTTGCTTGCCCTGATTATAAATAAATTAACGTAGGTGATTATTGTTTATAAACACGTTTTCTGTATTTATGTGTACGATATAAACAGGCCAATTATGAGTCTGAAATGCAGCAGACAGTCCCGGCGCGGCGCCAACAACGCGCCTCCGGGTCGATTCGGATCTCTAAATAGACATAAACCAGTACATAAAGTTGCTCCGTCGCTTTATGTCCCGCCCTATGCGAACCCTCCGATGCGGAGATCCTCCCATGGGAGTGCTACTGCTTTAGTACCTACTTCATCCTTATATATCGATTTAAGAGCCACTCGATGTAATCTGAAATCTTCAAAATCGATTCAAGTTTAATAGATCACTGTACGTGATTCTCGGTACATGTTATCATCGCGAGTAGTTGATAGCAACCGCGCCCTCCATCAAAAACGCATTACAAGCTTACAAGAAGGTAAAATAGAGATAATATGAGGTATCGTATCAACACGTTCAAAGGCGCCGCTATCGCTGGCTGGCCGCGATAATCGAGTATTACTGAAAGCGGGATTTCGGCAGGCCGACAAAGCAGCGAGCGTAACCGATAACCGGCGATTAATTGTTTTCCTTTCACAAATCGCGTTGAACATCGTGTTCAACAAGCTATACTCCCTGTACTGATACAAAATACAACACTGATACAACGTTGATACCATAGTTGATACTGGAGTTGTTTATTAATTTCTAATAACCGACTTTATAATACCGGCAATAGGCGATAACTGAGGTGAGGTGAGGTGAGGTGTATGAGGTGTAGCCAGGAATAGTGGGGCCGCCGGGGACTGGGGGCGGTTTCTTCGTAACTATCATGTGGTGTATACTGCCATTGTTGCCACGTTTGGCGAGCGGGTGGGCAATCGCAGCTTTTTTCCGTATAGTTGCTGCTATCAGAAAGACGTCTTTTACGACACCTAAGAGAAGATATGGTGTAGTGGATATTAACCGCGGCCAACTGTCACTTCGAAGAGAAGACCAAATTGGCCTCTAATGGCCGCATATGGAATACAGTTTCTATCTTTGGGATGGGGTTCTCTATGGGGTGATCTAGCAATCGACCGATGTTTGATAATTTTCAGATAATTGTCGGTAGTATCACTGAATGCTTTGGCGAGGTTCATCAGTACGAGAGTATTGTCTCTGTGCTTATCGACCCGCTCGTCTTGCGTGCTGAATATTGGCAAATAATCCAACATTGATAAGCAACATAACCTCAAGGCTCGGCTCGTACCGAAAGTCGGGGGTTCGAAGCAAAGTTCCGAAACACATCCAAAACAAGCATTTTAAGCTTACCTGAAGAGGTTTCGCAAGTGGTCTTGGTCTATGATGAAGATGAAGATAATAAAATACAATGTTAATAGCTTTACTAATATATTCTTTTATTGGAAAAAAGTTATACGTGGTAGAGCCACGCTGCGGCTATATTATGGTTGTAGCATGAATGGGTCGGATCAACCGGGAGGGACCTCGCACTCACAGAATACTAGCGTAAAATAGCAACTTAATACTGCTGTGTTTCGTATGATGAGTGTAGAGATCCGGAGACATTTTTTTTTACGGGAAACGAGGCATTCCATCTTAGTTCTCAGGGGTGACAACGCATCTGCGTTTTGATTCTTAATCGAGGATAAATGTAGATGTCTATGGGCCGTAGCATCCACTTACCATCAGGTGGACTGTGTGCTCGTTTATCACACTTGTTCTATAAAAAAGTTTAGGTAATTTATTGGGTGCGTTTGGTAGAAAAAAGCGCTAGCAAGCGCTTGTAAGCAAAATGGCGACCGTAAGCGGTAAGCGCTGTCAAATCGTAAGTAGCTATTTTCCTCCAGGACACGATGTTAGTTTTAACCGGGGAACCTAACCTAATTTAAATATATATTTGTAAAGTATTCATATTAAAAACTTACCGATCATGAATTTTTAATAACATGTATATGTTTATTCATGTCAATATATTACTTAAAACTAATACTGCACAAAACAACTTATAAACTCTACTTCAAAACAAACAAATTAAATAAGCAAAATGGCGGATTGTGTCAGCGCTACTGAATTAGGAATCGTGTCCTGGCCGAAAACTATTTCAGCGCTTGTAAGCGCTTGCTAGCGCTTTTTTCTGCCAAACGCACCCATTGTGAGTGGCTAACTCCTGCACATGCAGTAAAAACGATTTGTCGACGAAACCCGGATGTTTACACATTGTATCCTTGAAATATTTGTAAGTTTTATCAACACATTTAATTAATAAAGCATTATTTAAGACCACAGAAATCGTAATTATTATTACTCTACTATTTCTGTGTTTAAGACATTTTGGTTGCACACATTTATAGCAGATAATAAAATAGTTACCGTTACAGTCGTCATAGATTGCCTCATAGGGCAATATTTGCCATAGTTGCCACGCTTGGCATGCGAGTTGGCAACCGCAGTTTTCTATTTTTTGTCGCCATTAGGAAAACGCTGCTGCCCATCTTCCCTTTTGTTTCCCTCTGTCGCCTCTTACGTCACCCACGGGATGATATGATGATGGGGTAGTGGATATTCTTCAGCGCAACTACACAAGATACACGGTATTTATAAAACTACTTGTGGCAGTAAAACTTTGCTAGGAATTTTATATTGTACTGTGGTTGGTTGCTTAGCCCACAGTAGCACTCCAAAACATTTTCGCGCTGTAGATTAAATAAACTTTGATTCCTCAACAAATTTATTAACTCATCTTAATTTTTATTGTACCTACTAATATTTTTCTTATAGTCGCGCCCACGCGCTTTTGCCCAATAATTTGCTGAATCATTGGATTTTAGTTGACTTCGAAAAAGGCAAAGGTTCGTTCAATTACAATGTATGTTTTTTACCATATTTTGTATAAATTTTACGTGACATCTCCCGTCAATAGTAAACCTATTTTGACAAATCCTTTTTTATTCATGAGGTTACTATACTCGGGAGTGGTCCCATATAAATTTGGAGAAGAAAGCTAGATTTTACTTTCATTTTGTTGTTGGCATGACTAACACTTTGTCCTAGTACCGACTTTAGGGTATTAAATTTCTTGAACACTTTGTAGCAAAAATGACTAAATTAATAAGTAAGAATGAATGGTGTATTAGGTACATAGTTTCCCGTAGTAATTCAGATGGTTAACGCTCGCTGTAAATAAAACAGAACGCAAGTAACCCGGGTTCGACTTCGATCCCCGCGGGCACCAATGAAATTATTACCTAATTGCAATTTTAAGTGCTGATTTACCACGTGCTCGGCGGTGAAAGAAAAAATCGTGACGAAACCTGCATGTCTGAGGAATAAGAAAAAAATATTTCGATGACATGTGAAGTTCGCCAACACGCATTGGGGCAGCGCGGCGGACACTTCCTTGCCTTAAAACCCTCTCTAAAATGAGGGGAGGCATGTGCCCAGCAGTGGGACGTATATAGGCTGTAACTTTTCTTTACTTTACATAGTTTGAAGAGCAGTAGTTTTAAAATGATAGTAATATATAAGTATTAGTAGTATAGTAATATTTTTAATTTAAAAAAGGCAAAAATGTCCAGCAAAGCATTAGAATTCTTATTTTAGTACTTTGTCTAATTTGACATAAAGGGACTACTATGCAATATTTTAGAGTGCATAAATACTCTTTCCGCTCAAGTACCAAGTGGGGATATCCACAGTAGAACCAGAGTTACCGACATAGCCCAACGGATTAGTAAGCTGAAGTGGCAATGGGCCGAACCGACAACCGATGGGGATAAAAGGTTCTCGAGTGGCAGCCTCGTACCGGTATGCGTAGTGTGGGGTAGCCCCCCACTAGATGGAGTGACGACCTGGTAAGACATGCAGGATGTCGACGGATGCAGGTGGCTCAGGACCGTGCTTTGTGGCATTCTTTAAGGGAGGCCTATGTTCAGCAGTAGACTTGTGAAGGGCTGTGATGAAATACTCCTTTAAAATTCATTACGTGCTGTCTGATTACCTATACTTTTCCAATAAATAGACTGATCTTTATATACCTAGTCCGGCCATAAGTTCCGTTACTATTGTAAATGCATTTTTTTAATGAAGTAATGTAATATTACTAAAACCTATATGTACATTTATTAAAGTCTCAGCAAATAATAAAAACAATATTCTATTCAAAATGGCCACCTTTCTGTCTGTCTGACCACGAATCTACGGATTTACGCACCGTTTCCTTGGAAAATTTCGCCACTGCCTGCTTCAGAGATTTTTTAAGAGACTCAATGTCGCCATGTCGTTTAGAGCAAGCCATGTCCTCTAAACCTGACCATAATTTGTTCTAAGGAAGAAGTTTTTAGTCTAAAGGGCTAAGGTCTGTGCTAGATAAGGGCCAGTCTTCAGCTCTTATAAAATCCGGAACATTGGTTTCACGGCAGGCTTGGGTAGTTCGTGCCTTTTGACCAGGTGCAGAGTCCTGCTGGAAAGTCCACGGTACTTTTTTAAAAAGTGTGTTGCTGAGAGGTTTCACAACACGATCCAAGAATGTCTCTGGATACACTTTGGCTGTGTTCTTCACTCGTTTTTCACAAAAATGTAGGTTTGTGACGCCTTGATGCCTTCCGATCACTTCAGCAGCTTCTTTAGAACTATGAGCGTTGCTTATTGTAGTGCTCTTCAATCGTGAAAATGTTTTCATCGGTAAATAGGATATTTCTGAGCCCTTCACATACGTGTCGCGACAGAAGGCGTTTTGATCGATCCACTCTCTTTAATTGTAAAAATTGCTTTAGGATATGTCCTGTCCTGTATATGGACGATGAGCACCAAGCTTCTGGTCTTGCTTTATAATACGCGACAGAGTCCTAGCGGGATCTACATTTCTCACGATAAAATTTTTTGCTTCCGAATAGAATTTCGACGAATTCTGGCACGCGGCCACCCCGATCTTTTATGGTCTTCGATAGAGGAATCGTTGTTGTATCTGATGATAGTACCTACGATATACGAACATACGGCTGATACAAAGCTTTTGAAGTATCTGGAATATGACCGACGGCTCCATACCCACTTTGTGCAAGGCAATCACCGCAATCCTATTATCTTTAATACCCCACCCATTCCATATCGTAATTTGATAATGAACACGAAAAAATATGTGGAATAGCGCGAAATCGAAAGAACTTTTAAAAATAATGAACGCGTTTCAAATTCAAAATACTTAATTAAAAAGTTGAAAAAAAGAAAAGTTTTTATGTTACAGTATTTATGGCCAGACTACTTATACAAGTACGCGTAAATAGATAAATAAATATAAAGAAATTTAAGAACGCCAACGGTTGAGAATGAAATTCGTAAAAAATTCTACAAAATTAGGGGGGTTTCACAGCAAGTTTACAACTAATACCTAATACTGTTAAAAATTAAAGTTTTAAGAAATTCATTCAAATCTATTATCTATCAGGAATCGTTACTGTTACAAATCTTGAGGGTGACCTGAAATGGCGATACTGCCAATAAATATCTGAGTGCAAAAGTAGAGCATTGTGGTGGCCAGAAGAACACTTTTTCTACAGTTATCAGGATATTTATCCATGATAACCTATAAAGAAAAAGTGCGCGGACCGGTCCCACCACGCTCGCCCGCCCTCGCTGTTTGTAAAGCGTAAACTATTTCTTTTTTATTAACTGGCCGTGATAAGATTCTTGCTTATATTATTGCGTCTGTAAAACGTTCTAGCGTAATATGTGACGTGATAGTCGAAAACGTTGATTTATTACGCATATGACCTATTATTTTATAAATAAGTTCATTGCCTACACTTTTATTATTTTAATATTGTATGTAGTAAGTTTCGAAGTAATAAGCAAAATATCGTATATTGGTACAAAAAATTAAATACTTTCCAGCGAAAAGGATTTTTTCACTAGGTTCTTTTAACGCATATTATATACATGTCCGCCTGGAATCTAACAACATAGGTGTGTTAATAATGCATCTTTACCAAAACACAAAACAAAAAGTAGAGACTTTTTAACTAATATCATTAATGAAAATCATCATCATTATCATTAGCCTTCCCCAAGGGATACAACAAAATGATTAAATTTCAATTGGAATTTATTTATTACAGATATCTACCACGATTACAAACCTAGTGTTCTTCTCCTAAACAATGTCAGCCTTCTTACAATATGAAGTTAATCTAAATGTGTTTTTTTTATAGGATTAGGTTGACAAACGAGCACACAGTCCAATTGATGTTAAGTGGTTGCTGTGGCCCATAGACATCTGCATCTATCTTCGGGTACGAATCAAAATCTAGATGCGTTGTCATCCGTGAGGATTAAGATGGAATGCCTCGTTTCCAGTAAAATAGGTCACGCATCATAAAAAACATAGCAGCGTGGAGCCACTACTTTACGCTGGCATTCTGTGAGAGCGAGGTCCTTCCCCGGTCGATCCGACCCATTCGTGCTACAACCATAATATAGCCGCAGCGTGGCTCTACCACGTGGCTCTACAACTTTTTTCAAATAAAAGAATATATTCGTAACGCTATTAATATTGTTGTAACTATACTGTTATTATTGTTTTTTATACGTGGTAGAACACGCTGCAGCTATATTATAGTTGTAGCACTAATGGATCGGCTCGACCGGGGAACGGCCACGCTCTTACAGAATACCAGCGTAAAACAGCAGCTTAATACTGCTGTGTTTCGTATGGTGAGTGTAGAGATCCGGATACCCTTTTTTACTGGTTATGAGGCATTCCATCTCAGTCCTCAAGGGTGACAACGCACCTGCGTTTTGATTCTTAATCGAGGATAAATGTAGACGTCTATGGGCCACTTCATCCACTCACCATCAGGTGGACGGTGTGCTCGTTTGTCACCCTTATTATATATTAAAAAAAGTTTTAATATAGCTGCAGCATAGCACTACCACGTAAAAAAGGTATTTTAACAGTTACGTTCTTGGAACGTAAGGTAATGTATGGCATTTGACAGAAACATAAAGCATAAATATGAACATTAATTTTTTTAACTAGTGATTGTATCGATCGTATATTTTTTTCGTATTACTTTTATACCTATCTTATTCTGTTTTCGCACGAAGCTGTAATAGGCTTCCGTATTGTGCTTAATGCTAATATATGCTGCAGATATTTGTTTGATAAAATATATGCATTTTCATAACCGGAATAAAAATATACCTCAAATAAAATTCATGAAAAAAGTAAAGAATGAACATGTGAGGGCACAAGGCGCCCGGACAATCTCCGTTTGCCACGAAAATTAACACCTACTATCAAACACTGCATCGCCTATAGATAGAGCACATTTTGTTTGCCTTTCTAGTTCGCTTTTTGTTTGCTCGCCTAACAGGAAATTTATTTAAGTTATAATTTTCTGTCATTCTTGCACTCCCAAAGAGTTTATCTTGGTACTAATAAATATACTGGTATGTCGGTTCGTTCATTTAAACAATGGTCGAAGAGTGAAGACACCCGGGATAACATGTCACTGTGTTGATTTTTACTCTTTGTGATGAAAACGATAGTTTTGTATAAAATTTCATTAAAGATATCTCGTAATTTAAGGTTATTAAATATTTTTTATTTTATTTATATATGATAAGAAATGATAACATAACCTTAGTAGGTGGGCACATGAAAAGAACTTTTCAAATATCGATTTGAAGTTTGTTAGTTATTTTTTATTACCGGCTAATAAGTTATTTAATAAAATAATTTTAAAATTTTTATTCGGGATAGGACTAGAATTAAACGATCGTTTTATCTTAAAGGGAGCCTTCGATACTTGCTTATGATATATAAAAATATTTCAATAAATTATCTAATAAGTACTGACTTTCCATAAACATATTACAAAATCGTTTATTATGATAATATGGTCTTTTATTGAAATCAAACTAGTATCAAACGAGCACAAAGTCTACCTGATTGTAAGTGCATGCTGAAGCCCATCACGCATTGTTCCGTTATCACCCCCGAGGACTAAGATGGAACACCTCGTTTCCAGTAAAAAGGGTCTCCGGTTCTCTACACTCACCATACGAGACACAGCAGAATTGAGCTGCAATTTTATGTTGGTAGTCTGTGAGAGCATGGTCCTACCCTGATCGAGCTGAACTATTCGTGCTACAACCATAATATATCTACAGCATGGCTTTACCACGTAAACACCACGTACCACGCAAAGGCATTCTCCAACCTTTAACAAAATCGTTATTCAGTGTCATGTTCAACAACTGTTGAGTGGATTTTTTTCTTTGAATTTATTTTTCAAATGTCATCGTTACATGTTCTTAGCAAAACGATGTCCGAGGCTAACCTAATATACTCATAGTGATTATATATACTTTGTTAATCAGTTAATCTGACTGTCAAAGAATAAATTACAATTCGTTATGAAACAAACTTCTAAGTTCTATTTGATTTTGGGTTTGTCTGGTTACAATGTAAATGCCTACACGACACAGTTTACGTAACACCTCGCTGATTCTCTTCCATATGACAAACCTAATTTATGAAGTTCTTAATACCGAGATAAGGAATATTTACACACTCTGAGTACACAAGGAGACAACTCAGCGGTGTCTTAGTGATATGTACACAGATCTACGTATCTTGGTAATTTTACTCGTTGTGAAATCTACAACGCAGATAAAAATTGTAAATAAAAATTTACATTTTTAGAAACAATCAGAAATGTGAAAAAGATCCCGTGTTTTCCCCCCCATGTTTGTGAGCCGTTGGTGTTTGATGATAGGTCATAAGCTCGAAGTCAGGTTATGTTTTAGAATTAAACATGAGTTGAAAATGATAAATATGTTTTCTTTTTTAAATCGTATACGCAACTTGTATTAACATTATACGCCCACTATATGTGATTTGGGAATCTCCATACTCTCTTGATAAATAAATTATACTTTTCTATTAATTAATATACGAAGGAACCGTTACAATTATAGCATATTAAAGTCTACTGCATAGGCCTCTCATATAAATTGCCTCATTGGGGGGATATTTGCCATAGTTGCCAGGCTTGGCAAGCGGCTTGTCAATCGCAGTTTTTTTTTAATTTAATTGTTATTAGAAAGATGCTGCTACTCATCTCCTGATTTGTTTTCCCTCTGTCGCCTTATGATACCCACGGGATGTAATGGGGTAGCGGATATTCTCACAGTCACTATACAGTACGTACCTACGAAGATTTAACTCGTAAGTAAAATAAACAAAAATATACCATTTTTAATAATATATTTTAAAGTAGGAAGAAAGAGCCGTCAGCACACTGTGTGGTCCAGGCTTAATCCTATGTTAAGCTCACATGCGCGGCATTTCAGATCTCTCCGGGCTTGGTTTTGCCTTATCGAAGTCTCAGCATTTCTCCCGTGCTTTAACAAATCTTAAAAAATAGCAGCCTCGTCCTGAAAGCATATATGAAATAACCATTGGGTTTATGTTAATTTTAACATAAATCCAATGGTCTCTTTAAATTTGTTCGAGCAATTCTACTCTTACTTATATCTAGAAAATTAATATTGGTTACGTGCGCATTGGTTTCAAATAAATATTTGAGGGTATTAACGCCCTTAGTTTATCACCTTAAAGGCTTTGTAGTTCGCCAAAGTAGTAGTTCAAGACTTTTTAGAGTTTAGTGGTCAGTATTCACGCTTATTAAGTTCTAGATCTGGTATTCAAATCATGACTCGATCTGTCTGTTTGTCTAGATTACTGGCGCTGTACCTATTATTATTCTTTACCTACCTACTATTTTTCTTTACGTGGTAGAGCCATGCTGCAGTTATATTAGTAGCAAATTCTTGTCACAAGTTGTTAGCTTGCTTGCTTAGTTTCTAGTAAATAGTACCTAGCTAGTAAATAGATGATAGTGCATTTTGAATCCTATGCCTTTAAACGAGCAATCTACACTAATATTATAAAGAGGAAAGATTTGTTTGTTTGTTTGAATTGAATAGGCTCTGAAACTACTGAACCGATCTGAAAAATTCTTTCACCATTAGAATCCTACATTATTCCTGATGAACATAGGTGATAGAACGTTTTCAAAAAATTTAGGGATCCGCATGAAAACTTCGTTAATGTAACCCAAGGTGTGAAAAAAATACCAAAAAAAACCTTATATCGCGTACGCTGCGGAAACTATTGACAATAGAGTAAAGCGATGTGCTACAGTTTTATGGAGGACATCAATATCTACATAAAAGTCTGCAATACCATATGTCTAACTATTATAGTTATCTCACAATAACTACTTTTCCATGTTAAAATATTCAATAGTAACGTCGAAAAATCCTTATATCGCGTACACTGCCAGCACCATGCGATGCGGGTGTCACTGGGGTGTGAGAGGGGAGTCTATGTCAAAAAATAATTTAATTTTGTTAATTTTTTAGCTAAAATGATTGAACTAAATGAGCGAGGTGTCAGTCATATCATGTCGCGCGGCAGAGACGCGTGATATACGCGGGGTACAGCTAGTTCTTGTATATATATATATATATATATATATATATATATATATATATATATATATATATATATATATATATATATGTGTGTGTGTGTGTGTATACGTCATAACAAATCTAATTTTATATTTCTACGTCTAGCCTTTTGGGGTGTACGTACAATATTCGTCATACAAAGTTTGCAACTGCTTTTTTTTTATAATAGGAATCTCGGGAACGGCTGCAGCGATTTTCATAAAATTTAGTGTCCAGGGAGTTTCGGGGGCAATAAATCGATCTAGCTAGGATTCATTTTTAGAAAATGTCATTTTGTTCGTGTTTTCGGGCAATGCAAAACTGCTACAATATAAGAAGGTAAATTTTGACACTGTATTAGTGATCGTAAGACATAGCTCAAGTGGATATCTGGCAGTCCCGAAATCGTAGTGCCCAGGTTCGCGTCCTGTCTTCGGCCCGACTTTATTTTCCTTTTCTTTCAAGTTTTCTTCTTTTGTGAGAAAATCTACTATTTCGAGCCCTTTTTTAGTATTTTTTAAAAATACTAAAATTTTAAATTAAACTACACTCATGATTTTTTATAAAAATAACCAGTTCAGTTTTTTTCTATTATGTCAATAAGATCAAAATATATTATATCTAAATAAAATTTCCAAAACACACGATTTCCAAAAAAAAAAATACCGAGGAAAGCTCGGTCATCCAGCTACTTTTTATAGTGTCTTTAACTCTTTATAGCTTCCTCTTTGTCCTTCATTAGCCCGTATATAGTGAATATTTGGTATCTCTGCTGGACATAGTTCTCTCTCCACTGTTAGGGAGGCTTTGCGTTAATGTTTACGTTTGGTAGGCGAATTGGCTATTACAATATCAAACTAATACTTACTACATATATTGCACAACGTCCACTTTATAAACTCCTAATTGTTGTAGCTTTTCTATATCTTTATTATTTTTTATTGTTAAAGGTAAAACTCGGACAAAGGACAAATACCGGGTGGTGTACAGTGATCATCAGCGACTAGAGTTAGAAAAAGAGTTCCATTACAGCCGATACATCACCATCCGGCGCAAAGCCGAGCTGGCGGCAAGTCTTGGTTTATCTGAGCGACAGGTAAGACTCTCAAACGAACACTCAGATTAAATATAGTTAAAATTAGTTGAAGTAACAGCATATAGGTATACGTCTCTCTGCTGGGGGGCAGGTGTCCTGTCATTTCTAAGACGGTTTCTTGTCGAGGAAATATCCACCACGCTTCCCCAATGCGCGTTGACGAGCTTCACATGTCTTCGAAATATTTTTTTTCTTATTTCTCAGACGTGCAGGTTTCCCCAAGATGTTTTCCTTTACCACCGAGCACGCTGTATATCAGCATTTAAATTGCAATTAACAATTTAATTGGTGCCGGCGGGGATCAAACCCGGGTTGCGTAGGTACTGTGAAATTTACAGCGAGCACTTAGCCCGTCAGCTACCACGGCCCATTGTAGAAAAAACCATATTTTGAATGTGAACAATAAGTATTGTTTAATTAACATGAGGAATTTGACAGCAGAATATCCTGACTGTGTGACAGACTTTTTCTTAAGGGGAAATATAATGTCAAATGGCTTAACAAGATCCTTCGTTATGCCGAAAATATTGCAGCATTAATTTTGAAATAAATATATGGTAAAGTTGAGGCATTAATGTTAGTGATTATGTTAGACGAAAACACGATTTCGTAAAATTTTCTCGATAGAAAAAAATCCAAAGTTACGTTTAGTTAGTTAGTCATAAAATACTTTAAATAAGATCATGAAACTTTGCATACTAACTGAACTAACTATAAAGCAGTGCTTATGTTATTTACTTTTTTTAAAATACCATTATTTTCACTGTAAAAAGAAATTACCTAAACTATCGGCGTCTTGAGCTTGAATTCTGTCGCCCCGTTAGTATGGCTTAGGCTTTTGAAGGGAGAAATTGTGTCGCTTACCAGTGCCGTCTTTAGGATCAACGAGGCTATGGGCCAAGGTACTGGCTGGGGCCTATGTAAGGGATGGAAAATCCTTAAATTTTATATCTAATTTTGCTGCGAAGAAATCGAGAAAAAAAGTTTTTTAAGCTGTATATAATTACTGTTATTTTAGTGCAAAAATAAATTTTTAAACAAATTTTCTAAATCTTGTTTCTATTTTACCAAGTGTGTGATTTGATATTTTTCTTATTATGTTATAAAATTTGTTGTTGTATATCGAAAATTTTCAGAATTGTGGGGCCCCTGCCTACCTCGGGGCCTCGGGCCCGGGCCCTGCGGGCCCTGCCTTAAAGACGGCAGTGTCGCTTACGATCAGAATATACATTACGCAACAGTACGACGTAAAATTAAAATGGGAAATAACCGTGATTAAAATAAGAAGCGGCTGGCTTGGCGTTAAGAAACAGGCATAAATATGATAAACCTAATGAAATAAGTGTCTAACAACCTTTCTACTTACAGTATTAGTGATTACAAACATATCGGTACATAGCATACGACGCGCGGGGAAGTGGGGGCGAAATTAGAATTTGAGCTGACTTACTCTTCCCTCTTAAAACCTGAAACTAGAGAGATTATCACTACATTTTACTATGTAGTGATTATATACTCTTCGTGTTTTACCAGAGACCATATATACTCGTAGCGTACATGTTTTTGGTATTATTAATTATAATAATTTTTAATTTTTAATGATACTTTGACTATATCCGAATTAATAAGTTTATCGCGTTGTTCAACTTTTATTGTTGAAAAATAATTTCAAGATAGTTTTTCCTAAATCATAAGTACTTTAGATTAAATACATTTTTATAACTGGCAATAAATGTAAGGTCAATGTGGGCAAATCCGTCTACGGGGCTATTCCGTACACATGCGTTTACTATTCATTCCAGAATAGTTACGCTGTTACTGGTTCGGTCGATAAAACAGGATTAGTTTTTAGTTCTAACTATGATTCGTAGATGATGGCAGGGTTGTCTACAATTGTCAAAAAATGCATTCGAAATTTAGTTGTGCTACGAACTCGAAGCTCAAGTGTTGCGTGCCGCCGTTTCTTATAACGTAAATATTCAATTTTACAAGTTACGACTTTCTGGCTATGCATAACATGTAGTTTAATAAGGGTTTCAACGGATTTTTTTATTTGTTTTGAATATAAACCAGTAGATACAGAAATATTTTTTATAAAATATACGTAACCTCAAAATGTTCAAGTGGCGAAATCCGTCTAATTTCGAAGGGGCTAAATCGTCATATACCGGAATTACCCCATTGCAGATGTAGTCAACCTTTTTCATCCTTCCTATTTTTAGTTTTATACCTACTTTGAAAGTCCACTGGAAACTAACAATTGGGTCTATGAAATATTATTTTTTTGTGTTTAATTGATTAGGAAGATTGTGTATTTGTATGAAGATTAGGTATTTATTTCATAACAAACTGTTCTTAGTTTTTTTCGGTCTAACTAAGAATTTATGTTAAATTCAAAATCATTATTTGTACTTCGAACCAAAAACATGTCGACAGATCCCGAACAAAATCCGATCGGGTGTGACGTCACTTTGGCAATTTTTACTCATCGTAGCAAACTTCTGTAGTATAGACCAGCTCAGACAGAAGTTAGTCTATACTACAGAGCCCTGGCTCTGGTGAATCTTACCTGTCTGGAGAGAACTTACCTTTATGAATTAATGAATTAATAATACTTATAAATTAAGGCGTTTCACAGTTTTCGTCATAAAAAGTATTTTTAAACAATAAAGTCATGTGCTTTTTGAACTAGACACGAGATACTACTCGTCCAGGGCAGCGACTGTGTCGCTGTCTCGTCTCTCGCATATCTGTCTCCTGTCTGTGTCTCGCTCGCGAACTGCCGCTCATATAGTAAAAGTCGCAATTTCCTGTCGCGGTCTCCGGTCGTGGTCTCCTGTCTCTGTCGCGGCACGAACCGCCACTTTTAAGGTGCAATCACCTTAATTCAATTTTTAATACAACATGTGAAGTGCAACGTTGTTTAAAATTATAATGGTGTTATACCTACCCAAATTCATTAAAAATAACTCTGTTTATTTAATACCATAAATACCATTGCCATAATAAGATAGGATTGTTTCAATGTACCTGAAAAATTAAACTGATAAATAAAAATATTTAGTTTTCAAACTTTTTAGAAAGGTTTAATGTCCCTGGTTATAAAAATAGGCCGGATTAGCCCCCAAAAAAGATTTTAGGGAGTAAAACGTAAATTAAACCTAATTTTTATGATGTTACAAAACATTTTTCTTCACAATCTGCATTTACTTGTTTACAAATGGCATACCTTAATAAAACGGCGTAACTCGAGGCAAATTTGCTACTAGACGGATTTGCCTCAATCCTCGGGAAAATCCGTCTAACGACCGGCTTTTAAAAAAACCTTGTTAGTTACATGTAGAGAGCTGTTTTTTTGTTTAAAATAGATGTGTATACAAGACAACAAAATTTTGTATCGCTTACAACCATCAAATTTATATTAAAGTAGTAAGTGTACCAGTTTTATTTAACCAAATTCAACTTTCAAAAAAGTATGACGGATTTGCCCACATTGACCTTACCTATATTTCGCAGGTTTATGAAAAACCTGGTTTAATGATCAAGATCCTAAGTTTTTGATCAAAAACTTAATTTTACCATAAACCTGCGACGTATAAATTACATTGCTTTCATTCTTTTAAAAAATCATTTAGAAAATATTGTTTGAAACGATACCTCCAATAAAAATATCGTTGACCTTATTCGTTAACCTGCTAAGTCCATTTTTGGGAAACTTTACTTTTTATACCAGTCAAAAAGTTCAGTCTAATTTCAACCTTAACCTTTAATGAATAACAGCGATATTAGCCTAAAAACTGCTTTCTATGCTATGCCCGAAAACTGCTTTCTGACCACCAGCTAATCTCCACAACGCAAACCTGTTAAATCCTATTGGGGCCTTAGTTTTGCACTGACAACGTTCCCAAACTCACGTGCTGTTTGAAACGCGTCAAATTTAGTCGTGTTTTAGTCAAATATTTGACGATGTAAAAAACTACCTAATTATAAAGAGATTTTTAGTTTTTTATTCGTTTATTGCCTAAATGAAATGTTTTTCATCACATTCTACGCCTAACCTAAACATTAGTGACTTAGCAGGTTTACGCACTATATTATCTTATTTGAATAAATTATAAAACAAATTATGTATTTATCATTGAATTTACAAATAAATAGTTAAATTAGAATCTGTTTTTAGGTCTGTATAAATTCCATTTATTTTGACATAATTTTATTATTCTTCTTCTAATTTATTATTATTTTTAATTTTATTACATTAAATAATATTTTTTAGATAATTTTAGAATGCATCGGGGGAAAAAATTGTTTTGCCTGTTGTACCTGGAAATGTAGCTCCAAAGTCAGATTATGATCCAAATAAAGTAATACACGTTGTAGAAGACATTCAGTTATAACTTATAATATTCAGAATCAAGAAAGTTTATACCAGAACCTTCAGATTTAGATGCTAGCAAAACTTATTATGAAATAAATTACGATATCAATATAACATCACTGATTGATCTAGATCTACCAAGTACTTTTATTACAGAAAAGATAAATCATACAATTTATTCCGACATTGCATTTCCCAATACTATATTCAATGACGTGGCTTTAGACCAGTGATTCCCAAAGTGGTCTATATCGATCGCTAGGGGTCTATGACTACCTGCAAAGGGTCTACGTCAGCGAAAAAAAATTTGGGGTCCATGAAATGAAAATGGGGGTCCACGATAGTGGATCTCAACACATGCACTGATAGTACCTATATACTTACATCATACTATCTTATAATATCAAAACATATACATTATTTATAAAAGATTTATAGTTTATTTTTTATTTATTTAATGTTAAGTATATTTTACATAACAGATACAAAATTTTATTTTGAGTAGTTTTAATTTAAATTCAATTGATAAATGTATAAATTAACATGTGTTTTTACTTTAAGTTTTTAACACTAAACTTCACTACAGTTAGAAATTTACAGGAAATCAATATCAGGTAAGTAGGGGGTCTACCCAACACAGAAAAACATGGCAAGGGGTCTATGACACAAAAAAGTTTGGGGAACTCTGCTTTAGACGAATGATGATGCCTTTGGATAAAATTTTGTCGACGGCTTATGATATTCATAATACGTTCACCACAGACGAGAATTTGATTATAGTACCATCATAAATTGAAATAGAATCACAAGCAACAAGTATTTTGATCTTTAATAACATAATAATATAATATCTCATGAACCTAGTACCAGTCCTACACAAATTATATTTTATAACAGACATCATGTTGTACCCAATTTGCCGATATCGGATAGTGTATACATAGTATACACTATCCGATAGTAGTGCTACATAGAGATAGCTCGTAACTTATTTTGATTCTAACTCAGATTCGCTTGCTAAAATTACAAAGGTTAAGAAAAGGAAGAAATGTTTTAAAGTTAATAAAAAAGAATGGGTTAGTTAAAAGATAACAAAGAACACAAGAAGGTAAACATATAATGGGAGAGATAAAAAAACAAGACTGTTGGAATTATAATAAAACTAAAGAAGCACGTTCTCTTAAATCAAGATGCTCCTGTATGATTGGGAAGTACAGTACTTTAAAATATGAAATAGTAGATGTAGGTGTAAGAAGAAGCATTTTAAATCGATTTTGGAGTCTTACTTGGGGCAAAAAAACCCTTGTGAACGAATGGGTAACAACTATTCTGATTGTTCGGCCACTAAATCGAAATACCGAAAAGACAACCAAGTGGGCTAGCACCTTTGTTTATCATTTAAAAGTATATGATCAAAGTATTTTGGAAGATGTTGGTTCAAAATTGGTATCAGAAGATTTCAATGCGGCCTGCTAGTGAGACGTCCAACACAATTATCTGAATCTCCTTCGAAGACGAAACAATCACTTATTCAGTTTCTGGAGTCTCTTTCTGTAATGGAATTTCATTATTATCGAGCAACGTCACAGAAGTTATATTTATTGCCGGAATGGGTTTCTAAAGAAAAGCTCCACCAATTTTACGTTAATGATTGGTGTAAAGAGCGAAATACAAAAACTTCCTTCGTAAATTTGTTTTCGAATTTATTTGAAGACGAAAACTTGACATGATTTAAGCCGAAAAAAGATCAATGCGAAAAATGTGCCTGTTATAAAGTAGGAACAGTTACAGAAGATAAAAACGCAAAGAAGTAAACAAGCAAGAGAAGAAAAAGGTGCGGGTAAGAAGGGAGAAAATTACGTTTTCACAGTGGACTCATAGGCTGTACTAATCGCACTAAAATCGAATGTCAGTACGCTATACTATAAAACGAAGCTACAAGTTCACAACCATTGCTTTTTTAATATAAATAGTAAAAGATGGTTTCTGTTTCATATGGAATGAAGTAGAAGGTGGACTTAATGCTGAAGAATTTTCCTCCATTTGGGTTCACGTTTTAGAAAAAAATAAAACGCCCTGAAGTTAATGCTGACGATGGGAAAAAATAAATTATAATTTACAGCGACGTTTGCACTTACTAAAATAGAAATTGTATTTAATTTAACACACTTTTGAATATTGTCATGAGGTACAAGAATATAGCTATCAAACAAATTTTCACACCCAAATGCAGGCCGATTCGATGCATTCCACTATACAACACCCCCTTCCCGACTCCCCGCACCGCGTCCCGCGCTGGCCAAGCGCGCTCAGTACCGATAGCATTTTTGTTACGGATACGCGTCTCGACTCTAGTTCGATATTTTTGATAATTGTTTGTGGTTTGGTTTGGACTTTTGTTTGTTTTTGTTATACTTGAACGTTATTTTATCTGTTTGTTGTTAATTGCGTGGTTTTATTGTTAAGTTTGGACGTTGTGTTGTGCCGTTTTCTTGTGACGCTTAGGAGTTACTCCGCCTTTTTTATTTTTAAAAAAAGATGGGAGGAAAGACAATACATAGCCAAGCACGGACACTTGCTCTAAACGTTTTAAAATTTTTCGAAGATGAAAAATCAAATAAAAAGTTTCTTATTCCTGTGGACCAAGCTTTAAAGAGGGCTTGTGCAGCAACAGGCATATCAAAGGCAACACTACTAAGAATGAAAACCGAGGCGAAAAAAGTTCAGTCAATTTCTCAATAAATTAATAATATTATAAATGATAAAGTGTGTATGTTTATTTCTTTGTCCTTCCTTGACGCGTTAACTAAAAATAATATTATATATATTATAAAAATAAATATTTAAAATATATAAAAATGTCAACAGTGTATCACTTATTACTTCACCCCTTGCCAGAACATTTTATTTTGTTTTTATTAATAATCTCATGCAAATCTCAAAAATTTCAAATAAAAAAATATTACGACGCATTATTTTGCACACCGTACATTGACAATTACGTCATCGGCCCAGGTCTCAAGTTAATTCGTACGAGTTATAGAACGTAAACTGAAGAACAAAGTCATAAATGTGGCAGTTGAACAGTGCTCATAAATGCCCATTATCCTATTCTGTAACATTTTGGACCACACTTCAAAAATGCACAAAATTTAGTTTTGTAAAAGTATTCGTCCAGGAAGATTCAAAGGGGATATTAAGGTGACTGACATTTGTGCACTACGTTACAAAAGCAATGGATCAATTCTTTATAAACTTGCTATAAGGTTGAATGGCAACGTTAACCACAAAAGCGATCTTTGCAATGTAATCCTTGCGCGATTACTGAACTATCTTAATTGCACCAGAACCGACGTAAAATTACTGCAAAAAATTTAAGGACTTGCAGCAAATAAAAAAGACCCTTCCTTCTAACTTTCATAAATATTATGATGACTTGCCTCATGAGTAGAATAAGTGCCAATTAGTAGAATTTAAGTTAATTTTAAACTTTACATTTTACCAAAGTTTCGGATTGACCTTTAAATATTGTTAATTTAAGATTTTTGGAAAATTGTTTCTATTTCATTTTATTGTTAATAACAATAGATTGTGGTACTTATGATAGTAAAACAATATTAAGTGGCTCTCATTTAAGGGGAAATATAATGTCAAATGGCTTAACAAGATCCTTCGTTATGCCGAAAATATTGCAGCATTAATTTTGAAATAAATATATGGTAAAGTTGAGGATTAATGTTAGTGATTATGTTAGACGAAAACACGATTTCGTAAAATTTTCTCGATGGAAAAAAAATCCAAAGTTACCTCCAAAATAAACAATAAACCGCTGTTATTCATAAAATACTTTAAATAAGATCATGAAACTTTGCATACTAACTGAACTATAAAGCAGTGCTTATGTTATTTACTTTTTTTAAAATACCATTATTTTCACTGTAAAAAGAAATTACCTAAACTATCGGCGTCTTGAGCTTGAATTCTGTCGCCCCGTTAGTATCGCTTAGGCTTTTGAAGGGAGAAGTTGTGTCGCTTACGATCAGAATATACATTACGCAACAGTACGACGTAAAATTAAAATGGGAAATAACCGTGATAAAAATAAGAAGCGGCCGGCTTGGCGTTAAGAAACAGGCATAAATATGATAAACCTAATGAAATAAGTGTCTAACAACCTTTCTACTTACAGTATTAGTGATTACAAACATATCGGTACATAGCATACGACGCGCGGGGAAGTGGGGGCGAAATTAGAATTTGAGCTGACTTGCTCTTCCCTCTTAAATAATAAAAAAATACTTCGATACCACAAAACCAACACAAGATAACGCGTATTGAAACTATCACAGATTGTTTATGAAAATAGTCTATCTTAGATATTATAACCCTCTTTCCTATTAAAGAAAACTGATTATTTAATTTTTAATATAAAATAAATATTTTATGTACTGATTGAATTCGTTTCACTGCACAACTAATAAATCTGTACACCATACTAAATATAAGTCAAAAACTGCTAAATCCTCAAGGAAATTGAAACTTCACCTCTAAAAAATGCTAAATAATATTTTTGCTGAATTTTATAAAATGTGTATAAGTTATGCTACTAATTATATTTTTAAAATATCAAGATATTTAAATATATTTATAGAAACTAACGGGATTTTCAGAAGTTTTTTTCATCCTGTAAACTATGAAAAAATTGACTTTTTTATAGGATAGGGTAACAAACTAGCACACAGTCCACCTGATGGTAAGTGGTTGCTGGGGTCCATAGACATCTACATCTCATTACAAACCTCGATTACAAATCAAAATGCAGATGCGTTGTCACCCGTGAGGACTAAGTCTAAATACCTCGTTTCCAGTAAAAAGGTTGTCCGGTTCTCTACATTCACCATACGAAACACAGCAGCATTAAGCTACTATTTTACGCTGATATTCTGTGAGAGCGTGGTCTTTCTCTGGTCGAGCCGACCTGTTTATACCACGTATTAATTTTAAACTTAGCAGGTTAAGGGGATATAGTAAGTCAGCTCAAATTCTAATTTCGTCCCCACTTGCCCGCGCGTCGTATGCTATGTACAGACATGTTTGTAACCACTAATACTGTAAGTAGATAGGTCGTTAGACACTTATTTCATTAGGTTTATCATATTTATACCTGTTTCTTAACGCCAAGCCAGTCACTTCTTATTTTTATTACGGTTATTTCCCATTTTAATTTTACGTCGTCCTGTTGCGTAATGTATATTCTGATCGTAAGCGACAAAACGTCCGCCTTCAAAGGCCGAAGCGAAGTGACCGTGCGGTAGGCATGTCGATCTAAAATCGATTAATCGCAAAATCGATTATTTGGAGCAAAATAATCGCAGAGAGCACCGCATCGATTCACTGAATCGATTCAAAAACCTCTCGAATCGGACCGATTCATCTGATTCTAGAACCAGCGATAAAATTCCCAAACTGGCTGGGGTAAGATACCGCAGTTTTTTAATTTTTTGCTGTTGGGGGACGCAAAAACAACCGATCTTACTTGATTGATAATTTGAACGCAATATACAACACGTAACATAATTAACGCACTTTGAGAAAGTCGCTGGCTTGATACAGGCATTGGAGTCCCTTTATAGGGACTCTAGTGCTTGTGTTTGGATCAACGGGGTCTACTCGGACTCGTTTGACATCCATAAAGGTGTCAGACAGGGCTGTGTGGCTTTCCCGTGGCTGTTCAACCTATTTATGGACAGTTGTTTGCAAAATTTGAAAGTTGAAGAATGCGGATTAAGAATGGGTGAGTTAACCGTCAAATGCCTTTTGTACGCCGATGATCAAGTTATCCTTGCGTCGTCAGCGGCCGAGTTGCAAATGATGGTTACATTAATGAACAGATCATTAAAAGAAAGGGGTATGAAAGTGAACGCAAGTAAGACGAAGGTTATGGTTTTTGAAAGAGAAGAAAGTAAAACGATTTGTGAAATAAGAATAGAAGGGGAGTTGATCGAGCAAGTAGATGAGTTTGTATATTTGGGCTGCGTATTTAGCAGGGATGGGAGATATGATAAGGATATAGAACGACGAGTGAATGCGGGAAATAGAGTAAATGGGGACCTACACTCTATTGTGAAGAGTCTAAATGTGTCGAAAAAGGCACGTATGGCAATTCACAATGCTGTGGTGGTCCCTACTTTAACGTATGGTAGTGAAAGTTGAGTGAGGCAGAAGAAGCACGAGAGTAGAATGAACGCAGTAGAAATGCGGTCGTTAAGGAGTATGTTAGGGCTGAATCTTAATGACAGGGTAAGAAATTGTTTAATAAGAGAAGAGTGTGGTTTGCAAGATGATGTTGTGACCAGGATTAAGAAAGGAATGCTTCGGTGGTTTGGTCATGTGGAAAGAATGAATGAGGAAAGAGTGACAAAGAAAATTTATGTTGCAGAAGTGAATGGCAGAGTCGGAAAGGGACGTCCTAGGCGAAAGTTTATCGACCAAATTGGCGATTTTTTGAAAACGGGCCAAATTAGGAGTACCCTTAACCGACGAGCATATATGCGGAGGTGTATGGATGTGAAGGAGGCGAGAGAGGTGTGTCAGGATCGTGCCAAATGGAAGTCTGTAGTCTCTGCCTACCCCTCTGGGTGACAGGCGTGAGTGTTTATGTTATTATGAGAAAGTAGTTTGTTCAGAATTGTTTACTGAATCGATTCTTATCATTTTTAATATAGGTAATTTTTTGTCGCAAAAATAATTAAAACTACGTAAATTACAGTCACATTAAATCTGTACAGTCAAAACAAACTGAAATGGACCGTAAATTAAGGCAATAAGACTTTTTTAAGAGTGCAGATTTATTTGTATTATTACTAATTCTGTCATTCAATAAAAATAAAGAAAAATGAACCTTATTTCAAGCACGTTAAAGTCTTTGCGTTCGTGGATCTGTACTGCGACCACAACATTCTTCCGGAATCAGTATAACTAATTTGATAAATAATCAGTGCATAAAAATGTTTAACTAAAAATTCAGTGTATGTATTATGGTTTTAACATAATATACTGATTGGGGTGTCTGAGGGTGTACGTTAATTACGTTACATATTGTATATTTGAATAAAATAAATATTTATGAACGCATCCAACAATATCAAAAAGTTGTAATTTCATTTTCATTTCTAAATTTCTAATTCTATTCTTGCCTGTGGAATGTTGGTCTAACTTAATCTGTGCTGTGAATAAACCTACATATACATACTTCAACTTAATACTATAGCTGTGAACCTGTTTGAACTGTGAACTTGCGAATTTACTTTATTATCAAAAACATACATACTGTGAGCTGTAAGTACAGACAGTAAGGAAATAACCAGTATTGTGTTTGTGTAGCATTCATTTCAATTTGATAAATAGTGAGTTATTAGATTGAAACAGATTTATCGAGAAATGTACGTTGCAGTTGCCCTTTTGTTAAAGTATTGTTGTTGTTTTTAGCCTAAAATGTCAAATAAAAGTGATACATGAAATCACTTTGTAAAAAGAGGGATCGAGCGGCGAACCACCCCTCAAACAAGCGTTTCAAGCTTACCAGGAGAGGTTAAAAGGAATATTACTAATTTTAATTAATAAGATTACTAATATTTTAATTTCAAAAAATATTAAGGTTCAATTAAATAAAAAATCGCAAATTCTTGAAATTTCATGTTTAAAAGTGTCGCGATTAATCGAAAATCGATCTTTTAATCCTCGATTTAAGAGAGATCGATTTTTTTAAGAGTGAATCGACATGCCTACCGTGCGGTAGGAAATCACGCTTCAAGAGGCCGATAGTTTAGGTAATTTCTTTTTACAGTGAAAATAATGGTATTTTAAAAAAAGTAAATAACATAAGCACTGCTTTATAGTTAGTTCAGTTAGTATGCAAAGTTTCATGATCTTATTTAAAGTATTTTATGAATAACAGCGGTTTGTTGTTTATTTTGGAGGTAACTTTGGATTTTTTTCTATCGAGAATATATTACGAAATCGTGTTTTCGTCTAACATAATCCTTAACATTAATCCTCAACTTTACCATATATTTATTTCAAAATTAATGCTGCAATATCTTCGGCATAACGAAGGATCTTGCTAAGCCATTTGAGATTATATTTCCCCTTAATGAATTAGGCCGACGATATGGAATATTGAATAGACCATTTTGTCAAATAGTAATAAAGTACTAATTAGTCTTAGGTACATAACGTATATCAGTATTACATAATATACACAAATTATAACAATAAAATATTTGGCTACAGGTAAAAATATGGTTCCAAAATCGACGCGCTAAAGAACGTAAACAGGTAAAGAAGCGTGAAGAGGTCGTGATGAAGGATAAGGGAGACCATGCTTCACTGCAACACGCGCAATTACATCACGCCACTATGCTTCACCACCAGCAAATGATGAACGGCATGATGCATCACCACCATTACCACCAAGGCGTATTACAGGGCGTGCCAGAGCCGCTGGTACCCGGTGTGCCCCCGGTACCACTGCTGTGACCGCAACAACAGGACTTTTGTGCTCACAGTGACACCTACGGATAGTGACACCTAGTGACTGAAATGAACAACCTGGGCGTTTGAACTTTTCCTGACTTTACATTTACTCGATTTGATCTTTGTATAAATATGTGATAAAATTAGTGCAATATTCTTACGGGAATATATGGGTAAATTAGCGTTCGTTACGTGCGAAGTAGTAGCCGTATTGTCTAACTATACTTATGGCTAATCACTTTCATTCAGTTGTCATCTAATGGTAAATATACCTTCAGCGTCTTTAATTCTCAGGCTTTATTCGTTTATAACACACTTCCTATTTATACGAAACTCAAGCAATTATAGAAAAAATATAGCGAATAAAGTCCTAGAATTAGAGCTATGAACTATAAAATGTTTGTTATTTACTTTACGATCTTGTGCGAACGTAGAGGTAGGTAGTCAGCGTTTTACGGCTTGATTGATCGTAAATAATTATTTGCCCCGTAAAGTGAAGGATAATAGTATAAATGATTTTGTCACTGTAAATATAGATAACTATATTTTTATATAATAAATATAATACATAAGTATTATTCAAATTCGTTTTTATTTTAAGTTAATTAATGTTTCTTAAATCTGCGACTGCTGACGATGAGATTAATAAATTCAATTAGTGAGACTTGTATAGTCATTTTATTTTTTAATAAAATAGATCGTACAATTTGTAAAAATTATTTTGTATTATAAAATTATTTCATTTTCTAATTACTCATACTCAGTTTTCTTTTGTTAATGCGCTGATTTTATATAATATACTTAGTTAAGATTTAGTCACGAATCTCATTTAAATTGTATACTTATACACAATGTTGAATCCCAGTGAAATAAGTTTACTTCAAGCATCGTAGGTTTGAGAAATTATTAATATTTATTACTGTGTTGAATGAGATTATTTGTAGTTCGTAAATATTCTGTAAATAGCTTAAAATAAGACCTTAATTTTGTCTTAGTTTCAATAGCTAATTAACACTATGAAAACTTTCACGCCATAATAACTTTAATCTTAAAACGTTTCTGGGGTTAATATGTAATAATTTGATTTTATTTATGACACGTGACTGTGTTGCATTACTTTATTTATTGAAATTAATTGACTGTTTGGGGATTTATATCGTATTGTTTTGTGATACCAATAATGTCTGATATGGTGCTAGCAGTGTGAAATTGTCCTCGTCTTGAGTTGTATTTTGCTGTACCTCTAAGAAATGAATTCTGTTCTGTACAAAGTTGGAATGTTTTGTAAATTGAAGTTTGCGCTTGTTGTATTTTAAAAAAAAGTTATGTTAACGTTTGAGAAATGTTTGTGAACACCGATTTGTTAGAATGTATGCGGCACTATCACGAAACACATTTGGTAAACTAAATAAATCCATGTTAATCTATTTCCAATTATCGTATTATTTATGCGTTACCCTTTTTAATATTTGAAGTATATATCGTATTAACAGATCAATTAATTGAATGATTTTTTATTTGCGTGAACACTGCATAAAACTTTTTTTTCGGATTTAATTCCGAAACGGATTTTATTTCTTTAGCTTAAAAGCTAAAGTTATCCGGGTTAATTAAGACATAATGGCGTCAAATAGCCCCCTCCGCCCTTAACAGTGGTTGCTGAAATTTACGTAAAGGTAGTTTTGTAAACAAATCAAGTTAAAAAACATTGAAATAGATAACTTATGAAAAGATATCACCACTATATTTTATTCTCGATGCATGCCACACGAAGTTCACTAACTAATAGATATTCACGAACTGTATTCTAAATACATTTAAAATGTGGAGATAAATTGAAATTTAGACTTTTGACTAAACTGAGGCCCATTATAACAACTTCCGCATGGATACATACAGTAATTAGATATTAATATTCTATACATAATCTAATACAATTTTCAATGTCAGTATAAATTAGCTTCTCATAAGTTACGTATTCTAGCCGTCGGATAACTATTTTGATTCCTGCCACAGAGTGTACCTACCTAATAATTTTTTCACAACACAACCAACTAAATGATGACGAACGGATCATAAGAACACTACAGATTTTGTATATTGGTAAAAACCATGTAAATTAGAAAATCGCCACGTATCGAAGTCATCAGCGTAATAATGGTTTACCCGACTGCTTCAGTAGGTGAATAAATTTTTCGTGTGTCTACATTATTGGGATGACCTAAGCTTAATTTTCAAGTCAAAAATGTATGCTACATTTTATGGACAGAAAGATACTGGAAACAAGTTAGGTGCTTGCAGATTCGGTACGCATTTTGATGGATGTGTTACTTTAGATAAATGATCGCTGCTCTTTTGTTTAATAACGATTACATGCGAGTATGTTTCAGTATTTTAGAGATAAATTTTCGAAGATGCAATTTTTATATTATTTAAAAAAAGATAGTGAAGTTTTCTTATTATAATAATTGAAAAATCATCTAAGTCAAGGCAAACTATCGATGAGCTAATGCCAACGCTTTGTATGTTTTGTTTATACAGAGCAATTGAGTAAAGTAAGGCTCTATGCATAGGGTTACTGTCGAATTGCCTTCTTATTTTTTATAAATCAATATCACGTACTTCTAAGGCCTTATATACCTACTGTGTACGTAACCTTATGTACTTTTAGTTTTCCTTTTACTTTTTGGACCCTTTTTAGTGTTCCGTAGTCAACTAGGAACCCTTATAGTTTCGCCATGTCTGTCTGTCCGTCTGTCCGTCCTCGCTTAATCTCTGTGACCGTTAGCACTAGAAAGCTGAAATGTGGTACCAATATGTGTATCAATCACGCCGACAAAGTGGTAAAATAAAAATTGGAAAAAAATGTTTTATTAGGGTAGCCCCCCTTTATGTAAAGTGGGAAGTGATTTCTTTTTTAATTTCAACCCTAACGTGTGATATATTGTTGGAAAGGTATTTAAAAATGAATAGGGGTTTACTGAAATCATTTTTTGATAATGTCAATAATTTCGGAAATAATCGCTCCAAAAGTAAAATACAATGTGTCCCCCCCCCTCTAACTTTTGAACCATAAGTTTAGAAAATATGAAAAAAATCTGAAAAGTAGAACTTTATAAGGACTTTCTAGGAAAATTATTTTGAACTTGGATGGAAACAACAGTACCCACTACCGGGAGCAGTTGCAGGAGCGCGAACATAATGGATACCCACCTTTAAACTCATAAGTGGGAACACTTATTGTGACTGACGGGAAACTACGGAACCCTACACTGAGCGTGGCCCGACACGCTCTTGGCCGGTTTTTTGAAGTCAAAATCTATCGTAAAACCGGATTTACAAAATTTTTACAAACATACATTGAGAGAAAGGGAGAGAGTAAGAGAAAGCGAGAGAGAGAGAGGAGTAATAGACTCCAATGCAAATATATAGGAAATAAAATTGTAGTATCATAAAGTTCAGCGCAATACTTGTTTTGGAGTAATTTTATATCATTATATAGGTTTATTTTATATATTATGATATTTATATAATATTAAAACGTCAAATACCATTTTGACATATGAGACAAGTGGTTTTCTCAACTTCGAACAACGACTTCTCATTAGGGAAATAAAAATTGCCACTATATATGTAAGGAGTAAATAAAAGTTTCAAACTTTCATCATTAATACAAACTGTCAAGGTCCGTGAACTGAGCTGAACATAAGCTTTCTCCACAGATTATCTCATAACAAATTTATCTATTGTTATTTATTTCGAGTTGTTATCAGAAAGATGCTGCCTTACATAACCTGTTTCGGACTCACGCTGTCGCTCTAAGGAATTCAAAGGGATCTGGCGGTAATCTCAAACACCATAAACGCAAGTATTTCAGTGCAACTTTTAATGTGTTACCTTTTTGTATTCATTATTTAGTATTCCTAAATTAAGGAGTGGTGCATAAATGTGGAAACTTATCATCGCACTGCTGTCGTCAAAGTTACCTAAATAAATATAATTTCGATGTGTGAAAAAAAATCCTTAGAAACTGAGGTTGTCCACTCGCCTGCCCAGCGTGGCTACTAAGCCGAATATAAAGCGATCTGTAGGAAAGATAGATATAAGAACATACACCTGATGGTAAGTGACCACCGCCGCCCATGAATACCTGAAACACCAGGGTAATTGCACATACATTGTCAGCCTTTAAAAAAGAGTGGGTTTTTTCTTGAAGGTCCCCAATTCGGTTGGAAAAAACTGTTAGTGGTAGTCGATTTCGACAAGGAAATTGTGCGAGGAAGAAAACTTTTCGTAAATCGCCAAGCATCCAGATGGTATCGAAATCGCGAGTTTTGTCGCGATATGCGATGGTGAGATTGTTGGTGGGATTAAAAATTTTGATAGGCTGTAACGGGAACAGTTAAATGGTAATTTAAAATTGTCTACGTGTCCAAGAGAATATTTATCATTACGGCATAGATGAAATGAGTGATTTAACCACGATTTTACTTTCAAAGGCCGATAGTCGTTTCAGGACGTTACTTAAATAAAATTTCATTATATTTTTAATTATAATAGTAAATAACTATTCTATGTTGGGAGTATAGTTACAGTTACATACAATAAATAATATTATTAGGTAATACAGTATCTTCATATACCAAGTGAATGGTGGTGAATAAAAACATCGTAAAAAATCCCGCATGTTTGAGAACTATAAAAATACTCAGAAGACTTGTGAAGTCACACGCATTGGGGCAGCGCGGCGGATAGTTCTGTACCCTTGATTTCTAGTGGATCTTCACACCGCTACTACACTGCCGCATTGTATCGTTGGATAATGAAAACAAAGTATTATGATGTCATCAGTGTTTTGTAAACAAATAGTGTCATTGCTTAACACCTATGTAATAACATCTAACAAAGAAACAGATATAGTGTTCAAGACAAGGTAAAAATCACAACCAACTTCAACATCTAAAAACTAATGATAATTTATATCTATTCACAATATACTCATCACTCCAACCGGTGGGGGACACCCTACACTTCGTCTACCGGCATGAGGCTACCACTCGAGAAACTGTAGTAACAATCTGGTAAGACATACAGGAAGTCGACGGATGTGAGTTGTGAAATTGCTTCGTGGCATTCCTTCACGGAGGCCTATGTTCAGCTGTGGACTTGTGAAGGGTTGTAATGATGATGATGATAATAAAATAGAATTTAGAGGAACGCAAAAGTGAAAGTGAAAGTGAATTACTAACACCCATTTTCAAAAAGTGTTTTATATGAATCCTAGAGTGATAATGAACCACTATAATTTTTATATAATTTTTTTAAATAGTGCCATAAAAATTACTTTTATTCTATCGTTTTGAATTTTCGCGTAAAAACGCTAGCCGCTATGCTGCTCGTGACGTCACTGTCCTCGAATTTTACCGATTTTGCAAAGGAATAATACACTTTTTAATGTTTAATAATGAGTTATCATCTATATCATTGTTGTGTTGTGCCTGAATGCAAAAATAGGAGCATGAGAACGCCGGGAAAGTTATGAATTCAAGTGCCAATGATTTAAGTATAAGGAATACTTGGTTAAAACTAGCAAGAAGATTGTCGACACAAAAACTAGACTATTTTTCTGTGAAGATCATTTTGATGTAAGTATGACTTATATTTAACTATCGTTTATACAAAATAAAACATCATGAGGTGAAGGGTATCGCAAGTAAAATTTTGTAATAAAATACGTTAACTTAAAGTGATATCAGACAGTTCATTTTTCGTTCATTTTTATCTTTCATTCGTCACCTTTCACTCAAAGTGAATCGTTTGAACACAAAATGAAACAAAAGTGCCAAATGAATTCATTAATGAACCGATCCAACAATGTTGGATATTGGCACTCGGCATCTTCCACTCCCAATCCAAATGAACGAAAAATGAACGGTCTGAACACAGAGTGAACGTTCACTCGTATACGGCCATGGTGTTTAAATGGAATGATTAAAATACGCTGCTGTTTTTGGACAACTTTTAAAATTATCAATGCCTTTGAAACCACAAAATTGATGAATATAAAAACAAAACAATACGGGCAAACGCTGTACAATCTTTAATTTTGCTGATTTAAACTTATATCTTACTGAGGAAGACATTAAACAAAAGAAGAACCCGCTATACACGCCGTTTTCTTTGTTTCTTTTATGTCAGTTCCTTAATTATGCTATCGCAAATTAAATTAATTTCAATACGCACAACTGTATTTGACCACATCTTGAGAGAAAAGAGCAGGTGAATGTTCATTTTTAGTCACTCTATCTAGGCTGTGTGAACATGGAATGAAAGAATAATGAAGCAGTCACTCCAGTGAATATTCATTCGAGTGAACTGTCTGATATCACCTTTAGATATAGACCAATGATTGGTAATGATTGTAATTATAGATAAACTAAACTATGATAGCTACTAAACTATGTTTTATCAAATACACTGTGACTTGGTATTGTGTTTTTGTATAAACAAAAGTTGGTAATAGGTACTTACATTGATGTTTCAACATTCCTCAACTCAGCAGAACAAAAACGGGGTTCCATGCAAAAAATTTTGCTACTATCAATTTATTTATCCTTGATGAATTAGTACTTTCTGCTTTTACGAACTCGTCCTCCATGATGCCTTCTCAATAAAATTCGGAATTACTTACTCAATAATCGTAATCATAACTTGAAAATTTTTGAAATAACACAGCACGTTAGCTAGTTCTCTCAATCAGTGACACAGAACACTAATACTTTTAGGCAGGGTTAGTGACGTCACGGCAGTCTCTAATATGGTGGACAGCGTTTTGCAGATTTGAGGTACACCCAAAAAAAACATTCTTGAAATTGAAAAGAGAAATCTGATATAATAAGTCGGGAAAAAAGTTTCTTTCTACTATATTTGTATAAAATTGAAGAAAAAAATTTTTGGTTGTACTGTTTGTATATCTGGCTGGTTTTGATATCAATTCATATAGGACATTAAAAAAAAAGGAAAAAATGAATAATAAAAAACACTTTCCCGCCATTTTTAATTGTTTTTCAGTCCACCAAAATGAGTGAATCTAACTAAAAAAAATCGATATATTCTGAAGTTTTATTACAAAAAGGAAAAATGCGACTCAAACAGCGAAAATAAGTGTGACGTTTATGGACCCAATGCAGTGTCAGTGAGAGTAGCACAAAGTAATAAAGTAGGTAACTGCAACGATCGTCAGTTGGATCTAGTGTTGAGTACATTGGCAGAGGAATGGGGTGTGAGTGTGCGCGTGGCGGAGATGCCGCTCGTGCCTGTGGGCGTCCACATTATTACCCGCCACTCGAGATCTCGGTAAGTAGGTACAAATACGCGTCTGCGCTAGCACTCCGACTTAGTTAGCCGCACCAGAAATTAATACATTCGCACAAGTAGGTTGGAACTTTAATAAGGCCGACTTTTTAACATTATATTCCTTAATTACTGCCGTAGATTGGACTCCTTTAATATGAGTGAGACTTAGTCCTTCAATATGAGTAGACTTACTTATATTTTTATAAAATTATGAATTCTGCTATAGATACTGACAGAGTACTACTACAGAGAGACTGTATTCCGAAAAAAAGTTGTCACAACAATGTTGAAATAATTCGCGACATAAGATTGAAGGCTTTTCTGCAGAAACGGTACAAGGCCAGTAGATCAAACTGATTACGAAGCTTATGCTCGGTGTAGGACCAAAGTAAAGAATATGATATGACTAGCACAGGAATAATATCAACAACGTGTTCAAAATCAAATGCTGAAAGATCCAAAATCTTTTTGGAATTTTGTTAAATCCAAAAGACGTAAAAGTAGTCCACAATTGATTTTGAAAGACTGGGACGCGTTGTCTGTTCAACATTGGGTGCGTTTGGCAGAAAAAAGCGCCAGCAAGCGCTTGTAAGCAAAATGGCGATCGTAAGCGGTAAGCGCTGTCAAATCGTAAGTACCTAGCTATTTTCCTCTAGGACACGAAGTTAGTTTTAACCGGGGAACCTAACCTAATTTAAATATATGTTTGTAAAGTATTCATAATAAAGACTTACCAATCTTGAATTTTTAATAACATGTATATGTTTATTCATGTCATTATATTACTTAAAACTAATATTGCACAAAACGACTTATAAACTCTACTTCAAAACAAAAAAATTAAATAAGCAAAATGGCGGATTGTGTCAGCGCTACTGAAGTTAGCAAACGTGTCCTGGCCGAAAACTGTTTAGTTTCGCCATTTTGCTTACAAGCGCTTGCTAGCGCTTTTTTCTGCCAAACGCACCCAGTGTGTTGACGAGTCCGCGGAGTATTGTTATTCTGTTTATTATTATTATTATTATCTTTGTGTTCTTGAAAGGTATGTGGGGCGCCGACGGCAGCCGCGACTGTTGGGGGAGCCGCGTGGCCGGACCAACCTTTTGAGTGAGGCACTCACTTTAAAGGTTAAAGCGTTTTCAGTCCGGGAATTTTCATGTTCAAAGATGCAACTCACTCTGATTGCCCTCATACAGATAAAGTCGATGCTATTTCTGAAAAAGTAGAGTAAAATCGGCATATTAGTAGTAACAACATAGCCGAGGAATTGAGGGATGACCACAAAATAGTTTTGACCCGTTTAAAAAAGTTTGGCTATACAAAAAAGCTCGATATTTTGGTATCACACGAGCTCACTGAAAAAAACCTCATGAATCGTGTATTCGTTTGCGATTCTCTAATTTTTTTTATTTGTTGCACCCTTATATTTTCGCTTGTTTGAGGATTTTTAGAAATTCTGCCCCTAAGTAGGTGAAAGTTTGTATATGAATTTGATTATGAAAGTTCACTCAAGGAGCTCGAGCTGACGAAGTTTAGGCTGCTTACAGCCTTACCTGAGGCTTAGCTGAGGCGTCAAATCTTTGACCATTAATCAAAAATCGAACGTAATAAAATAAATAAAGGAAATCGTACGAAAAATATGCGGTTGCACTTGAAGGGCGAAGTTTGCGCAGGACTTTTCTCCGATCTCTTCCTTGAAATAGGTACGGAGAATATCCAGAAACTAAGGGCAAGATTACAATTCCATCAGCTCAGTCACAGTTGCGTCTACCATTGACAACCTTATACGACGAAGACATCCAGAAGTCCACAACCTACACAAATCCATGGAGTGGCAGTTCAAACGTGTGATTCTTACACATAAGAACAATCAGGCGTCCGTCATTAATGACAATTTGTTAAAGTCGTTCGAAAACGCCGAGTGCACGTACGAGTCTGTGGATACTGTAGTGCATGCGAAAGATGCTATACACTATTCTGTGGAGTTAATGCCTAAATGCACTTACTGCACCCACCTGGTCTACCTTCTCACACACTTATCCTCAAAGTAGGTGTTCCAGTAATCCATCAATAAGAGCCTATAAAAGTTCACTGCTAAATATTAATGAAAATATTTCCCCTTAGATAACCTCATAGGGGGATTTCTTAATAGTTGTAGAGCTTGGCGAGCAGGTTGTTTTGCATACCGCTTTTTTATAATGATGCTCCTGCCCATTTCATCACCTGAACAGTTGAACAGTAGCGTACCTATATACTTTCTTATTTTTCAGTAAAGACTATCATTTTAACATAAAAACAGACTCTTCTATATTAATTGATATAATTGGAACATATCAAATGACGATCCGCCTTCGATTAGAACTCTAATTTGGAACCGCTGCAACGTACCCAGCAGTTATTCTGAGAACTTGGTTACATGGTTGTCACTTTGATGTGTATTATATATCATAACTTATTTTTGTGGTTTAATTATTAACTTTTATATTAGGAATTTCTCCAATATTACCTGTAGCTCCTGTACATTGAGGAGTTTTACATAGGTAGGTATATTGCTCGTGGAAAATAATCTAGAATTAGCACCTTTATTGTATAGATATAGGCTATAACCTACGTGCAGCACCTTTAGTGACGCAGTCAAATGCTTAGCCAACAAGCCATTAGTAACTTACAATTTTACTAGACCTACTTTGATTTTACTTTATATAATTAATATAATTAAATAGAATATTATATTTTATTTTGAATAAAGTAAAATAATTTTTATTTACGCATGCCACATACTTTAATTTACGATTATTCAGCTATTTTAATGGTATATACGTAGTTCAACCAGTTTATGATGTTCGCTTAGCTATTATTTATTGCTTGCCAGTGAGTAGTTTGAGCAGCAATCAAGAATTCGTTGGGCTTGTTGATATTTGTCTGAAGTAGATTGTCAATATAAACGGCATTACGAATTTTAAACCTTTATTTCTCAGGCTATAGATAGAGAAGTATTCAATTTACTAGGTATCTATTGTTTCTAATCTATTTTTTTAAAGTAAAAGCAGATTTCAAAAAACAAAAAATAGTAAAATAACTTCCACATAATAACTTCTGAAGTCTCCGAAGAAGTATACCTCAGCCCCGACTTGAGAAGAAAATTATTTTTTACTGACTTCAAAAAGGAGGAGGTATATTCAATTAGACTGTATGTTTTTTTATGTGTTACTTCAGAACTTTTCTCTGGGTGAATTCATTTTGATGATTCATTTTTTATCTGAAAGCTGGTACTTCTCGTGTGGTCCCATTTTTTGACAAAGATCTGACGAGCAGTTTTTGAGTTATCCTTAATAATGCGTATTTAATTGACTGTTGTTCTCATTTAAATTATATTGAAGTCGGTTGCACAAAATGTTTAATTTTACCACTTGTATTTTTTGAGTTCTTTGAAATCTTTTATTTTTTATTAAAAATTAGATAAGAAATAGTAGGTAGTAAATTAAATACTTCTATACCTACAGTATGAGAAATAAAGGTTTAAAATTCGTCATGCCGTTAATATGGCCAATCGACTTCCGAAAAATATCAACAAGCCCAACGAATTCTTGATTGCAGCTCAAACAATCCATTGGCGAGTAATTCATTTTTAGCTTTTACTTTTTCTTTAACAATAAATCCCTTTAATTCAATAACTAGAATGTCGTTCAAATAATTATATTAAAAATTCCCTAATTTTCCACACTGAGGGACGGAATTTTCTCCCCAAATTTATAAGGGACCACTCTCGAAGTATGTAGGTCGTACTAACCTTTTTAAAAAAAAATAATCATCAAAATTGGTTCACCGAATATCTTGCGTTACATTACTCGTACATGAAAAAAAAGAAAAAAAAAACACACAGTTAAACAATTAAGAACCTCCTCATTTTTTCATGTAGGCTAATAAGGATGAAAAAGCAGGAAGCAACAACTGAAAGGATAAATCGAATCCATACCAATATATAATTACTCAAATAAGCACAAAATTTTTGGGTATAGGTAATAATATTGATTTGGCACACGGTATCTAAGTTAAAAAGTGTAAAACGTATTTTTTTCGAGGAAAGATGTAGATGTCTATAGGTCATTCGGTAGACTGCTGGTTGTATACATATGCACCTCAAACCATGTAGTTGGGTACAAATGACTTTAGATGCATAATATGTGTGCAAGAGTGCGTGTTCTCATCATATCATCTCAGTTTAATAAGGTGAGCATGGTTTTGGTTAGGATTTTGCGTCACTTGTTGGTTTGCGCTCCAATATTAAAAAATTTTGAAGTTGTAGTGCTTTAACAACTCAGGATGAAGAGATAGAAAGAAATTATAAGGGTTCCTTTTTTAAAAACGGAACCCTAAAATATTTACATAGAGCCCTAAAAATGTGATGAAAATAAGCCGATTTGAAAATCATTGAAACTTCATCTTTTTATGAATTATGCTCATTGCCATTGCTATTGCTATGCTGGTTTGTATATATAACTTTTTTCATATTTTCCGACCGTATAGTGGTTATATCGGTAACAGTAAAAAAAGTATAATGTGTAACTATATATATATATATATATATATATATATATATATATATATATATATATTATTATAGATTTATTTAGATATAATATAATAGCCCTACCCGTGTGTTACATATATATATATATATATATATATATATATATATATATATATATATATATATATATATATATATATATATATATAATAAAGAATATCAACAATGCTATAAACATTACTAATATTCCCCTTTACCACTCGTGGTAAGCTTAAATTGCTTGTGTTACGAGTGGTTCACGCCAGTACTCGCATGGTGGATTCAAACCCACGACATTTTTGAGTTCGCGGTCCGCGCCCTGCCATTAGGCTACTGTCGCTTAATATATTTATATATAAATATATATAATTATATATATATATATATATATATATATATATATATATATATATATATATATATATATATATATATATATAAATATATATAAATATATAAATATACTTGAGTTAGGTACTAAAATAAATCGATTTGTTTTCGTGACATTTAAAAACATTTATAACCATATAAAATCAAACCTACAAATATCGTAGAGCCCCACTACTAGGTTGCTGCGTTTCCACCCTGAATGGCTTGCTTAAACAAATCCAGACAAAGGATGGTCGAATTTAGTTGAAACATATATAAAAACAAAATAACATAATATATCTTAAAGCAGTTAAAAACTTTTAATAGCATGGCCGAGCGATAACTACAAGGGCAATAATAGACATAGGTCATATTACCTACTAGTAAAGTTTTTTTTTTAATAGAAAAGGGGGCAAACGTGCATACGGTTCACCTGATGTTAAATGACTACCGCCTCCTATGAAAATCCGCAACACCAAGGAAATTGCAGGTGCGTTGCCGGCCCTTTACAAAGGAGTAAGCTCTTTTCTTGAAGGTTCCCAAGTCGTATCGGTCAGGAAAAATCGCCGGTGGTAAACTATTCCACAGAGAGGTTGTACGCGAAAGAAAACTTCTTGTGAAACGTTACCTGGTGTACCATCAAGCATCCAGATGGTGTGGATGGTATCGGGAGGTTTGTTGTTGGAGGCCAATTTGGCCTTCTCTTCCAAGTGACCACGAAACTGCACGTCACTCGATATGTCGACGCCTTGAAACTGAGGAGATACGACAAAGGGGTTCTTTTTAGCGGTTAACGCGCAAACTTGTGTCTTCTGAGGGTTAAACTGGACTAGATTTAGTCGCCCCCAATCCGACTTTGTTCAGCAAACACTTAACTTCAGACACAAGTTTGTCCCGGTACTCGAAGACGTTTTCCTGAGAAATATTGGCACGGCCGGCATCACCAGTGCTGTCGTGCTAAGTTTAAAAGTTAAAATTACAGCTTATAACGTCCCACTGCTGGGCACAGGCCTCCTCTCATTTCTAAGAGGGTTTTAGGCAAGAATAAGCGTCGGCTGCGCTGTCCCAATCCGTGTTGGCGAACTTCATGTTTTCGAAATATATAAGATCGGGGAAAAAGTTTGTTCGTATTTTGTATACAAATTCAAAACTTTTTCCAATGTTTAATTACATTTAATTATAATATATATCTGCTATTTTGTTTGATAACTTGTTTCCATCTTGTAGGTAGTGATATAATTATGTTGCTGTAAAAGTATTGAGAGTATTGGAAAAAAAATGCGACAAGTAATTTTAATAATCCTGACACTACCCAAAAGATTCGGAAGTGACCGAAACAGGTGAAAATCTGAGGGAGCAAGGTCAGAACTATATGGTGGATGCATTAACACTTCCCAACCAAGCTCTCGTAATTTTTTCTGAAAGGCCAAAAATGTGTGTGGTCTGGCATTATCATGATGAAGCTCTGATTTCCAATGATTTCAAAAGGAAGGATAGGCCCATCTAAATATTTTACTCATAACTTTTTCAACCAGAAAAAGTAGCGTATCTGTCATAATACAAACGTCATATCAAAAAACGACGTAACCAGGGTCGCGTTTCGAAGTATAATTATCCTAATTGTACCATTATTTCATATTTTGTAGTATATAGTATCGTAATAATACTAAGCAAAAATACCATAATTTTACCTAAAGAGCGACTTGTATTATTATTGGATCCTTTTAAATATTAATATTAACCCTACGATATCGAGAATTTCTGTATTGTACATGAGTACCGCTTTTTCTTAATAAAATTAGAATTAGATTCCTTTCTAGTCAAGTAGTCAATCGATGCTCGATCGATGCATTTATGTTGCATCCTTGATACAACTATAATGAGGAGCACGAAAAACTATATGCTCCAGAAGCAATCGGTTTGAAAACAGAATATTTTATGAATCAGATTTTCAGATTCAATTAAGCAGATATGGTTTCTTTTATACTCTTTTTGTTTTACTCTTAGTGAATATAAAATATATTAGGTACCAATATTCAAAATTTAACTTACACATAGTTCTTTAGACAAAAGTTAAACAGAAATAAAAATAAAACCGTCAAAAAACGAAACGTATAGATAAACTAGACGCGTGACGCCAAATGAAAAATAGCACATGGGAAAAAAGAAACATGAAAAATCAAACGTGATATAGTTTTTAAAAATAGTATAATTTTATTTTCCATGTACAATATTTTTGAGGGTCTGAATTCAACCCCGGCCTAATCTTGGTAACGTAAGTGAACTAACTGTAAAATAAACATTTTAAAATGCGTTTATATAATAATTTAATTGTAACAAAATTAATATAAGGTTATTTACCGATGCTATGATATCCCATGTTTTTTTTAATCTGTGTATCGTATTTTTTGCATTCTTTTACCACGCAACTAGACATATTTATGACAGGCAAATCTGTCCTGCGCGCGCATCACTGTCGACCGCTTCGCGTTGGCCCTAAACTTCGCGTAGTGTATATATTCTTTGCCTAAACTGTAATTTTAGGGCCAGCGCACTGGTCCATTTTAGTTGTTCGGTCGGGCCGGTCCTTACGTTAGTAATATGTAAGGCAATGCTGATTTCATATAACTGCTACGGAGCCGTAGCTTTCAAGCATTTTTAATTATTGGGGTCTATTTTTTTTAGCAAAATGACTGCAGGGGCTCAACAATGTATCAGAAAAATAAATAAATAAATAGGTAGAATTAGCTCGCCCACGATGCATGCCGTGGTGACCTTTATTTTTTTTTATATAGAACAGTGGGCAAACGAGCATGCGGCTCACCTGATGTTAAGTGACTACCGCCGCCCATGATCAACCGCAATACCAGGGGAATTGCAGGTGCGTTGGCAGCCCTTTAGAAAAGAGGAAGCTCTTTTCTTGAAGGTCCCCAGTTCGTATCGGTCCGGTAAAATCGCCGGTGGTAAACTAAGACAACATTTAGTTCTTTGCCCTAGAATATAAGTATTGTAACAACAAATAATGTATGTCTCATTGAGTTATATGTACTACGCATTAAAGGAGTGGAGCTCTGGCCGTTTCTTCTCAATTTCTTGCTTCGGATTCATAAGTTGTTCATAAGTTGTTCATAAGTTGTTGGCAATAGAGATTCGAATCGATGATTTTGCCCGGCGGTAAAAGCTCATAATAAACGATGCCCTTCCAATCCCACCATCCATACAGCATCGCTTTATTGCGTGTTAATCTGAGTTTCGCTACGATCTGTGGAGCTTGACGAACCTTTGCACTGGATGCGATCAAATGAAAGGAGTTGGAACTGGGGATGAGGAGCCCCAGCCCAGATCAATGTATCTAAAAATAATCTATCAAAAATAATCTATCAAAAAATGGTACCTAAATATTGAGCTTTTTCAAATGAGTCAAAACTGTTTTGTCCTCATCACCAATTCCTTTTCTATGTCGTAACTACTAATATGCTGATGCTGCTTCACTTTTTCCAAAAAGGCGTCGACTTTATCCGTATAAGAGGGCGACCAGAGCTAGCTGCATCTTTGACATCAAAATTTCCAGAGTGAAAACGCTTGAACCAACTTTATGCTACTCTTACCGACACTGCATTAGGTCCATTAATGTAAAAAAGCGCTTGAGTTGCATTTTACCTCTTTTTGTAGTAAAACTTCAAAATGTATCGGATTTCTTCGTTAGATTCACTCATTTGGCGGACAGTAAAACAATTGAAAATGGCGATAAAGTGTTTTTTACTTTTTTATTTTTCTTTTTCTTAATGCCCTGTATGTATTGATATTAAAACCAGCTAAATGCAAACAGGACAACTACAGAGATTTTTAACAAAATACGAAGAAACGATTGTATACCTCAGCCGAAGCCGATTTTCCTTCACCCATCCTCCGGATAAACCATGCAGATCCCTTATTAAAACTCTTCTTATCTTTCCCGTCTATTATTCCGGTTTTTACTCTCATTCCTTTTCAGTTCACGCGGTATGGTTATGGAACTCAATACCGTCTAATATAAGAAATTCCGAAACTTTATTGGTATTTAAAAAACGTCTTAGAGATAACTTCTTTGCATCCTGTTAATTAATATATATTATTCTATTATATTAGTATTAGTTTATATATATCATATGTAAGTATCGTATTTATCATTTTTATCTGTTGATTTATTTTATTTTTATTTATTGTTTTATTTTATATAATTTTCGTAACATATGTATATTATTTATTCATTAGTAGTACTAATGTATGCACTAAGTTTGCCATTGAAATATAATTTCCTTTATGGGTCTATTGGAAGATATGTATTTCAGCAAATTATGGAATAAGTAGAACCTTTGTACAAACTTACGATAAGACTGCTTCTGTATCTTGATGTGTGTAAATAAATAAATTTAAAAAAGGAAAGAAACCTTTTCTCCGACCTGTTATATTCTCTTCTTATTTCTCGGATGTGCAAGTTTCCTCATGATGTTTTCCTTTACCGCCGAGCTTATGGTAAAATCAACGCCTAAAATTGCAATTAACAATTTCGTTGGTGGCCTGAGGGGATCGAACCCAGGTTGCTGGCGTACTGTAAAATTTACAATGAGCTACTACGGCTCTACTACCAGTAAGTACAAATTTATTAGTCAACGTGAAAGTTGAAATGTTCAACCGAAAGAAACAGACAGACCGACACACAGAAAAAAATTTTAGTTTTTTTTACTAGTACCGTATATAACTTCACATAAAGTAAAAAGTAAAGTTGCAGCCTATATACGTCCCACTGCTGGGCACAGGCCTCCGCTCATTTCTGAGAGAATTTTTGGGCAAGGAATTGTCCGCCGCGCTGCCCCAATGCGTGTTGGCGAACTTCACATGTCTTCGAAATATTTTTTTCCTTATTTCTCTGACATGCAGGTTTCCTCACGATGTTTTACTTCACCGCCGAGCACGTGGTAAATCAGCACTTAAAATTTCAATTAACAATTTCATTGGTGCCGGCGGGGATCGAACCCGGTTTGCTCGCATACTACAGCGTACTACAGCGAGCGCTAACCATCTGAGCTACCACGGCTCTCCCTAACTTCACATGCATTTAGTAAAAAAGCTGTTATTTTGGCATTACAAACACACACTTTAATTTTATTTATTTGTATATATTGATTTTTTATTAGTTTTGGTGGTGGATTGGTTAAGCATAGTAATGTGTATTGCAGCTACTAATAAAGAGTTAAAAAACCAACATTGGAATTACATTTCGAGGCCATTTTCTTTGCCTGCAGCCAAATAATATATCAAATCGGTTAGGTTTCAATGTTCAGCTCATGAAGTCGTGGGAAATCCGCTGTGGTCTCTACTGATTGGGGAGCACCTTTTCTTTTTGATCCAACCTTTTCTTTAAGTAAGAGTTAAGTGCAAATTCAAATTGCCAAATTCTGTATCTTATGAGAAACGGTGGAATAGCTATCTGGACTTATCATCATAGTAATCACATCACCTTCCATTCTCCATCCTCTAATAGGACGAGTAAAGCAAACATAAAGTAGGGTAGGTTGGTACAGTATGTCACTACACCTTTAACATGACATAATTAAAAGGGGGAAGTGAGTTGTTTGTTTGCTCTGTTTTGTTGTAATGTTTAATTTAGCCATTTAATTAAAAAAGTTTTATAAAAGTTATACCGGATTATTAATCGAATTTTAGAGTCTGTCTTTCAACGAAACGTTGAAATTATATAATTTTGTATTTTGTTTACAAATTAAGAGCATCTCAGTTAAATTATAGCAATATATTGGAGTATTTTTTTGATAGTAGAAGCGATCTTTTTCCTCTTTTGATACTATTTTCATAAAAGACGTAGGCTACCCGACGATGAAGTATTCTTTCTTTTTATATCATAATGGTAAAATAAATGTAAATAAACACATTATATTTTTAATAATTACCTTCCCACTTAGGTTTAATGTTTTCACTCTACAACTATATAACAGACGTATGTGATAGATAATATTAAAAATATCCATTACTGTTTTATACTAACGTAATATTACTTTTATAATATTAATATTACTTTTGTAAAATATGTAATATGACATCTTGTTGCAGTTATCTTTCTCACAATAAACGGTGTAAATATAGGTAAGAGTACCATTCTAGTATTAAACATGAAACACATGAAACATTGCTGAATTCAAATTTCACAGACTGGATAATGAGAGCAGCACTCACAAATCTATCCTGCTACGGATATGGGTAAATCTTTAAAGCAAATAATTCTAGAAACTGCAGTCTTGGAAAGGTCTATGTCCAGCTGCTCTGGAGTTAAAGCTGTAGATGTGATGTAAGAAGTTTTTCAAAATGTAACCTCACCAGTATGTGCTGTTTAAATTCGTACCGCCTAATGCTCAATTCGGCGTTGTAAAAATGAAAATATTAAAAATAACACTAAATTCTCCTAAGTTTAATTTAAGATTGAATCTACTTTGGTTTGGTTACAGCAGATAATTGATTACTGCTGACTATTGAAGATGTTGATATTATTAAATAATTGATATATCGTAACACTATGTGTAAATATAATAAAAGGGGAAGTACCGACTTTTCCAAACGCCAATGAGGATTTGCTAACTGATAAGCGCGGCGCTATGTTCATAAAAATTCCAAAAGAACGATTACACAGACTATTATGATGAAGTTTTATAAGTATTGTTTTTTCTCGTTCAATTCATCGTCATTACCATCATCATTTAGAGATATTTTTCAGGCCTACTCCAATTAATCTACGCGGTAGAGCCATGCTACAGTTATATTAGTAGTATAGTTGTAGCACGAATGGGTCGACTTGACCGGGGAAGGCCACGCTCTCAGAATACCAGCGTCAAATAGTAGCTAAATGCTGCTGTGTTTCTTATGGCGAGTATAGAGAACCGGAGACCCTTTGTACTGGAAACGAGGCATTCCATCTTAGTTCTCACGGGTGACAACGCATCTCCATTTTGATTCATGATCGAGGATAGATGTGGATGTCTATGGGCCACAGCAACCACTTACCATCAGGTGGACTGTGTGCTCGTTTGTCACCATTTCCTATAAAATAAAACTAGAAGCGTCTCCCTAAGGAAGATAACAGTGTGTGTTTCATATGGTGAGTGTAGAGAACCAGTCTGAGAGAGAGCCTTTTTACTGGATACGAGGCATTCCAAATAAGTCCTCACGGGTGATAACGCATTTGCATTTTAATTCGTAGTCAAGGATAGATGTCATGTCTATGGGTCACAGAAAACACTTACCATCAGGTGGACTGTGTGCTTGTTTGTCATCCTATACTATTAAAAAAATGTTACAGAGCACAGTACTGGGCTTCCAGACTAGCATCAATCGACCCCCTACATCTCATACCAAGTCGTCACTTCATCTAGTCGAGGGCCGTCTTACACTTCGCATACCTGTACGAGGCTGCTACTCGAGAATCTTTTTCCTCATCGTTTCTCCGAGATGTCAGCTTAATGATCCGTTAGAATAAGTCAGGTACTCTACCTAGTTTTACTGCGGATATCCTCCTTTCTAAGTAATTGACGCAGAAACTTCGAGCGTAACTCTCTTCATAGCTCTCTAAGCGACTTTGAGTTTCATTATACATCTTCCAATAGAGCGGTGATTACCCTCTCTGCAGTTGGACAGGCTTCGCATTCTTTGCATAAAGATGTAACAAAAAAAGAGCTTACTCCTTTCTAAAGGGCCGGCAACGCACCCGCAATTCTCCTGGTGTTGCGGTTGATCATGGGCGGCGGTAGTCACTTAACATCAGGTGAGCCGCATGCTCGTTTGCCCCCTCTTCTATAAAAAAAAAAAAAAAAAAAAATGTGGTATGTGGGTTAAAAGGAGGCCTTTGATTCCGTCAAAATTTGGGCGGTGCTAAAGTGTCTACAGACAAGATATATTTTTTAATTTTATCTATACTTATAAAAGAAATTGAAGTGTTTGTCTGTGTAATATTGAGATCATTGGATTGTATTAAACGCAGGAGCTATTTCCAAGCTACTAAGATATTAATATCCTTTTTGAAAATTTTGGTCTGTACATCCGGCCTAATCTTCGGGATCGCTGAACTGATTGTGATGAAACTACAAGAACAGATACACAGCTATGCCAGAAGTGCTCTAGGCTGTGTTTTACCTGAAAAGTTTGGACGTTTTCAAAATAAAAAAACAAAAAGTTTATAAAACGAATGATTTTAATTAGGGTGTGGCCATTGAGCTATTGTGTACCTACTACGTACTAGAGGCGACACTGCATTTAGTTACACTGTCCCAATCAATTGCGCCGTCATAGCTGCATTTTACTCAGTCACTCACTAGGCGCTAGTGAGTTGAAGCGGATAAGTGTATCTATAAAAATCTCTTGATAAAATATGCCATGGTGTGTTTTTAGATATGGCACAAATAATTCAAGAAATGTTAGCAAATACCAAGGAATAACTTTTTATCGGTGAATAAGATACCTACTTAATTAATAAAAATGTATCAAATATTAATATAAAACAAAGTATTCCTAAGACGCTATTTCGAATTATGGAATCTAGATTATGAAGTTAATTTGTTCAGATGGGACATTTCTGTGGGTACTTAAGTATAGGACGGCTATATTGTGCAACTTTTTTTGTAGAAACAAATATAAATAATAAAAAGTTTACTCGACCGATAATTTTTAAAATTTAATACTAGACCATCATAACAGTAACCATCACTTTTCACTACGTGAGCGACACTTTATTTTATATCTCTATTCACTCGCTCGCACTATGATACTGTGAGTATAGCGACGAAACGATCTGGATCTTCTACTATACAAGTTTTCTTAGGATCGAGTTCAGTGGATGGAAAATTTTTGGTGTGTCATTTTTATGTTATCTAATTAGTTTATTATAATCTATTTGATATATTTTTCATTATTTATGAACCTCAGTGTTGTAATAAGTACGCATAAATATTTGATTCAAATAATTGGCCTTATCGATCGACATCATAAAAAATATAATTTCTTATTTTTTTTGCGTTCATGCGGTTCCAATACGTTTTCAGACAAGTACCTAACTATAAAAAATTCTGAGAAAGCAGTTTTATAACCTTTATATTAAAAAAATACCTCCCTTCAAGTAAAATTTGCTGCATTTAATATTTACAATACTTTTCCTGCAGGAGCCGTGTTCGTTTGATGTAGGTAAGCTTTAATAATTCCAAATACTTTGCCACCACCAACCCAAGATTAACTGGCTTTCACAAGTCCACTGCTGAACATAGGCCTCCCCCAAGTAATGCCACAAAGCACGGTCCTGAGCCACCTGCATCCATCGACTTCCTGCATATCTTACCAGGTCGTCACTCCATCTAGTGGGGGGTCGCCCTACACTATGCCTACCGGTACGAGGCTGCCACTCAAGAACCTTTCTTCCCCATCGGTTATCGGTTCTTCGAGCTATATGGCCGGCCCATTGCCACTTCAGCTTACTAATCCGTTGGGCTATGTCGGTCACTCTGGTTTTACTGCGGATATCCTCATTTCTGAGTCTATCACGCAGAGAAACTACGAGCATAGCCCTCTCCATAGCTCGCTGAGCGACCTTGAGCGTCCTCATACGGCCAGCAGTGAAGGACCACGTCTCAGATCCGTAGGTCATCACTGGCAACACGCACTGGTTGTACAATCTAGTTTTTAGAGATTGAGGTATACCTGACGAGAAGATATGTCGTAATTTCCCGAACGCTGCCCAGCCGAGTTGAATCCGTCGATTGACCTCTCGGTCGAAGTTGGACTTACCTAGTCGGACTATTTGTCCCAGGTAAACGTACTCGTCAACAACTTCGAGCATAGTGCTCCCAACAACTACCGGCATAGGTGTGACATGGACATTAAACATGATCTTTGTTTTGTCCATGTTCATCTTAAGGCCTATCCGTTGGGAGGCACTATTGAGGTCATTGAGCATAGTGCTTAAGTCCTCCAGCGATTCTGCCATAAGGACTATATCGTCGGCAAAGTGAGTGATGTATTCGCCATTGATGTTAATACCGTATCCTTTCCAGTCCAGTAGCTTGAAAACGTCTTCCAATGCAGCGGTGAAGAGTTTCGGGGGTATAACGTCACCCTGTCTTACACCTCTCTGCAGTTGGATAGGTTTCGAGCTCTGGTTCTGTACTCGGATAGCCATCGTAGCCCTACTGTACAAACACTTCAGCACTTCGATATACCGACAGTCAACTTGGCACCGCTGAAGGGACTGCAGCACCGCCCAAATTTCGACGGAATCAAAGGCTTTCTTATAGTCCACATACGCCAGGCAAAGAGGCAAATTGTACTATTCAGTCTTCTGTACAATCTGCCGCAGGGTATGTATGTGGTCTATGGTACTGAAGCCTTTTCGGAAACCGGCTTGTTCGGGAGGCTGGAAGTCGTCGAGTCTGCGTGCGAGACGATTCGTAATGACTCTCGAAAACAACACGTAGACGCGGCTCAGAAGGGAAATTGGTCTGTAGTTCTTCAAGAGAGCGTTGTCGCCTTTCTTAAAGAACAAGACCACCGCACTTCTGCTCCACGCCTCTGGAGTAGTGCCACCATAACTAATATATACCATAATAAAGTGACATAAGTAGCTAACATAAATGTTTATTTCGACGATTGTATCAATATTTCAGACACTTTAACAGATTTAGTCACTTCTGTTTACTACAATCATCATCACATTATTCACAAGTCCACTGCTAAACAAAGTTCTCCCACAAGGAATGCCACAAAGCACGGTACTGAGCTGCAGAGCCACCTGCATCCATAGATTTGTGCATGTCTTTCCAGATCGTCACTCCATCTAGTGCGGGGCCGCCCTTCACTTCGCCTACGAAGCTGCCATTCGAGAACCTTTCTTCCGCATCGGTTGTCGTTTCTTCGAGCTATATGGCCGGCGTATTGCTACTTCAGCTTACTAAACCGTTGAGATATGTCGGTTACTTTGATTCTACTGCGGTTGTCCTCATTTCATTAATTTATAAACTCTATATACATTTATAAACTCTAGCTATTTATTGTATAAAACGAACGATATATTTTAAATATACTACATTTAAACGTTTGGTGGAGCAGTGGCTAAGCGTTTCATTGTGACGTTGCGGGTAGAAATTCAGCATAGAACAAGTTTGTATGTCCTACTTATAATCATTGTTCCAGGCGTGGATGTGTGTTTATGTATCCATGTGCAGTTTATGTATGTAAAACACTCCCACTATACAGGAGAAAATCCTATTGTTGGGTAATTTTTAGTTTTTTTTTTAATTAGTATTTTTTTTTGGTTGAAATTTGTAACTATGTCTACCTTAATAACAAAACTGAATAAAATATATTTTTGTTTTTTTTTTTTTATATTAATTTTTTTTTCAAACTATCATAAATTACAAATGTAAATTTAACATTATCAGGCATAGGGCACACCATGAGACGTCGGCGCATATAACGCGACCACCGCGATGCCCTACGACAATCACACAGAGGACCGGCGCGCGTAAACAAGGCCATTGTTGACTCTTCCCTTACTCTGTTTGCTGTTTGACAGAAGTCTCACAGGTCGTTAACACGTCACGCCTAACAGGAGGACAATGTCAACATGGCCGCCACGGTAACCTTCATAATTAAATCGTTAGACGTGTAATTAGTCAGATATTACAAGGAATGTTTTAAAGCAAAAGCACGATGTGCGCACCGGATGTGTTGTTTGTTCAATGATGCAGTTAGCGTGGTATGTTTATAGACACATTTACATAAATTGCAAAATATGCATTTGATTCATTTTAAAAGTAGGTTCTTATTTAAATTAATTAGTTACAAGATTCTGATTCCCATTATCAGAAGATGCCAAAAAACTTTATGTGTTAGTAAATAAGAGATTAAGTAATTTATAAGTTTATATAGTTGTTAGTATTTATCCTATTTAAGAATTTTGTTGTACCAGGGCGTCATAATCGCTTCAGCGACAAAGCCCTTTTTCTAAGAATAAAAAAAATCTGATTGTAGCTCCGTCGCTGTAAAATGAATATTTCTACGGACTTCCATCCGGCACACACCTGACACACCTCCCTCGCCTTCTTTACATAATGCCTTCATATTAATTTACTCGCGATAAGTTTTTCCCTAGACAAAATATCACCCCAATCAATCAAATAATGCGTGTTCGCGAATTTTAGTTTTTTTTAAATACATTACCGCCTCTTGTCTTTCCCTCATTGTTTGTTCATTATTTGTTATATTTATGTTTCGTTGGTGTACAATAAAGAGTATTGTACATTTTTTTATTTATGAGACATGCAGGTTTCTACATAATGTTTTCCTTCAACTCCGAGCTGTGGTAAATCAGCACTTGAAAGTTCAATTAACAATTTCATTAATATCGGCGGAGATCGAACCCGGCTAGAATACGTAGGTACTATAAAATTTACAGCTCGCGCTTAGACTCAATGCTACCATGGCTTTAACCTATAAAACTTTCTAGGACTTTTTGATTTTTGACTCATATGACCTTCATATGCTCATATCGTAATCTACTGTATGGCTAATATGCTGCTAGTTTTCCTATAATTCGATTTTCTTACGCCGCCACAAGTAATCTAATAACGTCCTCCATACCGTCAGAATTGTAGTGCCCGAATGTATGCGAAAGCACACGTGACGAAGACGACGACCCGGGATCATGATCACCAATCGCGTTTGCGACCACTAGACCAATGAGGCAGTGAACACGCAAGTAACCTACTGATAGTATAAGTCATCTCTCCATTATTCAGAATAATTTACGATGTGGTACTGTACAAAAGGCAATAAGCTTTGCACGTGTGCGATTAAAAATTAAAATGGAGATACATCGTGTCCCCTAGGGATAATGATGCAATGCCTCGTCCCCAGCAAGAGGATCGCCCATCCTTGTCACTCATCATACACAACACAGCAGCATTACGTTGCTATTTTACACTGTTATTCCATGTAAGGGTGGCCCTTCCCTGGTTGGGCCGACCGATTCATGCTGCAGCCTTAACACATACGCACACTGGTCTGTCATACGACACACAAGGAGTCTTACCTACACTCTACGTCTTGTATACAGTAAAATGTATACCCACATAATCTTTAAGGGAAGAGCGCTGCTGTCTAAAATACAGATATAAAGTTATCTAGCTCAGACATAAATGTTCACTGAATTGTATTTATTTATTGTTAAGCTGTATTTCAAAGTGTTTGTCTCCTATAAATTAAGATATTCTTTTCTTGAAATAAAATTATTATTATGGGGTAATAATAGTGTATTCTCGTCTGGTTGGGCTATATAAATATAATTTATATATCCCAGCCAGACGAGAACTTAAAAAAAAATTATTAATAATAATATGCTACAACGTAGCTGTACCATATTTTATGACAGTTTGCTGTGTAGCGGTCATTAAAAATTAAAGATTCCGCCACTTCCAATATTTAACCAGTTATATAATTAGTAACGTGGTAGAGTTCCTCTCCTGCCCAAGATCTGTTCGTCTGGATAGGTACCGATCTTCCAACTTAATTCTGCCGCTAAATAATAATGCTTTCACTGCGTTCTGACGGGTATTTAGAGGCAGAATACACTGTGGGCTTAATCCTTTGGAGTGACAATGCAACTAAAACCTTCTTTGTTTGAAGTCGGTTAATATGTCCATGGGCTGCAATATCCACAGTTTCTTGCAATATCCAGTTTAGTAAAAAAAATTACGGACTTGATTTCGAGTCAGTCATCTAATTAAACACAACTTAATTATACGACTGATTCAACCATATCCACAAATGATAATTACGTTAACATTCTAATCATCAGGCTTACAAGCTAGTTCAGAAGTTAATCACTCGCCGTAAATTTCATTTTACGTGAACAACCACATTCAAGCCAGTAATGAGTTAGTAAATAGATTAAATAGAAGGATAAATAAAATATTATATGACGTTTTGAACGTGAGACAATATTTTATTTATCCGTCTAAAATAATTCCAATTTATTTTTAATTAACAGACAATTTAAAATGTTAAAACTATTTGGTAATTTACGGTAACGCTGGCAGTATTGTAAGAAACAGTTGTTAATTTTAATCTATAGATATTGTAATTTTTTTCTTTCCTTATATTTTCAAGTTGGCAGCGGGTGTCCCTGGACAGCAGAAGTCACTCATTCACTACAGTAGCTGAGGTAAGGAATGTTAGACTGTTTGTTGCTCTATTATCACAACAAACAAAACCGGCCAAGAGCGTGTCGGGCCACGCTCAGTGTAGGGTTCCGTAGTTTCCCATCCGTCACAATAAGTGTTCCCACTTAGGAGTTTAAAGGTGGGTATCCATTATGTTCGCGCTCCTGCAACTGCTCCCGGTAGTGGGTACGTGCGCGAACATGGAGCGTGTAACATTGCACGCTCCGCGGCTGGCGCTCCGACTTTCCAAGTTCCATCCATGTTCAAAATGATTTTCCTAGAAAGTCCTTATAAAGTTCTACTTTTCAGATTTTTTTCATATTTTCTAAACTTATGGTTCAAAAGTTAGAGGGGGGGACACATTGTTTTTTACCTTTGGAGCGATTATTTCTGAAATTATTGACATTATCAAAAAATGATCTTAGTAAACCCCTATTCATTTTAAATACCTTTCCAACAATATATCACACGTTGGGGTTGAAATTAAAAAAAATCACTTCCCACTTTACATATAGGGGGCTATATGTAAAGTGGGAAGTGTACATTTTTACTTCAACAGTGGTAGAGCCACGCGGCAGCTTTGCTGTTGCACGTATGGGCCGGCTCAAACCGGGGTGGTACCACGACCTCACAGAATACCGGCGTGAAGTGGAAGTTCTGCTTCCGCGTTTCGTCTGGTGAGTGCAGGTGGCCGGAGGCCCAAATCCCCCCCCCCATCAACATGGTAGCGGAATTAAATAAAGATAGACTACCCCAGGAGGGTACCAGCACCCCTGGAGAATCCCTCGCTGAGCATCCACGACCATGTTTCTCCACTTCTGAGCGTGGGTGCTCAGGCTGCCCCGCGTATTCTGGGGGGGGGGGGGGGCGAAATTCCGCTCAAGACTACAACTGCTCGGGGCAAACGGAGCAACAAGACCAAGGCGACCCCTGCCACGCTGTCCGTGAATTTCTGCAATATCAGGGGACTTCACTCTAACCTAAACGCCGTCCACTACCATCTCGAGACGGCGAGGCCGGCTCTGCTCTTTCTGACCGAGACGCAGGTGTCCTCTCCGGCTGATGTTTCGTATCTCTCCTACCCGGGGTACAAACTGGAACACTCCTTTGTGCCTCGGGCTGGAGTTTGCGTTTACGTTAGAGAGGACATCTGTTCTCGACGCCTCGGTAGACTTGAAGGTTCGGACCTGTCCATCCTTTGGCTACGCGTAGACAGCGACGACCATCCGCGCGTCTACGGGTGCCTCTATAGGTCCCACAGCGGTAATGCCGAAACAGACCGACTCTTCGACCACGTCCAAATGCCTGCAGATTCGTTGCTACAGCAGATCCCCTCCGCAGAGATCGTGATCCTCGGCGACTTTAACGCCCATCACGCCGAATGGCTCGGTTCACGTTTAACCGATCATGCGGGGAGATCTGTTCTTGATTTTGCCTTGGCATATGGTCTGACACAACTGGTTACTTCGCCTACGCGGATTCCAGATGTGGAGGATCATGCACCTTCCCTGTTGGACCTTCTGCTGACCTCTCACCCGGACGGATATCAGATTTCCGTCGACGCCCCTTTAGGCTCCTCGGACCATTGTCTGATCCGGAATGTTGTGCCACTCACGCTGAAATCGCGGTTGCATTCTGCAGGCTGCCGCCGTGTTTGGCACTATAGGTCAGCCGATTGGGATGGGATGCGGTCTTTCTTTGCATCCTACCCTTGGGGGCGGGTTTGCTTCTCGCCGGATGATCCCAACGTTGTTGCGGATTCTGTTACTGATGTGGTACTTCAGGGTATGGAACTTTTTATTCCTTCCTCTGTGGTGCCCATTGGAGGCAAATCTCAGCCATGGTTTGGTCGCTCCTGTAAAATAGCATCATGCTATAAGCAGGAGTGCTACCAAGCCTGGGTTGATGCATCAGCGTCCCGGGATGTAAACACCAGCGCTCTAAAAAAGAAGTATAATTCCGCCTCTAGGTCCTTCAAAAGAGTCATTGCCAAGGCAAAGTCAGAGCACATAGGCAGAATTGGCGAGAAACTAGTTCGCCTTCCTTCTGGAACCCGTGCATTCTGGTCTCTCGCCAAGGCTGTCCAGGGGAATTTCTGTCAGCCATCTCTTCCATCTCTGCACAGGGAGGACGACTCACTGGCCCATACTGCAAAGGAGAAAGCCGATCTTCTAGGCTTCTTCTTTGCGTCTAACTCGACTCTCGATGACGGGGGGAGTACGCCGCCGACCATCCCGCGGTGTGAGTGCTCCATGCCGGAAGTGCAGTTCACACAGCGCTCGGTTCGCAAAGCACTCCTCTCCCTGGACATCCACAAGTCGAGTGGGCCTGACGGAATCCCCCCAATTGTGCTGAGGACGTGTGCTCCAGAGTTGGCACCGGTTTTAACGCGTCTTTTCCGGTACTCCTACTCCCTAGGCGTAGTCCCAAAATCATGGAAGACGGCTTTCGTCCACCCGATCCCTAAAAAAGGCGACCGCTCAGACCCGTCCAACTACCGGCCAATCGCCATCACCTCCTTGTTCTCCAAAACAATGGAGTCCATTGTAAACTGCCAGCTCATGAGGTACCTTGAGGATCACCAGCTGATTAGTGACCGCCAATACGGTTTTCGCCGTGGTCGGTCAGCTGGTGATCTTCTGGTCTACCTCACTCACAGATGGGCGGAGGCAGTAGAGTTCAAGGGGGGGGAGGCATTGGCCGTTAGTTTGGACATTGCGAAGGCCTTCGATCGGTTTGGCACAAAGCGCTTCTTTCGAAGCTCCCTTCCTATGGGCTTCCCGAGAAATTGTGCGATTGGATCACCAGCTTTCTTGCAGATCGGAGCATCAAGGTCGTAGTAGACGGTGCAAGCTCCGATTGCAAGCCTATTAATGCTGGTGTTCCACAGGGCTGCGTGCTATCGCCAACGCTGTTTCTTCTGCATATCAATGATATGTTGCATACCCGTAACATTCATTACTATGCAGATGACAGCACTGGTGATGCTCTTTACACCGGCCGAGCCAATATTTCTCGGGAAAACGTCTCCGAGTGCCGGGACAAACTTGTGTCTGAAGTCGAGTCTTTGCTGAACAGAGTCTCGGATTGGGGACGACTAAATCTAGTCCAGTTTAACCCCCAGAAGACACAAGTTTGCGCGTTAACCGCTAAAAAGAACCCCTTTGTCGTATCCCCTCAGTTTCAAGGCACTCTCCTTGTTGCCTCACCCAGTATCGGAATCCTCGGCGTCGACATATCGAGTGACGTGCAGTTTCGTGGTCACTTGGAAGGGAAGGCCAAATTGGCCTCTAAAAAGCTTGGCGTGCTCAGCAGAGCGGGACAGTATTTCATGCCGGCACACCGCCTGCAACTTTACAAGGCGCAGGTTCGGCCGCACATGGAATACTGTTCCCATCTCTGGGCTGGGGCTCCCCAGTACCAGCTCCTTCCACTTGACCGCATCCAGCGCAGAGCGGCTCGAATCGTCGACGACCGAGTGCTTTCCGATCGGCTCGATTCACTGGCGTTGCGAAGAGATGTTGCATCTCTTTGCGTATTTTATCGCATCTATCACGGGGAGTGCTCTGAGGAATTGTTCGGATTAATCCCAGCCGCCAAATTTCGTGAACGCACGACACGGCAAACGTCCCGATACCATCCACACCATCTGGATGCTTGGCGGTCCACCACTGTACGTTTCACAAGGAGTTTTCTTCCACGTACAACCTCTCTGTGGAATAGTTTATCACCGGCGATTTTTCCGGACCGATACGACCTGGGGACCTTCAAGAAAAGAGCTTACTCCTTTCTAAAGGGCCGGCAACGCACCCGCAATTCTCCTGGTGTTGCGGTTGATCATGGGCGGCGGTGTCACTTAACATCAGGTGAGCCGCATGCTCGTTTGCCACCTCTTCTATAAAAAAAAAAAACTTAATCACTTTGTCTTATATTGGTACCAAATTTTATCTTTCTAGTACTAACGGTCACAGAGATTAAACGAGGACGGACAGACGGACAGACAGACATGGCGAAACTATAAGGCCGTTTTCTCACTACGCCAAACCAACACGACATCAACACAACATTAAAAGTTGTGTTGATGTCGTGTTGTCCATCCCTTTTTCACTAGCACGACTCCAACACAACACGACTGTCACATTTTGTAAAGTTCATTTGTCGAGTACGCACGCAATTATGTGTCCTGCCTTCAATCAACGACAAATGCTAGCTATTTTACTATACTTAAGAAGAATAAGGCGGAGAAAGAATTGTTGGATTCACCCTTTACTACGTGAGAGATATGTTTATGGAACATTTTACGTGCTCTTTGATAAGCTACGGGAGCACGAAAATAAATTTTTCAACTACTTTCGCATGTCTATAGCAACATTTGATTATATACTTCACCATATAAATGATGCCATACTACGTCCGTTTTTTTTTTCATTATTAATTAGGTAAAATTTTTAAAATTAGGTTAAAAAAAAACAATTTCTAGACACGCGCGAAAATGTTCGAGGAGGGCGCACACTCGCAAGGAATGTTGTGTTGGTGTCGTGTTGCCCGCAGTGAAAAAGTCCCTATAGAGTTTGCAAGGCGGCTATGTTGTCACAGTGTTGTCACAACAAGAAAGTTGATCCGATCTAGCGGACAAGACAACATAGCCGAATTGTTGGTTCAAAGTTGTATTGGTGTTGTGTTGTCCCCGTGTGTGAGAAAACTAGTATGGCGGTTGGAGTTGTCACAGCATTATGTTGTGTTGATGTTGTGTTGGTTTTGCGTAGTGAGAAAACGGCCTAAAGGTTCCTAGTTGACTACGGAACCCTAAAAAGGAATTAAAATGGGAGCGTTAATATTTATAGGATGTATTTAATGTAGTAGGCTCAAGACTATTGCATTTAAAACAAATAAATTTAGAATAATTTTAAATCTCTTTAACATACACAATGAATATGTTTTGATAAAAATATTACTCATAGCTATTTGTCAGGAAGTATGAGATTAAAATATTTCATTAAAACCTTTTATCGACACCAGATAAATGTATATCTCAAGTTATACAAGTTGATTCGGTACCTATTATCATCATTATATCAACAATTTAAGCGCCTGTTTGGTTTATGTAAGTGAAACAAATGTTAAATAACTTCTTTATTAAAATTTAAGATGATTTTATTTGCGTTGATATACTGTATATATTTTATTAACACTGATGGTAATAACAATCAACAATAATGCCGTGTGATTGAGGAGTAACTTAACTCGTCACCTCCATATGTGCATTAGGTGCCGTTGGTTTGGGGTTGAGGTCGGCTTACTAAGGTAAATCCCAGTAAAATTTTATTGTTTCCGATAGCTAATGTAACCATCTCGTTTACGCCAGATGTCAAATAATAACGTCCTCCGGACCGAATTTCGATCAGGATTATATGTGCACGGGAGCGGATTACAGTGCACGAGTGCACTCTATGAGAAATCTGGCGCAGGTTCAACGGCCTTTCAACACCGCCACCGCCAAATTCCTGACCCAGGGCTGCTGGTGAGCATTTTTTAACAGAAAAAACCAATAATTAATATTGGTCACTAGATCAACGAGGTAGTCGGATATAAAACACCAATACAGGCGACTGGTAGCAGTCGAAGTTAATAATGAAGATGAATGAAATATTTAATAGTGATTAATTTGTAAGTTATTTTATATGAGTGTGATTGCATGTGCATGTGACAAAAATTTGAGCTTCCAACAAATTTGAACCCTTTTTGAAGGTAAATACTAAATTATTGGTTCATCAAATATCAGATGTTTGAATACACTACAATTTTCAGGTAAAAGTTATAGGTTATAGAAACAGAAACAGAAAAACTTTTTTATTCAATGTAGATTATAAACAATACTAAAAACACACAAAGTCACTTTTTCCATACAGATAGATTATAAGTATTAATATTTATCAAGCAGCTATCAGTTTTGTACATACAGACAGATAAAATATCTTTCCTTTTCACTTTTGTGATTGGAATGGACTATGTACTTACGTGTTGTACTTACTTTTAACTTTATATATACCATACAATTCCTCTGTCCGTGTGTGACTAAACTCTTAAACGACTGGACCAGTTTTGATGTGAAATTTTGTATGTGTGATTAAGTGGATTCTAGAATGGTTTGGAATCACAATTATACACGGTAGGTGGCGCTGTTGTCGAGATCCAGAAATCACCCGTGCGATGCCGGGAGGATCGCTAGTATTATAATAAAATTACTGTGTGAGTGTGTTCATTATTTTTCTACTCCAAATTTTGTTTGTAGGAAAGAGGGCAAACGAGCATACGGCTCATCTGATGGTGAGTGACTACCGCCGCTCATGAACAGCTGCAACACCAGGGCGCCATGGTGGAGATCCAGAACCCGTGCGAGGCTGGATTTTTGGAGTACCTATAATGCGATCCTCTCTAAAAGGAGTGGCAGCCATGCAAAAAATTGACATATGCAGGTAGCTCAGGAGTGTGTTTCGTTGCAGTCTGCGGGAGATTCAGCGTAAATTTGTGTTTGGATGTAATGCTGAATGATAGTGATCAACGATTATTATAAATACATAGTGGTTCTAACAGTTATGCACATTATGGCGGTAACCTCTTATCGCTGTGCTTTGTATCAAGTTGACTCTACGTAACCACGATACGACGATGTGACGGAGGGAAAGCAGGATTAAAAATTAATTTAGGTTCTTTCATGTTTGCCGATAATCCCGCCTTTATCTAGATATCAATTCAAGAGGATTAAACCAACCTACTTAAATAGAATGAACTTGATAACAACTAATTATCAGCTGTTCATTCTTATCTACGTTTTACCAACAATGCTTCATGAATTTTTTTAAAACTTTTGTCTCTTCACAGTTTATGTACGCTATCTTGCCCTCTGTAAGTATATTTTGTTCAGATTTTTTTGGTGCACGCCACACAACCTGAGGGAGTGCCCTACTCTCGATATGGGGCCATACCTCAATTGCAGCGAGCATAAAATCGTTCTTATACTTTTAGCTAGACACCAACGTTACAATAACTACAGACATGTGATTATAAGTTTAGTTCATTTTCTAATTGATCCACTTCAGACTACATAACAAAAAAAAATGGAATTGATAAAATATATATGTAAGACTGCCGTCCGTTGATCTGTGTATCGGTGAGTCTTCTCGCTTAATAGAAAATGGAAGCAATAGATTGAGATAATATATAGTATTAAATAAGATTCCATATATTCTAAAGAGGGTTCCTATTGATTTTTTTTATTGAACTCTACACCGTTTAAAAGTTATTAATGAGAGTCGATCAGATTCTCAGTTTTTTTTTCGTGTCAAAATTATCGTTAGATACTATTTTCATCGCTTTTAATTTTTTTTTTACTTATTTAGCGTGCACTTTAGGATTTTAATATATATTATATATCCTATACCTTTAAACGAGCAATTCTTGTATATATGTATATATATATATATATAATCGGAATCTCGGAAACGGCTCCAACGATTTTCATAAAATTTTGTGTGCAGGGAGTTTCGAGGCCAATAAATCGATCTAGCTAGGATTTATTTTTAGAAAACGTCTTTTTGTCCGCGTTTTTAGGCAATGAAAAACTGCTACAATATCGTTAGTATAAGAAGGTAAATTTTGACAGTTTGTTAACGATTACAAATAGCTTAATTGGTATATTGAGCGGTCACAAAATCGTAATGCCATGGTTCGAGCCCAGACCGACCGACTGACTTTTTTTAATTTTTTTTTTCAAGTTTCTTTCTTTTTTGAGAAAATCTATTTTTCGAGCCCTTTTTTTAGTATTTTTTAAAAACACGAAAATTTAAATTAAACTAATTGCACTCATGATTTTTTTATTCAAATAACCAGTTCAGTTTTTTTCTATTATGTCGCTAAGATCAAAAAATATTATTCGTATTTCATCAGTATGTAATTTGTATCTAAATATAATTTCCAAAACACACGAATTAAAAAAACCGAGCGAAAAATACCGAGCAAAGCTCGGTCAACCGGGTACTATATATATATATATATATATATATATATATATATATATATATATATATATATATATATATATATATATATATATATATATATATATATATATATATATATATATATATATATATATGTATATATATAATCCTACTGGAAAAGATCTCCGGTTTTCTTTACTCTCCATTCGATATCTGCACGTCTCTACCACGTCCAATAGTTCATCCATTTCGTTGCATATCTCCTTTCGTCACCTCTTACAAGATAGCACAAGTTATATTACACCTCAAAATAGTTGAAACAGGGTACCTAAATATTTTATTTTATTCAAATTAGTTTTACTCTTCCTTGTTGAAAATCGACTTTTATATACATGACTTGAGAGGCGTCCACATTTAGGTATGTAAACAGCGTTATCAAATAGCATCGTAGTATTGTTGTAATATAAGATTACTTGTTGTTTGTTTTGTAATCTGTGCAAAATTTTGCCGGTTTGGGAATTTCTTGTTCCTACGCTAATAAAACGCAAATTCGTTTCGCTACTCTACTAGCCTGTATAGTTAGTTACATAATAAGTTAACACGTGTGGCAAAATTGACATTGGCTTCAATGCCAATGTCAATTTTGCCACACGTGTTTAGTTTAGTGTAAATTTAGGTCCTGATGGACGAACGCTCGCCATGTTTAGGAAATGCGCCACCACTTTACACACCCCGCAAAACACTCGGGACTGAGTTTCTAGAATATAGAGGTGGTCTTTGTAGGAGACTCAGAAGGAGGAAGAGGCTTAGTAGAAAGCGTTTGGAAGAGCAGCACATTCGTCATGCATGACAAACATACGATTTCTTTTTTTTATGATAAGTAGATATTGCGTTCCAGAAACACCTAGGTCACTCTTAGGACTAAGATGAATGCCTCCTTGCCAGAAACTTGTCTCGGGTTCTCGTCTCTTATAATGCGGAGCGCAGCAGGTGCTGACCATGCTGATATTCTATACGAGCCTGGTGCATCTCTTGTTGTTGCCAGGCTGTAGTTATAAATAGGGCAGAACGCGCCTTCACAATATACCAGCGTAAAATAGCTGCTTAAACTGCTGTATTTTGCGAGTATTGAGAACTGAAGACCTCTTTTACTGGCGACGCATTCCATCTCACTCCTCAGAGGTGATAACGTATCCGCATTTTGATTTTTATTGAGCATAAATGTATACGTCTATGAGCCACAGCATCCACTTACCATCAAGTGGACTATGTTCTAGTCACCCTTATTCTACAAAAGAATTGATATATATATATATATATATATATATATATATATATATATATATATATATATATATATATATATATATATATATATATATATATATATGCGCACCGGCACAATTAGCGGAACACAAAAAAGCAGGATTTTAAAATCTTTTACTTGAGGAACTGGCCAGTCATGATATTTTTTTAATTTATTGTCAAATTTGAAAATAGAAAATTAGATGACATATTTGATGACTGAATGAATGACACTTTTTTCATTCATTTGTTTTATTTTCCCGAACAATTCGTTTTGTCAACTTGTTCGAGTAATAACAACGTAATTGTAATTTTTTTGAAAAATTGCACTTAATGGTTTTTTATAAATTTGTTATTCTATACGCAAGTTTGTTTATTAAAAGCTCTTTATTATGCCTGACTTAATATCACTGGAGATCATTAGGGCTGATGAAATGAGAAGAAATGGCCATACCTACAGATCGATTGCCTCAAGGCTTCGTCGACCAGTATCAACGATTCATCGCAGCATCCAGCGGTACAGATCGTCTAATTCTCTTGTGAGGAGGAGGGGTCAAGGTAGAAAAAGATGTACATCGAGGCGAGATGATAGTTTTTTACAACTTGGAGTTCGTAGGAATACGCGATTAACGGCTGTACAAGCTCGAAATGAACTGGAAGACGTTCGAGGAGTACGAGTAAGTGAGCGTACAGTTCGCAGGAAATTTGAAGAAGTTGGTTTAGGGTCGTATATACCTGCCAAAGGCCCAAAACTTGAGAGACGTCACCGCGTAAACCGATTAAGCTATGCGCGGGAACATCGTCATTGGGATTTGAACGAATGGCAGCAGGTTCTCTTTACTGATGAGTGCAGAGTTCTTTTAAAACAGATCGATGGGAGACAGCGAATATGAAGACGCAAAGGAGAACGCCACATACAGTCTAATTTTGAACACACAGTGGCTTATGGTGGCGGCTCGATTATGGTTTGGGGAGGGATATGTTTGGGAGCTCGCACGTAGTTAGTGATAGTCACAGGAGGGACCATGACAGCAGATCGATACATCAGAGACATTTTAGAAGAACATGTTGTACCATTTGCCCCATTTATTGGTGACGACTTTATTCTAATGCAAGATAATGCTCATGCTCATAGTGCACAATCGGTACAGGCATAACTGAGCCACGTAGGTATACCGGTGATGCAGTGGCCAGCAAATTCCCCCGATATGAATCCGATAGAGCATGTCTGGGACTTGCTAAAAACGAGGGTTAAATCCAGAATGCCACCCCCAACAATCTGAATGAACTTGGAAACGCATTACTTGAGGAGTGGGAGCGGTTGCCTCAAAAATCATCGATAACATAATCTGTAGCATGCCCAGACGAATGGAAACCGTAATCAGAGCAAGAGGGGGAAACACTCGTTATTAATTTTGCTTTAATTTTACTGTTAAATCATTTAATGCTTACTTTTTTTTATTGTTTGTGATGGTTCATAATCATCTAAAAATTTCACTTATTTCAAATTTCTTTATTTTTCAATAAAAAATAACGAAGACTTTTCAAAGTCGTTGTTAAAAGATGTTAATCAATTTCTTATTTTGTGTCTAATTACATTTTCTTCAAAAATATGCGTTATTATCTCATAGTCTCACTTTTTTTCCGCTAATTGTGCCGGTGTGTATAGATATATATATATATATATATATATATATATATATATATATATATTTCTTTTATAGAATTATTCTAATATATTCTTTTTTAGATATTAACTTAGGAGAGAACTTACCTTGGTTTCATAGATTATCAGTGATAGGGTACTCATTGGCAAGGTTTTTAAATTTGACACATTAAACAATTGTACACGTCGTGTCTGAGTAGACGGCGACTACTACAGTTATAATTTAAAAATAAATAAATAAAATATTTTTGAACAACTAAACGTCCGCCTTATCGGGCTGGACTTAGGGCGCCCTTTAACTTAAATTTCCAATTTCCCGCTTATGCGTCAATTTTATTTTTTATTTTTATAGAATAAGGGTGACAAACGAGCACACGGTCCACCTGATGGGATATGGATGCTGTAGCCCATAGACATCTAGATACATTTATCTTCAATTAAGAATCAAAATGCAGATGCGTTGTCACCCGTGAGGACTTAGATGGAATGCGTCGTTTCCAGTAAAAAGGGTCTTCAGTTCTCCACACACACCATACGAAACACAGCAGCATTAAGCTACTTTTTGACGCTGGTATTCTGTGAGAGCGTGGTCTTTCCCCGGTCGAGCCGCCCCATTCGTGCTACAGCTATATTACTAATATAACTGCAGCATGACTCTACCACGTGTTAATGGCCAATTACTGATCAAAAACCTCACCTACAATACATTACGTATTTTACACCTTTGAATTTGCTTAACTTCGTTAAAATGGGTATATATTACATATGGCATATAAAATCAGAGACGGGATTTTCCATGCCGTCTGTGCGGCACTGGTTTCTCATTGGAGCTCATAATCAAACGTAAAAAAAAAATATGTTTTACTGTAGTTGCAAGCACAGCGATTTCAAAGAAAAAACTAAAGGCAAAAAACCATAGAGAATATATATAGTCTTTGCAAAAAACAAAAATCAACAACTGATTTTTCTTTAACGTTTTGACATTAATTGAATCTGTATGTTATCGAATTTTAAGGTAACCCGTATTAGCAAACGGAAATTTCATAGAAAAATAAACATCTAATATTAGGTACCAAACTGAATTAATGACAATATCTCGCAAAACACGGTTTGATCAAGACGTTATGTATTAAAATATTTCCAACCAACGAAACGAATGTCAATCGTTATACTAAATTGATTTGTTAAAAAATTCATTGACACTTAAACGTATTCTTATTTTTGTTTAATGACTCGGGACGGTTTTACTTTTAAGAGACCGACAAATGACAAGTTGATTTTTTCCTGGTTTTATTTAAAAATCGGACGCTGTGATGGGGTTAGACGTGGGTCAAAATTTATGCTTTTAGTGTTTCTAATTTATAACATGCTATAAACTACTTCCAAAGATTTCGATATTCGTGTACGTTTCTGACCTTCTTTTAGCCATAAGTGTCTTAAATATTTTATTTTTATTGGTAATATATTATAAGGAGGTAGGAGGTTATCCGTCTTGACACGTGCAGGTACCGTGCACTTCGATACATGTTCTGCTCTAAGCGGTAGTGCATCCATCAGTGCGTCTCGACTGAAAGTCCACCGGGGTTGTTGGTCTAGGAGTACTTTAAAATTGGTCACAAGTGATCAACCATTGCAAAGGCTACATAGGTACCATTATAGATTAGAAAATTTTATATTCTTGTAAGAAATTATGTGCAGATACTATCATTCCTATTTTTAAAATTTCAAATTAGTCATCGCTCTTCAAAATTGATTAAATCTAAAATTTAAAAAACCATGGAATATTCTTCTTCAAAATCTCGTGAAAGTCAAGACATGGCTTCCTCCCGTTTGGGATAACAGAATTGACAGGCTCATTGGCGATCGCAGCATTTTTTTATAGAAGAGGCCCCCTCTTCTAAACGAGCATGCGGCTCACCTGATGTTAAGTGACTACCGCCGCCCATGATCAACGGCAACACCAGGGGAATTGCAGGTGCGTTGCCGGCCCCTTAGAAAGGAGTAAGCTCTTTTCTTGAAGGTCCCCAGGTCGTATCGATCCGGAAAAATCGTCGGTGGTAAACTATTCCACAGAGAGGTTGTACCCGAAAAAAAACTCCTTTTGAAACGTACAGTGGTGGACCGCCAAGCATCCAGATGGTGTGGATGGTATCGGGACGTTTGCCGCGTAGTGCGTTCACGAAATTTGGCGGCTGGGAGCATCACACGTCTCCTACCATTGTTAATCAAGCATACTTTGTAGTAATTCATTAACTACATTAACGATATAAACAATGTGTAATTCACTGCTGAAATACGTTTATTTCGAATATTCTTTTTAAATTATCGTCTAAATTATCAACTGGCATGTATAAATCGCACTGATAATGCACCTCGTAATGACTAGAAATGGAAAGATGTATGTTCGATATATTCGTATTCGCCACTTATCGGTCGATCACTACTTGTTTAATGTCCCTTGCAATAATTAGAAATAGATTAAAAAAAAACATTATAATGAGTCGCCATGAGTCACAATCATATAGTGAAGTTTTTTTCTAAATATTGTCGGGAATTTACTAGGGCCAAAAGTTTTGTTTTTAAGTGACCAAACCTCTTTAACTGTTCATTCTTTTTGTATTATTAGTATATTTATTTACATGAAGAAGTGAAATAATAATGAGACTGGCAACGGCTGTAGCAACATAGCACGTGATCGTTTTGCGACGGGAAACAATAGGTCGGTGAAATCAAAGCGACTTAATTCTGAAAAGGCGTCCGAAGTCAAAATATGTACAAATGCCGACCGTAATGGTCTAAACAATAAAAAAATGGATATCTTATTTAAGTATTAACAATGAATGTACCGCATTCCGTGCTGTTCTGCTGGCACAATAGTATTTTTATGACGTTGTAAAAGTAGCGCCTTTGTCCAAAGCGCAGTCAATAAACGTAGCCGGCCGGTGTTGATCGGAAATGCCCACCGATCCTACATTTTCTTCACGAGAATTATCTTTAAGAGACCAGGTACCTAAAATGGATATACCTATAAACGTTGAAAAATCAAGTGTAAGGTTACACACAAAACAAACAAAATCAGTAATAAGTTAATACTATAAAATTTATATTTTCATAACTGATCTAAGTACTTTATAAAAACATTTAAAGTACCTATATATGTTTTTATAAAAGGGGGCGACGATGGACTAGTCCTTTATTACACTTACTGTGACAAGTTTGTGACAGGAATGTTATGAAAGAAAGACTAGGAAGTGCTTCTGCATACGCACGCAGCAGCAGAACATAGGAGCTTAACGTTGCTGTGCTTCGTGTGGGGAGTGTAGAGAACCGGAGACCCTTTTTACTGGAAACGACGCATTTCATCTTAGTCCTCTAGGTGACAACGCATCTGCATTTTGATTCGTAATCGAGGATAGATGTAGATGTTTATGATGTATAACCACTTACTATCAGGTGGACTGTGTGCTCGTGTGTCACCCTTCCTATAAAAAAGTGGCTTTAAATATCTTCGCACCGCTGACAACATAACGGTCCTGGAAGCCACCGTCATCACGGTGGCTTCAAACGAGGGCAGCTTCTAACATACACACATATACATATAAACCTGTAATCCACGAGGGATCCAAAGGTACAATGCGTGGAAAAAAATATGGGTAAGATGGGTTAAGTGAGTTAAGGCAAAGTTTGTCCTGCTGTGTGCTCCTAAACCAAAATACGAATTATCGGTTATGGTGAGGTTCGGATAAATATAACCGCAATGTCTTCTCACGCTTTAAAATAAAGTACAGATATGTGCACTGTTAAAAAAACTTTATAATTAATTATGGAGGTTTTTTTTTAAATATAATAAACCTGAAACCTAATAACACTTAGTACCGTGAAGTGCCAGTGTAAGAATATCTACTATTATACGAGTACATACTACTACCCGTACCATACATACCCATAATATTTTACCGTAGGTTTCTTAAGAGGCGACAGAGCGAAGCATAAGAGAAGATGGGCAACAGCATCTTCCTTACAACGACTAAAAATATAAAACTGCAGTTGTCAACCCACTTGCCAAGCGTGGTAATTACAGTAAATAACCCCCCTATAAGACAACCTATGGGGGTGGCCTATGTTCAGCAGTGGACATTAGTAGGCTGTAACGGTAATTAATTATGGGCCGTTATGATTTATATGATCGAGAGTAGAATAAAAGCAGTAGAAATGCGGTCGTTAAGGAGTGTATTAGGGCTGAATCTGACAGGGTTAGAAATTGTGTGATTCAAGAAGAGTGTGGTTTGTAAGATGATGTTGTGACCAGGATTAAGGAAAGAATATTTCGGTGGTTTGGTCATGTAGAAAGAATGAATGAACGAGGGAGTCGGAAAGGGACGTCCTAGGCGAAAGTTTATCGGCCAAATTTGCGATATATATTGAAAATGGGCTAAATCAGGAGTACCCTTAACCGACGAGCATGTATGCGTAGGTATATGGATGTGGAGGAGGCGAGAGAGGTGTGTCAGGATCGCGCCAAATGGAAGTCTGTAGCTCTGTAGTCTCTGCCTACCCCTCTGGGTGACAGGCGTGAGTGTTTATGCTATGTTTTACGATAAGCATACAAAGACTGTTACATGTCCAACTGTGTTGCATGCGAGTTCACCAGTATAGGACCACTCACGTAACACATCACTTACTGAAAATACAGATTCACGTATCGGAGCGGTGTAAGGAAAGGACCACTTAAATTTTAATAAGAGTGGCGATTATGTGCCATAAAAAGCTATAAACGTGTAGTTAGCAAGGTTCCCTGACGGTAGGCAATTTGCAAGAGCCCGTTTACGGGTTACACGGAGACGGGACTGTCTATATTCTATAGTATAGGTATGATATGGTAGTGCTTTATCGTGCATGGCACTGATTTTTTTGTAAAAAGAGGTTTAGTTCGTTGAGCATTCGATTACCTTTACAGTTTTGATTTTGTGTCATATAAGTTTTATTAAGTTTTAAAACCGTGAGAAATAATTTATGAACAACAGCGGGGTAGCCTAAAAATGAATTCCTACAATCATTAATGTTATAGAAAACTATTACAAGCGATTTTTTGTCCCAAAAATTTAATTTGTCTATGTTCAAAATTTCAACGGAAAGTTAGTTTAAAATCAATTACTAAATTCCATCCGAAAATGAAGCGAATAAAAATGGATTTAGAATGAATTATCACCAAGTTGTGACCTACACTGAAACTTTCAGCCAGACCTAATTGGGAAGTGCTCGAAACTTGTCTTGCAAGATTCCACCCGGAACGACCATTGAGGTATAATGTACTACATTATACTTTAATGGGAACGAAAGACGGCCAGACAAACGAGAAAGTGACCCTGATAAAAATTAATGGGAAAAGGTCAAGTGACAATCATATCAGGCCATGTACAGACATATACAGACCTATCACCACCTGCTTATTCTCCAAAATAATGAAATCCATTATAAACTGCCAGCTCATGCGGTACCTTAAAGATCACCAGCTAATTAGTGACCTCCAATACAGTTTTCGTTGGGGCCGATCAACTGGTGATCTTCTGGTCTACCTGATTATAGATAGATAGGCAGAGGCAGTAGAATCCAAGTGGGAGGCATTGGCCGTTAGTTTGCTCTTCAATCGGGTTTGGCACAAAGCGTTTCTTTTGAAGCTGCCTTCCTACGGGCTTCCCGAGAAATTGTGCAATTGGATCACTTAGCGTTCATTTCGTTGATTGTATTAATTTTCATAAGTTTCTATACCGTTAGCGATCGTAGAAGTCATCTTGACTAACCCTGCAGATTACTGTATGTTTATAAGCTAGTAACAATGAGCAGCGTTAAGCTCACAATCAAATCGCCTCATTCGCGAGGCAGCTGCCTATGCAGCCCCTCCTCACACTCGCTATAGTGTGCGCAGGCCGAGAAACTCTCTCTCGGAACCCCCCCCCCCAACAAGCTGGCCTGAACTGCCTCCTGGCGGTTCAGGCCGAGCCTACTTAACACATCTCGTAATCTGCCTTAGTTAGGCACACTTCTAGGCGGCTATTCGCCGCTTGCACCCTCCTTTCTCCCAAGGAGGGTCGCGTCCGTTTACGACTTAAAGATCTCTTGTCAGATCGTTAAGACAATCCCAAAAGGTGGTGTTTAGTGGGTAAAAGTCTCCACATAACCACACAAACGGCTGTGTGGTTTGCTATGAGAATTCACCACCTCCCTCCCCCGTTATCGGAGGGTTGCCCATAATTGCTTCGGGCGCAATAAAAAAAAAGCCGTTGGTCCTGCGCCTGATCTCTCTCCGGTCCGGTCCTGTCGGTTTACCGTCCCATCGGATTATGAGAGTGAGGGAATAGAGAGTGCACCTGTGCTTGCGCATACACTTGGGCACTATAATCCTGTCCTGCGCCGTTGGCTAGCCTCCGTTGAGGCAGGCTGCCGTGGCCGAAATCCGGTCTGGAGGACATTATTATTATATGCCACCACACCATGTCTTGCATAAAATTCTAGCGCACCACAATCGTAGTTAAATCAATAATTATTTTCAACAAAGCTAACTTTATGGTCAATAATACTTACTGAAAGAAAAGCATCTCTGATGCTACATCTTATCGACGGTGTTTAATATTTTACATTTGGTGTACGAAATAGTTACTCGTATGCTGCCTTAGCACGCCACACATTCTTCGTCAGTTATTCCTCGGAGACAGTGACCACTCAAGACTCAACATATATTCGTTATAATCGGAATAGTAAGCGATTGATTAATTAAGTTTCTCAGTGAGTAATTATATGGAAAATTTATATCAACAGTTGCATTCGATTGAATTTCACGCCATTACCTAATGAACAGAATATTAAAATTAACAATCATTTTACTTAAACGTTTAACAGCAACTGTAAAAGTTATTATGGTTTTGCGTTACAAAACTAATAGGTACTTCTTAATATTTCTTATTTTAATGTGAAGTATAACAAAATTTATTGATGTAACACATTTATTATATTATAGCCTTACTCTTCGAAAGTTGGCGTCAAGGAAGTTGAATACGTTTACACGCTGAACGGCTAGTTTCTCGGCGAGAAAAGAACCCAACAACTAGTCACCGCAGTTAGCGCAGTCGGTTAGTGGCACATCAATGATATTTAAAAAGTAATACTTTTTATAAATCATTGTTGCGGATGCAGTTTGCACAGAAACTTCACCACGCACGGTCCCCAAGCACCTGGAGTCTTTACAGGAAATTTCATAAATGCATTATAATGTCTTAAGTGGTAAGTAGATTTCAGGTCCAGTTTTAAGAACGCCAACGGGGCTAAATTAAAATCATCAATGATTATGAATAAAGTGAATAAACATGTTAAACATGACTTTACCGAGCAAGTTTACATATTATCGTAAACTAAGGTTTTCATAACCGTCACATTTCGATGTATGTATTGTCGCCATGCGAGTGAAAAGTACGATGACGTTGCCGGAGATGAGTGCTTAAACCTGGAAGCTGACGAAATTATAACTGCGGTACCGCTCTTTTGTCCACTTGAAAGTGGCCGACTGCAGTAGTCTCTTACCATCCGGCGAAGTCTAAGTTCATTTCATCTTTTCATCTTAGATTTATAAAAGAACGTACCCTTAACCTAATGCAATTTTTTATTTAATTTTCACACATTTAATGGTGTTCGGTAATTTGGTTGATTTGAAATTTCGATCTTGAATCTTAGACAAATACATTAATACCATGATTATGGCCTGGTGCTGTAGTACAGATAATTGGATCACGAGAGCCAGATAAAGTGCTTAGTAAACGACAATATGGGTACTATCAATGAGATTAGCTGGCCAGTCTTATACCGTGATCAAGTGGACATGCCGTTAGTTCCTGTCGACTTCAGTTCAGACCAGACGTCGTAAATAGTATTAAATCACAACGTGATCTCTCTACTTTAACTTTTTATTTTATATTAATGAAAAATTTATCAGCCCACGTTTTTTATCCTTAAAAATCGTATACCATAACCGTTATAACGGTTTTTTTTGTTATTTTCAGTTTATTTTAAAGATTAAGTTATAGAGTTTGTAACATCTTATCGTGTCCCAGAACGATCCTATGTCTGTACGCTGTACAGTAGCATACTCAGGCCGATTATTACCTACGCCTCCATTGTCTGGTGTAACGAGGCCAATGAAAAGACGACTGCAGAGAGACTAAATAGTCTATAAAGGACTGCCTGCTTAATGGCAACTGGAGAGATCGGTCATCGCCTTTTTTATAGGACAAGGCTGACAAACGAGCGAACAGTCCACCTGATGGTAAGTAGTTGCCGTGGTTCGTACACATCTACATCCTTCCTCGATTATGAATCAAAGTGCAGATCTTAGTCTACATCACCAGGTAGACTAATATGGGATATGGAATGCCTCGTTTCCAGTAAAAAGGGTCTTCGGTTCTCTACACTCACCATACGAAACAGCAACGTTAAGCTGCTATTTTACGCTGGAATTCTATGAATGCGTGATACTCCCCCGGTCGAGCCGACGCACTCGTTCTAAAACTTTACTACTAATATAGCTGCAGCAAGCCTCTACCACGTTAATATAGCTACAGCGTGGCTCTACCACGTTAAAAGCGTCTGGAGCGGCTCCTAATGCATTTCTATGCCTATTGCTGTATACGCTGTATACGCTCCTCGATCTTTATTTACAGGGAGGTAAGGGCTAGTCTGTATAGGATTAACGCCAAGGGCGGTCTGAGCTTGCTTTCCTGTAGATTAAGGTCCATGCTCGACTCAATTAAGGAAACACCGGCCTTATGCATGATCTCAGATACAGTGCGTCCGCTATACACTTTTAACAAAAATACATAGTGGAACTACCTTCCAGAGAAGACTGGTTGAATGGACAGGTTATCTGTGAGGTCAGTAACCTTATATGGTATACTGATGGGTCAAAAATGGGCCTCGACATAGGCTTTAGCATTTATGGGGAACGGCCTAATTTCAAACTTAGTATGAATTTGGGTAGATTCACCACTAAAAAATGCAAAAACACTACGTCATCCATATAATCTATATAAATTCCAATAGTCAAGCAGCACTGTTAGCGCTGAGATCAAACTTAGTGAACTCGAATCTTGTTGGAGACTTCGTGAATCGTCCAAACACCCTAGCATGTAACAACAGGGTCGTGTTAAGATGGGTTCCGGGTCACGCGGGAATTGTAGGCAATGAACTTGCCGACAAGCTCGCACGAGAGGGCCTAAAGGGTATTGCCAATTTGGACCCGAGCCATTTTGTGGAATCTCAAAAAGCCTAGCCTTATTGACCCTTGAAACTCCTTATCACAATAATTCACTTAAGATCTGGTCTGAAACACCAGGCTTGAAACATTCCAAAACCTTAATTCGGACTTTCGATCGTACATTCGCTTCAGAAGCCCTGGGATTAAGTAAAAATAAATTGTGCAGTCTAGCAAGAGCCCTGACTGGACACTATTGTTTTAAAAAGCACATCATGTCGGTTCTGAGTCTAAGCAACTCAATAATGTGCCGGTTATGTTACCTAACTGAAGAAACGCCTCTCTACAACGCAACAGATTGTGGATCCTTAATGCGCAAACATAACACTCGTCTGGGAAACTATGTACTCCGCCCAGAAAAAGTGAAATTGCTCACAACTAAGCAACTCCTTGTATTCATTGAAGACGTAGGGCCTGCAGTGAACTACAGCCATAGCAGCGATCATAATAGATCATTTAGTTCGCAGTGATACTGGTCTCTCACTCTAGACCCGCATAGCTGCTTGCACAAAAAATATCTTATCGCAGTTAAACAAATACCAATAAATTTTATAATTAAAATTGTTTCACATTGTTCATATTGGTATTAAAGTATAATTAAATTGATTTTAACTGCTTAGAAGAGGACTCTTTAAAATAATTAAAAACAGTTAAAGATTTCAGCCAATCAAGCGAGACATAATAATTAACAGAATAAAATATTAGTTTGTTATCAGGGTAAGGAGCGATGTAAAATTTCTTTTTAAAATTCCAACGAAAAAGAAAGGAATGTGGTTACCATTTGTATCTCTAATTTACCACACACCCACCACACTTATTAGATAGAATACAAATGGCGTACTTCAATTAAAAACTCTGAATCAAATGAAAACATGCATTCATTTTCCTTCCTTTCCTTCAATCCAACTTAACTTTCTGTCTGTATTCATGCTCAAATTATCTTTTTTTTATTGGATAGGGTCCCAAACGAGCACACAGTCCACCTGATGGTAAGTGATTGCTGTGGCCCATAGACATCTACATCTATCCTCGATTACGAATCAAAATGCAGATGCGTTGTCACACGTGAGGACTAAGATGGAATGCCTCGTTTCCAGTAAAAAGGGTCTCCGGTTCTCTACACTCACCATACGAAACACAGCAACATTAAGCTACTATTTGACGCTGGTATTCTGTGAGAGCGTGGTCCTTCTCCGGTCGAGGCGACCCATTCGTGCTACAACTATACTACTAATATAACTGCAGCATGGCTCTACCACGTATAATATTTCAAAATTACTTACTATTACTATTTCAAAATACAGTAATGATAATGTCCTCCAGACCGATTTTTGGTCACGACGGTCTGTCTCAACAGATCTGTGCAGAACAGCATGTGGTAGTGTAGTGCATGTGTGTGTAAACAAGCATGGGTGCACTCCTATTCCCTTACTCTCATAGTCCGACGGCAATCCAACACGACCGGAGGGAGATAAAGCACAGAACAAACAACTTCAGAACAACAACTTCATCTGCTTTCTGAGACACGGTTGAGAAACACCGCGGTCTTCCTGACTTCGGGCTGCTGAAAGAAAAACTCAATACCTAACTCATTTTAGCTCGACTCGGAATTCGAACCTAGGACCACAGGATCAGCAGTCGCGCTACGAATAGAAAAACGAGGCAGTCGATTTCAAATATATAAAACAAAAGATTTAGCCTGATTTAGCAGCTTAGTAGTTGTATTTACACATTTAAAGTGTTGACGTTCTTTCTAAGCTCGTCTCTTAATTTATGGTATTGTATTATTATATTAATAAAGATTTAACTTTTATAACCCTTTAAATGGTTATTAAAATCAAATAATGTTATTTATATTGTATTTTTATAACTGTTTCCTTTTGTAGTCCTCAAATATTTTAGCTGTTATCTTCCTTAGTGAAACGCTTTTTTTTTTTTTATAGGAAATGGTGACAAACGAGCACACAGTCCACCTGATGGTAAGTGGTTACTGTGACCCATAGACATCTACATCTATCCTCGATCATGAATCAAAATGAAGATGCGTTGTCACCCGTGAGGACTAAGATGGAATGCCTCGTTTCCAGTACAAAGGGTCTCCGGTTCTCTATACTTGCTATAAGAAACACAGCAGCATTAAGCCACTATTTTACGCTGGTACGTACGTAGCCGACCCATTAGTGCTACAACTATACAACTAGTATAATTGCAGTAGGTATTGCTCTACCACGTATAAAAGGTTGTAGCCGTTTTTTTTAGCTTTTTTATATACCATACAATTTTAGTGATAGTAACTACAGAAAAGAACAAACTTCTCAATAAACTATCTATGGCTCAGTCAAATTCAGAATTTGAATAATATTGCTTAATATTTTCAATAAACTTAAATTTAGGTAACAGACTAAGGAAAGGCCTACTACGGACGAAGTGTTCAGTGAACTTGTGACATTGTTTGACTAAGTACTTTACTAAGATGGATTAACGTAAATATTTGTGAGAAAACGTGTCGTTTTTTGGGTTATTGACACATGCAAGTTACATTTTTATTATATTTATATAAAAATATATATTTAAAAATTTATACCGCAACTTTTTTAAATAAAAAAATATTAATATGAGAATGTAATGTCGCTCATATTAATATTTATAGACTTAGTAAACTTTGAATTTAAATACATACTACGCGTTCATTTCGAGTTTGCCGTCGTAGACCGTTACGACGTCACAGCTGACGGTACCGTAGACGAAAAAAGTCATCATGTTTACGTTTTTTAGTATTCATATTTTCAATAAAGTTAAATAATAACGTGTTCGATGAAATAAAATATTTTTTGAATGATGATGATGATGAAATAATAACGTGTTCGATAAAATAAAATATTTTTTTATAGTTTTATTTTACATTTTAAATATATCAAATTAAAGATTTTCGCAAGACCTTTCCTCTTTTACTCATTGTAACAGAACAAATTAACGAATATCAACAGAAACAAAAACAAAAAATCAACAGTAACGAAAACAACAGCAAAAACAGTAACAAACTAGAGAACGTACGGGAGCATAAAAAACGGACGTAAGTACACTTCGACGTTGCTATCGGTACCAAAAGGGCGACGCTTGAGGCGCGGAATGAGGGGGCGCGGCGGGAGGTAACGGCATTCTTGAAGTGAACGACTAGTATATGCTTATTTAAACATAAAAATAGAACATAAAATATTACACTGTTACGTCATCAATACCACTAGAATACTTACGATCTTTTGACTTTTGAATCAGTTATCGCATCATATAGATGTTTTGCTATAAAACCCTTTTTGGTAACATGTGATGCGGAGTGATTTATAGCAAAGCCGGGGACAACACTATATCTCAAGTTTACTTTAGACAATCCGAGTAAAACGAGGCACAATACGTAGAATAATTTATTTACACTACGGGGTAAACTGTAGACGTTTATCTCTTTGTTGGGGAGTTTTAGGTCAGATAAAATAGATAATGCGTTTCTTTATGTAAGCTAAATCGTGAAATTGACGGCCGTGTCGGCGTCATGGGGTTTATTTCGTATTTATGTTATTACACTGTAGAAGGGTTAAAGCTGCGTAACAGTGTTTAGATAACCTCCCAGCATCCCTAGATACAATGTATAATTAAAAATAAAATCAATAGGTTTTATTAACGTTAAAGCTAAGAAAAATCTGATCACATTTAATACTAAATAAAATTTTACTGTAAAAACAAACATGTAAATAATTTTTGCCACGGCAGGGAAGTATATCATTAATATTCTTTCACTTAAAATCAATCATGAAGACTTTTGGCAGGATGCTAGGTATACCTACATATATGATGACAAAATTAAATTAGGTAGGCTATTTATAATGAGTAATTTAATTGAATATTTCTGTGGATCATATTATGGTTTTGATAATGTGTAGAACATATCACGCCTTATAACTTATAAGTAACACTGTATCAACTCAAAATTTCACATAATATGTAAAATTTCTGAATCCATTAATAACTAATATATTATATTAGTTATTAATGGATTCAGGTAGTAGATTTTTTTCTCTACCGTCTGTCAAGACAGGCGTATTTATATCTCATAAACGTGTCAATATATAATGACAAAAAAACTATAAGTCTTGAATGTTGCGATCAGTCATTGAGTGATGTACCTATCTATTACCGTCGCATTTTAATATAGGAATTCTGTTTCCGCTACGGAATTGTCTGACTACAGATGCTTGTATCATTTCGAGTTACGTCATAATAAATTGTTTCATAGGATCAAATAAATAAACTTATGCAGTTAATATAGCATTATTCTGTTATTATTACTCTGTTAGTATTATTCCGTTGTATTTTTTATAGGTAGGGTGACAAACGAGCACACAGTCCACATGATGGTAAGTGGTTGATGTAAGCCAAAGACAATCTATCTTCGAATCTTCGATTACGAGTCGAAATTGCAGATGTGTTGTCACCCGTGAGGACTAAGATGGAATGTCTTGTTTCCAGTAAAAAGGGTCTCCGGTTCTTTACATTCACCATTCGAAACATAGCAGCATTTAGCTACTATTTGACGCTGGTATTCTGTAAGAGCGTGGTCCTTCCCCGGTCGAGCCGACCCATTCGTGCTACAACTATACTACTAATATAACTGCAGCATGGCTCTACCACGTTAAACTAAAAAATTGTTTCAATCAAGTAATATGTTACAATAATGTACATTAATAATAATTAATTTAGGTAAGTAATATGAAAAACTCTTAGTTCTGAGTAACAAAAAAGGTACTTTTTTATTACCTACTCAGAACTTAAATAGACCAAAAATTTATATCAACAAAATAATTTTTTTATCTTAACCTTAAAATGTTATTCAAAAAAATTCTATAAGGACTCATTTTCAATCCCAAGAATAACATTTTAATTATATTACTACCTGAATGAATATAAAAATGAAACAATTGAACTTTTACACAACTTGAATTATTAATGTAAGTTGTATTTTTATCTTGAAAATATTTTTATGTGATGTGATGATTGGAAAATTTAGCCCTAGCAATAATAGTTTTAGTAACATCACAGGTTTCGGTCAAATTCAAAAAAATGTACATAGATAAATATGTATTATGTTATTGAGGGCATAACACACAAATTCTCCAAAGTTAGCGTTTTTCAACCTCAACAATTTTTTTTTCTACCGATGTTGTAATGTGGTGTTAAATTTGCTGTAGGTTAGTGATGTAATATTTAGAATCTATCACTTTATCTAGGTATCCACAGAAAGTCAAACAAGACGACTAAGAAAATTTACTGCGGTATCTCTATGTCAGAGGTTTGTATCACTAACAAAGAGGTTCTTAAATCCTTGCGTGATGTAGACGTGAAAAAGCTGTGTTTTACGTGGTGAAGCCACGCTGCAGCTATATTATTGTTGTAACACAAATTGGTCGCTTCAACCGGCATACTGTAAGAGAGTCGGTAGGCCCACGCTCTCACAGTATACCAGCGAAAAATAGCAGCTTAATGCCGCCGTGTTTCGTATAGTGAGTGTAGAGAACCGGAGACTCTTTTTACTGGAAACGAAGCATTCCATCTCAGTCCTCAGGGGTGACAACGCAGCTGCATTTTGATTCTCTAGTTGCTAGTCCAATCTTATGGCGACATACGCCGGAGTTCTTCGGGTCCGTTCTCTCCGCAGCTCTCGCCCTGCTGCATTTTAATCACTTGCTTATACCCGATTTCAAGTGGTATGCAGAGGACAGGATAGTTATGGAGAGGTATCTGTCGAATGTTCGGATCAGTCGGGATCAAATTCAGTCTGAAAGACAAGCTATGGTTGAACGTAGACTTCATCGCTAAAAAGAGCTCACTAACTTTGGGTTTTCTTTCTCAAATGTATTTTTGGAGTACCTACACTGACCGCCTTTAGTTATGAGGGATTGAGACTTCTCCAAACCTCAGCACTAAAGGAACCAAAGCAGTCGCAAGAAAATTGAATGACCTAGGAAGGATGTGGCGATACACTTAACGCCGCGGCAGCTTCTTACCCTATATGAAGAGCAAGAGTTACATATGTTAGACTCAGTGGAAAACGTGTTAAGATTACGAGAAGAAGATAAGACGTGCTATTGGTAACCTTGATTTGGTTGAAACCAATCTTGTTAGCATCGAACATAGTATAGAGTTAGCACAGAGTACCTACATAGTAGTCTCTCTGCATTCTATGAAGACTGTGCGCAGGGATTTCATGCTTAAATTCCTCCCTTCTCTTTCCACTATTAGACGACTATTTCTTTCTTGACTTTACCCTTTTGTTTTCAACACTCCACGCATTCGAAGCAAACGGTTTGTTTTGTCTTTGTGTATGTTTGATGTTTACATCAAAGGAGTGGTTTAATCTGCAGGCATGTGTGAATACAATCTGAGCGTCTTCAGGGCAAGAGGGGATAGGCTTTTGTTACGCTAAGACAGTGCGACTTACCATCTACGGCTTCATTACTCCCACCAAGTGGAACTGTGGACAAACACTGGCTTATAATATGTAAAAAAATTGAGACAATCTTGGAGCAGACATATACCTAAGGCTTCATGGTTATGTTCGATATTTCACTAAACGCGGTATTTAAATATTGTACAGTGGGTTTAAAATGCAAATTAGGAACAATTATATAGGTACTTACAGCAAATTTTCTCTGCTTGGAAGAGATATACTGTTTACGAAAGTACATTGTCTACGGGTTGATGATAAATGATAATGATGATGTTGATAGGACAGTTTATGTTTAATGTGTAACATCAACAATATTAGATGTTTTTGTAATTGCAGCTGCTTATTCACTGAACGGAGATTAGAGGGAAGGCTAATTTATACGAGGAATAATATTTGCTTATAACGAAAAAATAGAGGTTGATAGGTTTTATATATCTGTATCAAAAACATTTTGTTTTGTAAATTATTTTTTTTAAAAATTCCAAAATCTATTATTTTCGATCTCTCGATTAGAAAGACGAAAAACAAACGTCAAAGTTTAATACTTCATTATGGATTTCATACTTAGTCGTATTTCGTAGAAAGCTGCATCAGAAAATATATAAATAGAAGACATTCTGGTGATTCGTTTGCTTCAAAACGGCTCAGACCGCGTAGGCGGAGTTAGCGGCAACGTGACGTAGTGCGCGGGCGGCGCGGCGTAGGGACAAGCGCGGGCGGCGGATTAAGCTCGGACAAAGGCGATACATAAAACGCGCCGCCGAATCTGCTTATCACATCGCCGCCTGATTGTTTGTTGCCCGCTCATCCATATTGCCTTCTATATATCAAACTCCCACATGAACGAAATGTGTAGCAATAGAGCATGCTGGATGTGTGCGTGTTAGAAAACTATATGTACTCTAAGTTCAAGATTAAAACTAATTGCATGTTATGACACTATTTTAGGTACTTTATACAGTATCAGATACTTGTTAAATATTAAATACTTGTATATTGTTAGCAATGTATTGGCGGTGGAAGAGATTGAAAATAATAAAAACTTTGTTTGCCAACCCGCCTGCAAAGAGTTGCACTCTTGGCAGCCGGGTTGACAAACACATGGTAAATATATGTGTACCTACGTATAAATATTTATTTTATATTTTTATTCTTTACTTAGATACACTCGTAGATAGGTTAGTACTCGTAGGTAGGTTTGTGACTTTGTGCTATTCACCAACGACATCCCTATCCCGTCGAATGGTGTTAAACTAGCCCTCTTCGCAGATGACACAGCCCTTTACTCTAAAGGCAACTCACTGCCACAGATTCGGAACAAGATCCAAAAGTCAGTAAGCGACTTAGGAGCTTGGTTCCAAAAATGGCGTATCGACGTAAACCCGGAGAAGAGCTCCGCCGTTTGCTTAGAATATAAGCGACGCCGTCTCACCACCACTCCGCCAATCAGGATGTTAGGAACCCCTGTCCCATGGCAAACTACAGCCAAATATTTAGGCGTCACCCTTAATGCAAGGCTCACTTTCGAACCCCATATCAAGAAGGTTACTCGCACCGCGCGATTTTACATGGGTAGGCTCAACAGCATGTTGGGCAGACACAGTAAAATGTCCCTCCGCAACAAGCGAACCTTATATAAGGTCTGCATACGACCTGTCATGACCTATGCGGCCCCCATTTCCGCACATGCTAAGCCCAAAGCTATAAATGAACTTCAAATAGTTCAAAATCTATTCTGTCGTAGGGCCACTAACTCGCCCTATTATGTCCGTAATGCCGACCTACACCGAGACTTAGAGCTCCCAACAATCCAGCAGTTCCTTAAATCACTCTCTGAGAGATTTTTCAAAGCCTCAGAGTCCCACCCAAATCATCTCATTCGTGAGACAGCTGCCTATGCAGCCCCTATCCACACTCGCTATAGTGTGCGCATACCGAGAAACTCTCTCTCGGACCCCCCCCCCCCCTAACAAGCTTTCGGCTGAACTGAACTGCCTCCTGGCGGCTCAGGCCGAGCCGACATAACACATCCCTTAATCTGCCTTAGTTAGGCACTCCTCTAAGCGGCTTTTCGCCGCTTGCGCCCTTCTTTCTGCCAAGGAGGGTCGCGTTCGTATACGGCTTAGAGATCTCTAGTTAGACCGTTAAGCCAGTCCCTAAAGGGCGGTGTTTAGTGGGTAAAAGTCTCCACATAACCACGCAGCCGGCTGCGTGGTATGCTATGAGCATTCACCGCCTCCCTCCCCCGATTTCCGGAGGGTTGCCCATATTTGCTTCGGGCGCAAAAAAATGACTTTGTGTAAATAACTTATATAGCATCTATTATATTATTTCACTACAAAATGGTTTAGTTGGCAGGAAATGCGAAAATTCGCCATTTGTAAAACTGTATCTATAGGTACCTATTTATATACGTGGTTGAGACAAGCTGTTGGTCCATTTGTACGTGGTAGAGCAACGCTGCAGTTATGTTTTGGCTCAACTGGGGTAGGACCACGCTCTCATAGAATACCAGCGCAAAATAGCAGCTTAATGCTGCTATGTTTCGTATGGTGAATTTAGAGAACGGGAGACCCTTTTTACTAGAAACGAGGCATTCCGTGTTAGTGCTCAGGGTGACAAACGCATCTGCATTTTGATTCTTAATCGAGGATAAACGTAGATGTCTATGGGCCACAGCTACCATTTACCATCAGGTGGGCTGTGTGCTCGTTTGACACGCTAATTCTGTAAAAAATGTATAGGGAACACAATAATTAAGTGTTTATAAATATCAAAAAAAAATTGTTCCGGTTCTGTTTGAATGTTATTATAAATAGGTATATGTACCTATAAAGTTTATTTTTATGACGCGTAATAAGCAGGAGGTGTGTGATCGCAAGATATGCAGTCTGTAAATATTACTTTAAATAATAAGGATAACATAAAGAGATATTTATGTAAGCCTATAATGTAAAGTAGAATATGATCTTTTAAGCAATCATCAACCTCACCTGCTCGAAGCTCAGCTTATTAATTAAAGAATTAGATCCGGTTGGCAAATATATCCAAACACGTCAAGTCCAAGTTCCACATATTGTTGGGAAAGGAGTAATGTTGCTACTGCGTATACAACAGCGACGCTCTTACTTCCGTAGTGAGTATAAGTAACTTCACTTAAAATGTATGTCTCAAAATCACTTTATCCAGCTGTGGAATCAAGTCTGATACCTAATGGACGCCACCACACACGGTCAGTTCAACTGACAGCAACAACAACAGCTGGATAAAGTTATTTTGAGATATACATTTTGAGGCAGACATACATCGTGAATGGGCTGGGCAATTTTTTTTGTAGAAGAAAAGGTGTCAAATGAGCAAATAGTCCACCTTACGGTGACACCTTATAAAAAAGGTGTTCCCATAGACATTTTTATTTATTCTCGATTAAGAATCAATTATTCGATTGAGATGGAATGATTCGTTACCACTAATAAAAAGGGTCTCGGTTCCTTGTGACTCACTATACGAAATTTATTTATTCTGGTGATGATGAAGCACTTGAAATCGATGAAATCCGACAGTAAATATAGGTACCTAATACATCGAACTGAATTACTTACGTATAACTAATAACTCAATGACACATTACACTCATAACACAATTACTTCTTACAGTCATACACTACCTACACATCTTATGAGAGAGGAACGACGTTAGTAGTATAAATTATTATTTTGTTTGTACCTTGGCATAAGTAATAAGTGGTAAAATAGTAAATAAAAATAATATGTGATCCAAATAATTTCATTGTACTTAGGTTATGTTAGCGGAATATACAAATTTTTAGATACTTAGTATTAGAAGAATTAGCTTATTAACTTTAGCTTGCATCCTAATATTTATATAAATTAACGGTGGGGATATGGCGCTGACAGCTGATGCACAGGTCTTCTAGTTCGGCTCCAGATGCTATGTTTTCAGGTATATGTACCAATGTAGCTTTATTAAAATGTTAAGCAAATATCTTGATGTACAACCTCTTGGAAATAAACTTATTATTATAATAATATAAACGTTATTATGGTTTTAAGAGGACTCGGCTACACCGAACACTGGCCAGACGGCTACTGCCCAGCCATTTCATCACAACCGATCCTCGTTCTAAGAGATGTTGTACCCTCTTAATAATCTGTGGATATTGGTAATTTCGGTTTCGACTCTAGACCTATATTGTATCATATAACTTTCGTTAAAATATATCTTAATGCGGATTTCAATAATTGTAGTATAGTAGAATGAGAGGAGTACCTATAACCGACGAAAAGATGTGTCGTTATCTTCTGAACGCTGCCCAGCCGAATTGAATCCGTCGATTGAACTGTCGGTCGAATATGCACTTACAATTGATAAAAAAAGAATAGCTTTATTATCAGCTCATTAAAATAATAGCTTTATATTACCGAAACTAAAATTCCACAGTTTGGTTACTATTAGCAGCGTTAGTACCTACGCGTATATATATATATATATATATATACGAGTATATATATATATATATATATATATATATATATATATATATATATATATATAGTTTAATTATAAAAATTTAGTTTTGTCTTTTAAAAATCTATATGCGTTTAGTTTAACAAACTTTATTGTAGAATTAAGATATTTTTTGCTATGCAAAGGGAGAGACTTAAAATATGTTTTTTTTTAAAGAATAATACCTATTATTAAAATTATATTTTGTTATGTCACAACTCTGCATCTGCATTACGATTAGAAAAAGTTAAAAAGTGGAATTAAAACACTAAGTACTTAGGTTTTTTTAGTTTAGTTTTAAATAGCTACCTCAGATCCTTTTTATTACCAATGTTGCGCATACAAGTACAGGTGCACTCTGTTGGTCTAGTGGTTGTAGTGGTGCGACTACTGATCATGAGGTCTTGGGTTCGAATCCCAGGTCGGGCCAAAAATCAATTATTGAGTTTTCCGTCAAGAAATTCTCATTAACTGCCCGGAGTCAGAAAGTTGGCGGTGTCTCACCTCCGTGCCTCAGAAAACACGTAAAGCCGTTGGTCTTGCGCCTGATCTCTTTCCGGTCGTGTCGGTTTACCGTCCCATCGGATTATGAGAGTGAGGAAATAGAGAGTGCACCTGTACTTGTATGCGCAACTTTGGTAATAAAAAGAATCTGAGGTAGCTATTTAAAACTAAACAAAAACCTAAGTACTTAGTATTTTAATTCCACTTTTTAATTTTTTCTAATCGTAATGCAGATGCAGAGTTGTAACAAAACAAAATATAACTTTAATAATAGGTATTATTCTTTAAAAAAAAACATATTTTAAGTCTCTCCCTTTGCATAGCAAAAAAAATCTTAATTCTACAATAAAGTTTGTTAAACTAAACGCATATAGATTTTTAAAAGACAAAACTAAATTAATATAACTAAATTAATATAAAGATAAAACTAAATTGTTTTTGTACTAAAAATTAAATGAAATTGTTATTTTTCTGTACTTAAAATTACAAGTACCTGGATGACCGAGCTTTGTTCGGTTTTTGTTTTTGGAAATTACATTTAGATACAAATTACATACTGATAAATAATATTTTTGATGTTATTGACATAATAGAAAAAACTGAACTGGTTATTTGAATAAAAATCATGAGTGCAATCAGTTTAATTAAAATTTTCGTATTTTTAAGAAATACTAAAAAAGGGCTCGAAATAATAGATTTTCACACAAAAGAAGGGAACTTGAAAAAAAGGGGAAAAAACCGGACCGAAGACAGGACGCGAACCAAGGCATTTCGATTTCGCGACCGCTCGATATCCACCTGAGCTATTACGATCATTAACAAAATGTCAAAATTTACCTTCTTATATTGTAGCAGTTTTTCATTGCCTGAACACACGGACAAAAAGACATTTTCTAAAAATAAATCTTAGCTAGATAGATTTATTGCCCCCGAAACCCCCTGGACACAAAATTTTATGAAAATCGTTGGAGCTGTTTATATATATATATATATATATATATATATATATATATATATATATATATATATATGAAACTTAATTGTTTTTGTACTAAAAATTAAATGAAATTGTTATTTTTCTGTACTTAAAATTACAAGTACCTGGATGACCGAGCTTTGTTCGGTTTTTGTTTTTGGAAATTACATTTAGATACAAATTACATACTGATAAATAATATTTTTGATGTTATTGACATAATAGAAAAAACTGAACTGGTTATTTGAATAAAAATCATGAGTGCAATCAGTTTAATTAAAATTTTCGTATTTTTAAGAAATACTAAAAAAGGGCTCGAAATAATAGATTTTCACACAAAAGAAGGGAACTTGAAAAAAAGGGGAAAAAACCGGACCGAAGACAGGACGCGAACCAAGGCATTTCGATTTCGCGACCGCTCGATATCCACCTGAGCTATTACGATCATTAACAAAATGTC